>CM041644.1:8114568-8175336 GCA_023333625.1 Bothriochloa decipiens
AAACAATAATGATATGGTCACACGCTAGCCTGTACGTGCCTCTAGGAGAGGTAGAGACAAATGCTGGCCACTTTTGACTTCTTGGACACCCTTAGTTCATCATAGACGATGTCAAATACCGGGAGCGAAAATATGGTTAGTTGGAAAGAGTAACGAGATTGTTATATTTTAAAAAGAAAAATAAAAGGCCATCAAGTAAATACTATTAAGTAAAAAGGAAAAACTTAAATATTGAATTAAAAAAGAGTAAATTCAGAATATTAAGTTCAATAAATCAACAATATGATTTTTGTACGACTTGGAAAGAAAAATATAGATAAAGAGGGCATGTAAGACACAGTCAGTAAAGGAAATTCAGAATAAAAACTATGAAAATTAATACTTTGATATCAAAGCGAGTTATAGGAAAACACATATCTAAATAATAGTTAGCATTATTACAATTGCTAAGTATATATAATAAAAACAAATACAAAAAGTATTGGTAGTTTGATTATTTCCATAAATTGGTAAAACACATGAACAAATAGTTAGTGCACTACTATAAGTTTATATAAAAAAAGTGTACTACTATAAGCACTCGAATCTACCATATAAATGAGGTATAGAAGAACCTCCTTAATATCGAGCTATAGCAAACAACCTCTTAATACGAATCTTGTTCATCAGATTTGGAGCGAGCAGAAGAGAATTTTTGTCGCATACTCCTTGGTCCTAGAATAAGTGTCATTCTTATTTTCTAACAAACAAATATCGATAATTATATATTAAAATATATAAATATTTATGCTAAGTAATTAGTATCATCAGAAAGATTTTTTCGTCTAATTTTTTAATAATTTATTTAAAAAATATAAATATTTTATATTTTTTCTATAAGTTGAGTTGACACGAAAACATAAAACAATACTTATTTTAAGACGTATAGAGGGTACAGAGTACTATGGCGGCGACGTCATACATACATCCATTTATTACCAAGAGCTTTGCCCCCACAGGACACCTTTTACTCCTGGGCTGGCATTGCTGAGAGAAGTAAAGGATGCTCAACCCATGCTGGGCCCACAGTCAGCCAAACACCCTGCTCTTTAAGCACTAAGTGGGCCCACCTCGAAGCTTTCTCTATTTAACGGCTCCCAAGGCTCGCCCTCCCGCACCAAACCGCTTCGCTCACTCCTCAGCTCCCCTGTCTGTCGCACACAACGCAGCGCACGCAGAGGCCAGAGACAGAGCAGCTGCCTCCGATCCGAGCGACCAAGGGCGCCATCGTCGTCTCCAATGGCGCGGCCACAGCAACGGTACCGCGGCGTCCGGCAACGCCACTGGGGCTCCTGGGTCTCCGAGATCCGCCACCCACTCCTGTGCGTAAGCGTGACCACGTCGTGCTTCTTGGATGGCTGACCAGTGACGACCATGGCGGCGTACTGATTATTCTTGGACTCTCTCCGTGCTTGCGTGCGTGCAGGAAGACGAGGATCTGGCTGGGCACCTTCGAGACGGCCGAGGACGCGGCGCGTGCCTACGACGAGGCGGCGCGCATCATGTGCGGCCCGCGCGTGCGCACCAACTTCCCCGAGGACGCCGGCGCCGGCGACGGGCAGCAGCAGCTGCAGGCCGCGTCGTCGTTTCTGTCCCCCGCGCTCGTCGCCAAGCTCCACCGCTTCAACCTCGCGTCCGTGCAGGCGGCGCGCGGCAAGGCCGACGCCGCCTCGGCAGCAGCGGCCTCGGTGCCCGCCGTGCTCCCACGCATTGCGGCGATGCCTGCCGCCAATGCTGGTATTGGAATCTCACCCTCGCCTTCGTCGTCGTCGGCGGCGGGCGACTGGAGCGGCGGGTTTCTTGAGGAGCAGTACGTGGACCAGATGATCGAGGAGCTGCTAGACTCCAACTTCTCCATGGAGATCTCCTACTAGTTTCACACGCACACGACGTGTCGTCCCCTGCCATGCCCGCCTCCTCTGCTCTGTTTCATCTCTCTCTGTGTTTGTGGTTTCGTCAGTGATCGGCTCAGCTAGGGATTGTAGTGAGTGAGTTAGTAGTATCATTAGGCATTAGCCATGCCAGGAGGAACTCGAGGTTACTTTGGTCAGACAGACGAGTTAGTTCTTGAGCATCCTGATGTGTATACGTAGCATCGTCAGAGTATTAAAAAAAAAAACTTGGATTGGATTCCATTTCTTTCTACTGCCAATGTTGGAAGTTAGTGGTATTGGGCTTCATGCCCTTCATGAACAGCGAGCGGCGAGTATATTGAACAAGGACTGACAGCGCACATGTTTATTTAACTGATGAACATAACAACAACAACATTGAGGAGTCTTGGATGGGACGCTTGCTTCATCAGAGTCAGAGACGATGCACGCTTTCTGCTACGAGATACGTACCTAGCTGATCGATGCACGTGTGTACTTTGCTACTTTGGATACCAGAGGCCAACTTAACTGCGAACAAGGAAAAAGGAGCTTCTAAAGTCCGTGGACAGATGAAAATCTCGGCGTCGAGGACAAAAGCCGCGTGGTTTATGGCTCCTCTGCCACCCAAATCCTGACGAATCCATGAACTCTGAAACTCTGCATTGCGTATTTGCGTCGCGCTGCTTGCGTCGTCTGCCTATGCTAAGTAGCACTCCTACAAGCGATGAATTCAGCTGCGTGCTGCTCTGCGCCATGGCAATCGTAATGCAAGTCGTAGGGTCGCAGCAATCTGAGGCGCATAAGTAGTGCGTCATCGATGACTGATCGTGATCTGCTGCTGATTGATGGAGTAGTATTAGTAGTATCTAGGCGAGGATTCAGCTCATCATGGCATGTGCCTCCACATGCGCCTCGCCCAATCATGCTGCCCGGCTCCGGTTCTGGCCTTGAGACTTGAGACGCAAGAGACGTCGTCAGCCTGCAGCAGCAGCTTGCCCGCGTTTGTCAAAAGAATCCGCGCGCTTTTGCGGCGGTGACAGTGACGGATATGCTTATTGTAAGAGCCAGGTAGTCCTCTAGATAGATGGTAAAGACTTTCTTAGTTCGGGTCAGAATTTCTGTAGCATAATTTTTATATTATTTTATTTATATTTGTTAAAAAATTATCTAAATTTTAACTAATTAGGTTTAAAATGTTTTTTTTATAAAGTACAACTAAACTGTGTAATTAGACTTTGATTTTATTTATATTTAGTACTCCATACATGTGCTGATATTTTGATATGACGAAAAATCTTCTTTTTGTATAGTGTCAGATGCTGGAATTAGGAACCTAATTTAGAAAACTAAACAAGGCCTAAGTAAACCATGGTTATATGTTTTTTTTAGGAAGACCATGGTTACATGTTACCCGTCATAACCTCTATAGGAACGCTCCGTGTCTACCGGTTTCCACCCCTATAGTCAACTCCTGCATTTCTAAGTGTATAGAGATAAAATTTTGAGTATATGTGTGTGTGTGTGTGTGTGTGTGTGGTACATTACTCAAGTGAGTGAGGTGCGAGGTAAGGCCAGAACGAAGAGAGATCAGTCAAGCCAACAGCCCACTAGCACCGTGTTACCGTTTCTTCTCTAATGTCTCTCGCGGCAAATTTTCAATTCCCTTTCATACTTGCAGGGGCCATCTCAACAATTTTAAGGACCCTTTGACAAGCCGATGGCAACAGTCTAACAGTATAATCTTTTAGGGCATATTGGCATGATTTCAGCGTTGGTAGAAGCTCTTGCGAAGGAGCCGTAGCAAACACCGTTTTCTGGTGAATAGTAGACGAGTCAAAGTTGTTTTGGGGATTGGAGGACAAATAGTGGTTCCTACTTGAAGATGAGTCATACCAAACAAGCCCTTAATATAACGATTAAAATGTATAGTACTACTGAAAAGCATTATAGATTAGAAGCGACAAGGAATAGTCAAGAATATAACAATAGGAAGCGATGACAAAGGTAATCCCTTATTACTAGTGGTAAGTTTATGGACCTTTAAATTTCATTATAATGATACAAATACATATACTAATGAACATAGTCGGCCACATAAGGGTTTAAGCTATTCCAACTATTTCCATATGTTGGTACTTATTGAAATGCATAGTGCTTTAGGTTTGGTCACGAAATGAACAGAAAAATTGGAAATCACCTATATATTTTAAAATGTACCTTGTTGTACATATAATTTCAACTACAAAATTTGCATAGCAAAATTAATCGAGTTTTTATGAAATCTTTTACCTAACGCTAAATTGGAGCTATTTCATTTGTATTGGAAAACGTTATATGAAAAGGACATCGAAATGCAAAAAAAAAATGTTATTTTTTTATTTTTTATTATAATTCAACTTTGATGGATCTCCTAACACGTTCTGATTCCGATGTTAATTTTCGTCTGGGCCAAGGCATATGGTGCCAGGTTTAATTATTACCAAGATCTGGATATAAATTTGGTGCACAAACTGAAAAAAAAAACTTTGTTCGATTTAGTTATTTACTATGAGAGCAATCGATCCAGAAAACTGAATGCACGATCTTTGTTCAAAGAATGGACTAGCTTGATATCTTCTCCCATTTGATAGCCCATTAGGACAGGAATTTAAGACAGTGTTGAGGGCCCATATGCCTTGGCCCAAACGAATTAGATGCAGCCCGTTAGGAATTTAATTTGAGTTCATAAACTTTTTAATTCTTCCAAAAAAAACTCATTTTGAATGGCTAAAACCAAGTCATTTTCCGGAAAATAAAATGTAAACTTTTGAAATAAGGTGTTGCCAATTTATTTCCTGAAAATTAAAATTTGTTGACTTTTTTGCGAGAAATTTACCGACTTATTTTCATCTTTTTCTGATGAAATAAACAAAAAAAAACCAAAACTTGATTACCAAATGCTTGATAGACAAATTAAAATCGATGTGTACAAGATTGCAACGTACAGCTTGTAGCTAGTCTGCGAACTTTAAACTATTAGACCCATTCAGTTAAACATCGAATTTGTTTGTCTAACAATTTACTGTGTTTTCTACGACGTGTGGAGCAGGTGAGGTCAAACTTTCAACCCCCTATTTTGACCGCAGCTCACATCAGTAGTTCAGTACCATCCACGCCAAAGAACACAAGACTTATATGCAACAATCTTTTTGAGTCGTGCTATTATTGGTCTAACTTTTACTACTGCCCCATCTAGTAAAAAAAAAGATGGTGCCTTTTTCTCTGTGAGTCAATAGGCTGCTATTATAGTTTACTGAATTCCAAAACCATATTTTCAAATGTGGGAGACTCAAATCAGTTGAGTATTTAATTGTATTACTGTGTGAGTATTTAATTCTATTGGTGAGCCTCGTTGGTACTTCCTCCGCTTTAAATTGTAGTTCGTTTGATTTTTTTTACTTCAAGTTTGACCACTCGTCTTATTCAAAATATTTGAGCAAAACTAGTTAAATTTAGGTTATTCTCGAAGATCTTTTGTTAATAAAGCAAGCCACAACAAAAGAAATGATATTTTGAACAAATTTTTAAATAAGACGAGATGGTCAAACTTGGGACAAAAAAGTCAAACGAACTACAATTTGAGAAAGACCAGTAACTTATATAGGAGTATAGCCTTGTTTAGATGCTTGAATTGGGCTCTCAATTCCAGCATTTGACACTATGCAAAAAGGAGATTTTCCGTCACATTAAAATGCCGGCACATGCATGGAGTACTAAATGTAGATGAAATCAAAATCTAATTGCTCAGTTTGGTTGTACTTTACGAGACAAACATTTTAAGCCTAATTAGTCAAAGTTTGGATAATTTTGACCAAATACAAACGAAATGCTACAGAAATTCTGCTACAGGAATTCTGATCCTAATTCAGAGAACTAAACAAGGCCTATATTGCTTAGCGGACAATTAGTCTCCCTTAGAGCTAAGACATGCTATATACAAAAAAAACACATAATCTACCATATGAAGATACCTCAGTATATTTTAAGATCTCAGTCATAGTAGGAGTGGTAGAAACGGTAAGACTTTAGAAGAAGCTATAATTTGTAAAGGCAACTATTAAGTGTGAATGAATTAACTCTATCAACTTAATCTTTTATGATTGAACTGCAACTCGATAAGATAGAACCAAAGGTCTCAAATTCAACGATTAAATAAAATATTGTAGCCGGTTTCTATTTCCACATTTGAGACATGATAACTACTGCCTTCACACCAAAAAGAATATAACTATGTGATTAGTGCCAGCTTGACTAAAACTTGACTAAATTTATAGTAATTAGTATTAATATTTATGTTTCAAATAAGATTTATTATAAAACTATAGTATATCATCATTAATCTATTGATACTTATTTTTTGCTATAAATCGTTTGACTCATCCGAAAGTGATAATTTTATTCTTTTTGAGACCGGAAGAGTAGTTGGTACTTTCACGTTGTCACATCGAATGCATGCTTGTACAAAGCATAGTGTAGCTCGGTAGTCGCTGGGACGCTGGTTCTAGCATGTGAGTTTCTGATTAGTAGAGCATTTGTGTTTGTGACAAACACTTAGAAGACCAAAACAAATCTTTAATGCTAATAATGTTTATATCCTGTTTAAGTTTGAAGTAAAATCCCCACCAAATCTTCGTCACCTAAAACCGGACAGGGATTTGTGATGGACCCCAAAAGTTTGGTAAACAATCAGCGTTCATACTACTAATACAGAGCAGAGAGTTTGACAGGAAATGGTCAGCATACTGTATCTGTTGCCGTCCCCTGTACGTAGACTACGAATTGTGCTTGTCCTTACTCGATCGCCAGTGCTGAAGAAATAAAACTACAGTCTACTCCAGCATCTCTCGCATTGACTGTGTTGGTGTTTGCTGCTTTGCTTGGAACGCAGCGTGTTGACTAACACTGACAGTGGGCCCGCACGGATCTGTAGCTGGAACTTGGAAGCCATGTCCACAGTCAACACTGGTGGGGTGGGGTCTGGCTCTCTGGGACACGTCAGGGTAGCCAGCCGGCCGGCCGGCCGCGAATAGTTGACATGGACACACGGCCTTGGTTGACTTTTCATGGCTGCGGGTCCAAGATACAAATCACCATTTAATTTTAGACATGTGCCCAATAAATCACTGCTGTAATCCTTGTTCAATTTGTCTCTTTATAAAGTTGAGAAAAACTTGTGAATCAACGTGGCGCGTTATTTTGTCACACCATATACGCTCGTTGTCGATGCCCAAGAAATAGGTACCTCAAACTCTCGGTTTATCGGACTAATTCCTGCAAATCAGCAACACGAACCCTCCAGTGACCTCCCTCATTAACGTTCGAAGGCCCGCAGGCTAAGGCATATTGGGCTGACCCACGAACGGGCTACGACGGCCCAGAGCCAAAGCCTGCTCGAGGGGCTACCGCGCGGACTGGGACTGTACACTCGAGGGTACAATCCGGGCGACCCCTCGAGGACGGAACTTCGCCCGGCGAACGAGCCTGCCCTCAAGGACGGAACTTCGTTCGCGCGAATGGGCAGTCCTCGAGGACAATGCACCCCTCGGCTACCGACTCTCCCGTACGGATCTGGGCGCATTTAATGCGTTTTACCTACCCCCACCTAACCGTATGGCCACAGTTACGGTAACAGTTGTGGGAATGGCGGTCAAATCTTGCTTTTACCGCCCATGCCCCGGAATCCCGCGGGTCGTACTTCGCTGTTGCGCCATGCCGAGCACTGTGCCCCGTCCGGCACCCCCTCGAGACGCGTAAATCAGTACGTTTCCCGCATTTCCTGGGATTCGACCTTATCCGGTGAGGCTCGACCCTCTCGACTCGACCCCCTCGACTTGAGCCAGGTCCTCGACCGCTGCCCCTCGACTTCGTCGGACGAACCCTCGAGCGGGACTCCAACGGCTCCGGGCTGCACTTCAACAACTCCCGACGCGACGGCTGCAGGACCTCCCATACCGACGTACATCTCTACAGCAGCATCGACGTGATCGGCCTCCACGCCATGCGTCACCAGCCACAAGGACTCTGGATATATGTACCCCTGTGCCGCTCCTTCGCCTATAAAAGGAGACGCCAAGACGTTCGCAAGAGGGGGGGGCTTTGAACATAAAAAAGGCTAGGGCATTAGACCACCAAACAACACCGTGAGGCAGAGTGAAACAGAAAGCAAGGCGCCCGAACGCCCAAGCTCCAACTCACGCTCCTCAC
Source organism: Bothriochloa decipiens (assembly GCA_023333625.1). Taxonomy (NCBI): domain Eukaryota; kingdom Viridiplantae; phylum Streptophyta; class Magnoliopsida; order Poales; family Poaceae; genus Bothriochloa; species Bothriochloa decipiens. Next base: position 8,122,725 of record CM041644.1, read on the forward strand.
ATCTGCTTGTATTCTCCCCTGTACTAGCACTTTGGTGCAAGATAACACGAACTATCCTCCCTCCGCTGGACGTAGGGCCTTCTTTGCCCGAACCAGGATAAATCGCCGTGTCCTTCTTGCATCACCCACCGGATTAAGGGAGCACGCAATTACGAATATTGCTCGTTGGTGTTAACCCTGGGGGTTCGGAACACCGACACTCGCATAGCCAAAATGTTAAATATAGGATGCACGTTTTGTGTTTGTTGAAGTTAATGCAGAAACACGCAACTGCAAATCTGCTATGAACTCGTTAAAACATGATGTTTGGATTTTCTTTTTTGTGAGAGAGAAGGGCGTTCGGAAAATTTCAAGGACATCATGCGCGATCTACAAAAATCGCACAAAAAAAGGGTGGAAGACGGCGTCACATGTTACACGCGGCCATTCTTCTCGAGTCGCCGGTTTCGCCGCTACGTACGCACTGGTTCGTGCAACTACTCCCTTCGCAAGTCGCCAACAAAACTTAGTCCATCAAGAAGCCGCCGTACTTGCCGCGTCCCGCGTGCGCGGCGCGCCCCAGTACACATGCCGTTCTCCTGCTTCGCCGCCGGCGCCCGAGGTGGTAGCGATGGCGATCCGTCCGCGGCGCCGCCACCATCCTCCTCGTCGACGTCCGTCTACTGGACCCACCTCGGCGGCGTCACGCTGACCTGGTCCCGCGCTCCGATCGGCCTCCTCCTGGCCGCGGAGCTCCACCTCGCCGGGGACAACGACGACGACGACACCGCGCCCGCGCGGTTCGCGTTCCGGCCGTGGCTCCCGTGGCGGCGGCGCGGGTCGAAGCGGTTCTCGGCGCCGGGCGGGCGCGCCGTCAAGTTCTCGTGGGACCTGTCGCGCGCGCGCTTCGCCGCCTCGGGACGCCGGCCGGAGCCCGTGTCCCGGTACTCCCTGCACGTGTCGGTGGACGGCGAGCTCGCGCTGGCCGTCGGGGACCACCACGCGTCGTCGTCCGCGTCTTCCGCGGGGCTCCTCCTGTCCCGCCGGGAGAACGCCGTCGCCGACGACGGCCGAGGCGAGGCCTACTCGACCACCGTCAGCGTCGCGGGCGAGAGGCACGACGTGTCGCTCGCCGTGGAGGGTGGCTCCACCATGTGGGTCGCCGTCGACGGCGAGAAGGCGCTCCAGGTGCGCCGGCTCCGGTGGAAGTTCCGCGGCAGCGAGAGGCTGGACCTCCCCACAGGCCGCATCCGCGCCACGTGGGACCTCCACGGCTGGCTCTTCTGCCCGGGCGCCGCTGCCGTCTTCGTCCTCCGCTTCGAAACCTCCGGCGCGGACGAAGCGGACGACAAGGACGAGAGCGACGACGGCGCCAGCCCGCATGTACAGAGGCAGGGCTCTTTCAGTTTCAGGAACCACCAGGCACGCGGCGGCGAGAGCTGGTACAGCAGCGACAGCGATAGAAAGGGGTGGAGGCGCGGCCCGTTCAGGTCGGGCTCAGACACATCGCCGTCGGTGTCGGTGGCGTCGACGTCCGCGGCGTCGTCGGCCGGCAGCGTGGCCACGGTGTCGGAGTGGGCGGCCGCGGAGGAGGCGGCGGCACTGAAGGACGGCGGTGGGTTCTCCCTCGTCGTCCAGCTCTGGAAGAAGAGGAGATAGTGGTAAGTCCGTCGCCGGCAATTCATTGCACTGCCTGCCTAGCATTGCATTGCATGGAAGAAGATCGATCGATCTCGCTCGTGCTTAGAATTTGGAAACCAATGCATGCATGCCGGAGAACGGAGAGGGAAGATTTTGTCAAACTGGATGAACAATCTTCTGCGAGTAAAGTTTTGATCTGTCGTGTTTTTTTTCTGTATGCGACTCGGTCCATAAAAAAGGGCAACGAATTTCAAAACATGGCGATTTGTTCTGATTCTCTCTTGCCTATTTAATTCAACTGAGATTATATACCAAAATGGAATGGATAGTGTGATAGTGCTTTAAACTTTCTGCCATACTGTAAGTCGTTTTGTAGCAGTGCTATTGACTGAGAAAAAGTCAAGAGACACGACTGGCGCATTAGCGGCGCGTTGCTCTAATTACATAGTAAAAATTTCCACTCAAGCTCATTTACCCATGCCTGATTCACTATTCTCTTGCCTTTATTATACTTCATTATCCGCCTAAAATAATCAAATCAATTCTAAAATCACTGTAAATGTTTTAAATGCAACTATTTTTTTTTTAAAAAAAAGGATAACAAATTCTATGACATTAAACAGGTCTACTATGAAAGTATATATATTCCACGATATATCTAGGATGGTAATTTGGTGCTATAAATATTGGTGTTTTTTCCCAAAAAAAAATGATCAAAATAAAATAGTTTGACTTTATATTTTTAGCATTTTAGTTATTGAGAGATTGTAAAATTAGAACTTGGATTTTGGTACATAGTGGGAACACTTCTCCTAAATTACAATCAGGTAGAGATGATTCCAAGCAATTCCTTGAACGACTGAGCTCTTATGTATAGTGGCATTGGTTTTAGAGTTTTGAGTTACGAGGTTCTCTTTTTTTTCGCGACCGGGACTTCACTCGTTTTTCATTAAGAGGAGTTTGAAAACATTACAAACTGATTAATGTCGTTGGCAAGATGCCAACAACAACTAACCAGGGTGGCCTAGCTAATATCCACTAGATTAAAAGAGGCCCGACGCGACCATAAGCAGGCGACAGTGAGGTAGCACACATCCCTAGCTATGGGTAGTGTCGACTATCGACGCAGGGGGTGAGAGGAAACCAATGGATTAATGTGGAAAGGGGTAGTGAGCACAGTCTATTGGATGGAGAATCAAGGTAGCGATGCAGATTGGGCGATGAGAGCAAGTTAATTAGAAGAGTGTGTTGTTGTGGTGCCTATAGAGAGAAGAGATACTCAGGGTGCTGCATGGAGGAAAAAGAGAAGACACCATCTCTATTGGACGGACAATCAAGGGCTCGACAGCTCGTTCATACCCCTGAATGAAATATATCGTCTGTACTTGAACATTTTGCTCCAGTCTCCCGAAAATACATGGTATGATCCGCAGTCCGTAGAAGGCGACCTCCTATTTTGTTTTGCTTCAACGAAAGTATAGATCGGCCGCCCCTATGACTTCCTCCCCGTCTGTTTGAGTCCGACGCGGAGGCGGCGAGAGTGAACGCACGACCGGACAGCCGCCGTGGCGTACTGCTCGTGCTCCCGGTCCCGGTCCCGGTCCCGGTCTGCGAGGTGAGGTGGATGCTTCACCACCGGCAGCAAGTGCACGCGGTGTCAGTGTCAGACCGTCAGTGCCGTTGACGAAGCGGAAAAGGCGCCAAAAGATCGCGTTGCGCCGGCCGCTGCGGCGTGGGCTTCTGGAGATGGGCCGGTAGTGTAGGAAGTGGGCGGCGCGCAGCGTGGGCTGATTTCGCGCGGAGTCCGCGGACTGGAACCGCTGCGCTGCGGTGGGTGCGTGGTGTGGCTGGGCCGCCTGCAGCCTGCCCCGTGCACCCGGGCCGTCTCGGGCGACGTGCCCGGCTATTGCGCCGGCCGAACGTTCGGCGCTGACAACGCGGGGGATCGAGATCGTTGATGGATCAGACCGATCACGACAAACGTTCGGAGACCAATGACGACGTTTCCACCGACGAGCTGCTGCTGTACCACCGCACGACGCCGGCGCCGCCGCAGGAGGATCTGCTCTGCTGGCGTCAAAGACGCTCCCACGCGCCCTGCCGGCAGCTTTTTGCTGATCTTGGCCAGCTCAGCTAGCAGCTAGCTGGTGCGTGTCCACCACGCTTCGCGTACTGTATTGGTTCGCATGCTACCCTTTTGTTGATAGCGCTGTACTGGGGTGTCTTCACCAGACATCAGCAACGGTGTCAGGTCATGTGGGTAACGTAGCTAGTAGAGTAAGCCTAGCTTAAGATAACCACCATTCGCGCTGTCAATGTCACCACCAGCACGTCTCAGCCATCTCTTTTTGAACGAACCCGTCTCTCATGATTGACCCTCTCCTGTCGTCGTTGTTCGAGACAGAGGTACGAATCGAGGCTGCGACCGTTGGCTCAGGCAGCGGACGCAGCATTCCTCTCTGCACGCGTAGTAGGGGTACGGCCGGTCGTTCGGTCAGCGAGACAGGACCAGAGCGAGTGACGTGCCATTAAACTCCGCCGGAGAGTGCGTTGCATGAGCCATCAGGGGGGGGGGGGCGGATGAGCAGAGACCAGACCAGAGTGACGGGCACCCACGACGGGCGGGCGGGGAGCTCAACATGTACCCGCTCTGTCCCTGTTGGACAGCGTCGGTGGGTGCGTGCATCCGAGTACAAGTACAAAGCCATGCCGCCATGCCACCCCATACCTAGTACTGTACTGTACGTGATTAATTAGTACACTTTCCTTGTCCTTCTGATTGAAAAAATAAATAAATAAAAATTCCTAGACGTCATCTGCACAGTGCAGGTGCAGGCGGCGGGCTAGCCAGCGAGGATTAGTTGGACCTGAAGGGCTCATTTGGGGGCTCATTCGGATACGTCAATACCGCCGGTAACCCCGCCTGAATACGCGTGGGGCGGAGCACTCGTGTCTTTGCTGTCCCCTGTAATCCACGGTACCATTTGGATACACTTCGACCCGATTATACGCGTGCCTGTAAGCCGATGCACGGGGAGCAGAATAAACTAGGTAGTTTGGACTCGAGATTTCTTTTCCCCGTCACTCTCGCGATCTACTGATACCTGGCGGGGAGAGGATGACATGTGCATGCATGAATGAAATTACCTTCGGGGTCTGAACACACGTGCTTTCTCCACCCCTCTATTAAAAGGAGCCCGAACTGTACCATGCGCGACCGAGTCAGCTAGAAAGGCCACCCTAGGGCGCGTTTGCTGCCGGCCCAGGAGGGTGGCTCGCTCTCCCGGGCTGCAGCGGCCCGTCTTTGGGTGCCTTGGGCCCACCTACGGCCTGGCTCCCCAGGAGCCAAAACAGCCTCTCGGCCAGGCTCCAGTGAAGCATTCTCCCTATCGTTTTTCTAGGGCATGGCTCCGCGCGGCCTCTCCATGACGATTTTGGGGTTCCTGGCGGCGGCAGGCGCGGGCTCTCGCGGGAAGGGTGAAACCTCCTCGCGCCATTCCGCCTTGCTGATTTTCGCCACCTTTATAAGCCGCCCTTCCTTCCCCTTCCGCGCTCCTGGCTTATCCGTTTCCAATCCTTCTCCACCCAAATCTCGTGAGAGACCGGCGGCGGTGTGGTGAGTTGGGAGCATGGCGAGCCAGAGTTGGTGACCGGCGGGCTTCGTCTCCGTTCCCCGTGGCCGGATCTGCTTCGACGCCGCTCCACTCCTGCCGCGTCCCAGGGACTCCGGGAGGTGGCAGGTCTTCTTTGTCGGTTTCCTCCGTTCCAGTGGTGCTCGCTGCGGTGCTGTGGACCGGATCTACTTCCTCTATGTCTGGATTTGCTACTTCTCCGCTCGGATCTACTACTTCTCCGTCCGCTCGTCGTCGTCTTCTCGGTTGCATCGTTCTTGCTTCGTCTGTCGACCTTCCCGAGGTGAAATGCACCCCAGAGGACCCCTGTCTTGCTGTTATTCGTACCTACTCAGTTGCCTGTTCCTGTTAATCTTAGTTGTTCAGTTGGAGCTGCCTGCTAGGGTTTGTTCATACTGTCCATGATGTTAATGTTCATTCTGTTCATGATTTATGGTCCATTTCTTTGCTTGCTTGGGTCTGTGATGTTCATGGTTAGGGTTTCTTGATGTCGTCTTTGATGGTCATGTTCATGCCCTGATCTGTGATGTACGTGCTTGGCTTTTTGCTGGTAATGGACCATGGTTTTGATGGTTTGCTGCAGTGTTGATGGGATTTTTTTGGTCATGGTCAATGATGTTGTCCATTAGTCACAGGGTGGCATGTTAGTCTGATCTATTTTATGCTTCACATATTGATGTTCATTATTCAGTATTCATTCAAGCTGTTATTTTACTGCCATTTTGTTTGGTTCTCTTGTTTATGGTCAATGATGATGTCCATTAGCCACAGGGAGGCATGTTTCAGCGTGTAGCCGTGGCTCTTTTTTATCATACATACATTTTGTTCTATTGTGATGCCTGCCTTGGTTGATCTGAATTTATTTGGTCTGCAATAATCATGCTTGTAGATGGATGGTGCCCAGAAAAGAGAAGTGCTGGCGAAGCAAGCTTCCACCTTAGTTGTTGTCATGACTGGCTTTGTAGCCAGTAGGATTAGGAAGATGAGACCTATCCCTGAGCCTAACCCACTCCTGTATCAGCTGAAAACTGAGGCTGAGCAACACAGGCAGTGTACCCTACAAAGGATTTATATGTCAACTGATAGAGAGTGTGTGTCCATGATTAGGATGAGCAGGGCTCCATTTTTTGCTCTGTGTGACCTGTTTAGACATAGGGGCTTGGTTTCTGAGACATTTGGGTGTAGTGTTGAGGAGCAGTTGGCTATGTTCCTCCACATAGTGGGCCACAACCAAAGGTTTAGGGTGGTCCACAATTCATTTGCTAGGTCCATTGGGACTGTCCATAGGAACTTCCACCAGGTCTTGTATGCTGTTGGTGAGCTGAGAAATGAGATGATTAAGCCTCCATCCTCTACCACGCATCCAAAGATTCTTGGCAGCCCTAGATGGAACCCTTACTTCAAGGTAATTGGCAATTTTAGAGTTAGTGATGTATGTAGTTGTTGGCCCAACCATATGGCTTATCACACTTTGACCTTTTTATAGGATGTCATTGCCGTCATTGATGGAAAACATGTCCTGGCTAGGGTTCCTAGGAGAATTTAACAAGCCTTCAGGGGTAGGAAAAGGATCCCACACAAAATGTCATGGCTATGGTCAATTTTGACCTCAAATTCATTTATATCTTGGCTGGTTGGGAGGGCTCAGCACATGATGCCCATATCCTTGCTGATGCAATTGAGAGGGAGGATGGCTTCACTGTGCCTGAAGGTAATTAGAACACACTGCCCTTCGCTTGTGTATTAACCAGCCCTTAGACTCACTAGTTGCTCCATGGCCAACTTGTAGGTAAATGCTACCTTGTAGATGCAGGCTATGCATGTCGCAATGGCTTCCTACCTCCCTATATGGGGGTTAAGTACCATCTATCTGAGTACAGCAGTGCAAACAGGCCCACCAATGCAAGGGAGTTGTTCGACCTAAGGCACTCCTCCCTTAGGGTCACAGTGGAGAGGGCTTTTGGGGCTTTAAAGAACAGGTTTAGGATTATGTACAACAAGCCATTCCACCCCTACAAGACCCAAGTAAAGCTGGTCATTGCTTGCTGCATTCTGCAAAACAGGATTTTGGGTTTTGGCCTTGACCAAGTAGTGCCTGATGAGGACTGGCTTTCACCAAACCACCCTGCTGTCCACCCAGACCCTGAGCAAGAGGATTCAGTTGACATGACCATGAAGAGAGATGAGATTTGTAATGCAATGTGGGAGGGTAGGGGCACCCATAGCACCTGATTCATGCATGTTTGTTGCTGGCCTTGTTTATTTGTTCACCCTGGTTTGGAACATGTGGAACTTTATTATGTTATGTAATAATTGATGGACAACTGAGACCAATGTTGTAAGGAACAATATTCTGTTTTTTCATGTGGGATTATTATGTGGCCAATGATGTCTTGGGTTTGTGAGGTAGTTGTTTCTGTCATCTTTTATTGCTTCTTATTGTTGTTGTGTTCTTATATATGATAGCAGATTACGATGGCTGGTTCTCAAGGTGTGTCTGTCCCCGCTGCTGATGTGTTGGATGGGACTCCAGTGGCTAGTCAGCAGCCTATAGCACCTGCTGTTGATGCTGCACCAGCTGATGTTGAGGTACCAGCCAATCCTCCAGCTGTTGATGGACCCATGAGGTGGAACAACAACACCTTTGGGTTTGTCCTTAGGAGGATGGCCCAGATGCTCAATGATGGAACTAGACCTGACAAGGTGTTCAAGGACAAGGATGTGAACTTTGTTGCCAAGTGCCTTAAGGACTACAGTGGGGATGTAGTCAGCCCAACTCAGGTGTACAACTACCTGAGGAAGTGGAGGCAAAAGTGGACTAGGATTTGCAAGCTCAAGGACTTTAATGCTGCCTTGTGGGACAATGATGTCCATGCCATCATGCTTGACCAGGATCACTACCTAGGCCACTGCAAGGTAGTTCTAGCCTGATTTATTTCACAACACTGCTCACCCCTCTTATTCTCTTCCTACCTTCTTTCATACTATGGACTGTAATGCAAGATCACCCCAAGGTTGCTGAGTTTCTTAATTGCCCCATTAGGTTCTACCAAGAGATGGAGGCAATTTTTGCCCACTCCCAGGCCACAGGCAAGTATGTTGTGGGTTCTGGTGAGCCCCTTGGGGTGAACATGGCTGATAGCCAAGCTGTCAAGGTGGAACATTCAGCTGGTTTGCCACTTGGTTCTGATCACAAGTACCCAATAGATTTGGGTGAGGGTAGCAAGGCCACAGGTGACAAGCCCTAGTCTGTTATGGGAAACAAGAGGAAGAGGGGCAACTTCACTGAGGATGAGATGATCTTGCTGACCAACATGTCTGATGCTGTGAGGGATGTTGCTAGTGCACTTAGGGAGACTAGGGCTGGTCATGTGGATCCTGACCTCTACCTTGCTGTCATGGAGATGCCTGATTTCACCACTGAAGCCCTCATCTTTGCCTACACCTACCTGCTTGAGAACAAGGCCCTTGCCACAGGCTTTGTCAAGATGGAGAACAACCACATGGTTATTTGGCTTAGAGCCTACCTTGCCAAGGCCTACTACGAGTAGGTCTGTCCACTTTGGACAACAAGGTCGAGAGAGGGTTGACTGTTGAGATGTATAGTTCCTCCACCCCCCTCCCCACTCTCTCACCTTTTGATGACACTTAGGTGTAGCTTTTGTGCAGGCTGATTGACAGTTGATCTTTTGGGTTAGTCTAGTAAGATGGTGACTAACTATAGTGGAGAGATGGAACTTATTTGTGCCCACATGGTTTAGGCAAACATGGTTATGTAATGCACTATTGGTAGCCTCTGTTGGCTGCCCTAATTTGCTACTCTATATGCTTTCATGTTACCTACTATTTCTCACTTGGCTTTCTACTTGCTGATATTGTGTACTTGCTACTCTACAAGATGTTTTAATTCTGGTGGTATTTGAGGGATAATGGATTGGCCAATGATGCAAACAACATGAGTAGAGGTGGCTCTTTTTTTCCCTGATTTTTGTTTGAGTAATATGTTTTTGGCATGTGTGACGTTGTACACATGGGACACGTCCATGCCCTGCAACAGCCCCTTCTTTCTTTGTGCTGATGGCAGAGCATGGATCTGCTCATGGATATCATGGCATCCATGATCTTTTTTCTCATTCCGGTTCTTGGTTTCTATTTTGTTTTGCCTAAGGAGACACCAATGACACAAAACCAATAAACACCACCTATTGTAAAAGATGAGGCCACTAAGGAAACATTTCTTTGCCAATGAGTGCCCAAGTTAGGTCAGTGATGACTAGCTGAAGGAGGATCTGCTGTTTGTTGCAGTTTCACTGTGGTATTGTTGTCTGTTGCTGTTTTCTGGTATCTGTTTTCTGCTGAGAACTATGAACCTGTTATTGTATGTACTTTGACTCTGATGTTCATTTTAGAGCAGCGATGACTCCATGATTAACAAGTTCTTTTGTCTGAGGCCACTTTTTATCTGTATTGTTAATTTTTCAATGCTAAGCACCTTGGATCTTATCATTTTCATCATGTTCATGCAACTGAAAACCGCTGTTGGATGGTGTCTGTTCAAACTGCCTGAAGTCGGCAGTTGGGGGCTGAGCTGGGAACCAAACACGTCCCTGGCCCGGCAGTTGGTGGCGGTTGGCCTTTGGACCGGGCTACAGGCCAAGAAACAAACACAATCTTTCTTGGACTAGACTGAGTTTGGCTCCACACCAAACATGGGGCCTTGCAGTCGGGGAGGATGGCTCTGATTGACCACGGCCTTGTCGGCCGGCCTGGCCCCCTACAGCTCGTTTTCCAAACACGCCCCTGGTCTCCATGACGGGCCCATGTCCCATGGGATGGCGGGCGGGGGCCGCACGTTCCGCGGCGGCATGCCTCGTCAGCTGGCGATGGATCGATGATTCGGTCCGGTGGCCGGCAGGGGGACAGGCGAGGAAAAGGCACTGTCCGGTGTCCACACAAAGGAACGCCCATGCCGCATCAGCATCCATGATTAGCCTTGCCGCATCCGCTTTAGCCCTGCCCAGACCCAGAGAGGCCTGAATCTCATCATTCTGCGCTGTAGCAATTTACTCGTACTACTACAACAAAGAATTCGATCGCAGCGTCACACGCCGATTCGATTCTCTCGAGCACTGCCAGTGCCAGTTTCAGCGGAAACTACTACTGTACTAGACAATCCGGTCAAGGTGACGGTGTGACACGCATCAGCGAATCGATTGGTCGGATCAGGGCAAGTGGCAAATCGCTAGCTAGTTTGCTGCTCGCTGTACCTGTACGACGACTCGACGCGCGCTTTTTATTCCGGGCGTTACTGCGGGCGTCATCGGAGTCGATACCGAGCTTGACCTACATCATCGTTGCCTGCCCGTCGGGTCAAACCACCATTTGCAGCAGCGTTGCCGGTCCTCGACCCTGGTTAATGGTTAGTTGGTTGCATTCAATCACCACTCCATCTTCCTATGTGCTGCTGTTCTGGATTTCGATGCTTGCAAGTGCAGCCTGAGCGTATGTGCTGGTGTTGGATTCAAAGACGAATGAACGCATTCCAGTTGGTGTTGGATCGCTCGCCCCCAAAGAGACTGTGGATAGATGGATGGCGGATCGATGCCAAACATTACTATGATTAACCACCAACTAGTGCTGGCAACTGGCTGGCAACAAACACAAAACAAACAGCACTAGCTTGATCGGCCCACTGGATGATGATGATATGATATCACTAGAGCCTAGTAGCAGAATTAGTACTACCAACAACCGGAATTATGAGATGAGACCCCAAATTAACCATGCTAAGCACGACTACGATCCTAGTAGGCACGCACTAGTGCACTACTACTAGTAGCAAAGATTCATCATCGAATTAATATAATATGCACAGAGTTGCTTAGTAAAAATCAGGTAAGACTGTAATAAAAGAAGAAAATAATTATCTGGAGAAGAAACAGAGCCGTTTACGTGGTGGACCCCGACGACGTTGACGTCGAGGCGTCCGCCAGCGGCGGCGGCGGGGAGACGGATACCGGCCGGGGCATCGTCACGTTCTTGCGCCGGCCCACGGAGAGAGACCGGAAGAACGTCCTGGGCCTTGGCGGCGCGGGCGAGGCCTCCTGTCGTGCGGACCGGCTCCGGACGCCGCCACCGCCGCCCTTCCCGACGGTGGCGGAGGCGGAGGATGGGCGTCGCACGACGGCGCGGCCGTTGCCCGGGATGACGCAGGTGAAGACGACCCCGATCTTGGCGAGGCGGTTGACCCAGCGCGGGATGCGGGCGCGCCCCGCGACGAGGCGGCGGCACGCGGCGTCGCAGAAGTGGTTGCAGTTGCGGGACACCAGGTTGTACGCGTCCCCCGGGAACTCGGCGGCGAGGTCGGACATGAGCACGCGCACCTCGGCGCGGGTCAGCGACGTCGTGCCCACCAGCACCGACTCCCGGAACGTGTACCCGGGGCACCGCCGGGGTACCACCTCGAAGATCCCGCTGCTCGCGCCGTCGTGCGCACCGTACGCGTACTCCACCCCGTGAACTGCAGCAGCAGGCACGCAGTCGTCAGCACAGGTGGCGGGGGAGGGAGGGAAGGAGGGAGGGGAGTAGGGGACCCGCGCGGGGGTGCCTGGTGAGCAGAACGTGCCTTGGATGCCGGAGTGGTAGACGCCGAGGCCGAGCCACCGGGCGTAGCCGTTGGCGGGGGTGACGTCGTACACGTTGAGGAAGACGGGGCTCGACGACGACGCCGCCTCGCCCGCGCCCGCGCCACGCTGCTGCTGATGCCGCGCTGCCCGCACCGTCGGGGTGGAGCCCGCCGAGGAGCCCATCGATCCGCCTCGCCGGCGCGCCTCCCGTCGCGTCGGCGGCCGGAGGCTTGCACGGCGAATTTCACAAGTAGCTTCTACCTAGCTAGGTAGCTTGTGCGCGGCTGGCACTGGTCGCCCGCCCTCCTGGCGAGTCAGCCAAGAGCAAGGAGGCGGGGGTCGCGCCCCGCACGCGCACCCCGGCACCCGCGACCCGCCTTGGTGACACGGGCGCCGCGCCGTGCGCCGAGCCCGTACCAGGAGCTGTGTAGAAACTGCGAAAACCCCCGCCGCGCTGGGCGTCGCCTTCTTCCCCTGCTCGTTTTGCTGGGATGCGATGATAAGTGTCCCGGATGCGCGCGCTTTACTTTAATTTAATTGGCAGTGCGTGCTTGGAGAGAGCATGGACACTGCTGATACGCAAGTTTTGTTTGGTGCCGTTGCAATCGATGTTTGCTTCCACAGGAATGAATGTCTGGGCCGGCAAGGAAGGAGCCTCGAGCCTGGTGGGTAGTACATCACTGATTCTTTCTTTTCCCTTTCTTTTATCTTTTGTACGTAAGTACTCCGTATAATATAGGTGGCACACTGCATTTTATGATGATTCAGCTTTCGGTGTAGTGGTGACTGACCTCGGTCATATTCTACGGAAGGGTAATACGAAGTTCGGTCCAACTCAGTTTCAATCTCGACCAGCTTTAAATGGAAGATTGAAAATTTACCTGTCTCTGTTACTCGTAAACTTGTTATTTAGTCCCCCTGAGTGCCACTATTTGAAACTTGTGTTTTCCTTAATGCCACTTCTAGCATTATTTATAAGTTTGTTATGTTGGTATATAAAAGACAATTTTGCTCCTCCCAACACTTAATATTTTGTTTGCTCCTTTTCTTTACATTGGTCGTTCTGCTAAGCAATTTAATTAAGTTGCACGGTAATATAACATATAGAGGAGTACATGACATGAGGAAAGTATAAGTTTAACACAATCGCACGTGTATGACACATCATGAATGACACAATCGCGCGTGTATGGGGAAAGGCACGCTCACTGCTGGGGCTAAATTCCAGAAGCTCTATACAGCGAAACTAAGTATCTTGGTCGTGCATACGAGCCGAAGAGGGCAAGAGCCAAGAGGTAACAGTGTCGTATGACATAGAACGAAAATGCCAAAGAAAAACTAACCTTGTGTATGTATAGACCAGTACACTATACAACGGTAACTCTGAAAGCACCAGCAGCCTTACTATTCCTCCAACACCCATGTACAACAATCCTGGAGCTAATCCCTTGTCTAACCTGTGTTTACGAACGTTTCCTGTACTGACATCATCTTTGTTTCTTGCCGCCAGCCAAGATCCGAGAGATTTGAAGCCCTCGGCTAAATGCCTGATTAAAGAGCAATCTCGTCTGGAACTCCGAGACAAATGGGAACCATGCCAGCACTGCCACCGGGACGAAGATGACGATCCCCATCAGGTATTCGTACCCCCTCGAGAGGGCCTTCACAGATCCCCACAGCCCACATGCCTTGATCACCGGTTTACTTGCTTGAGATATCTGTTGTAAAGGTCAGAAACGGATTGGATTCTGAAATGTTTTCTGTAGCAATCAACCATTTTACAGAAAACATCGAATACTCAGAGGTACCTTCCAGCTGGCCAATAGTTTAATATCGTTTTCATCTCAACAGTTTTTTAGGCATCATACTTAGCATATGACATTTAGGAGCCTGAGAAATGAAATTATAAGGGTGATACTGATGGAGGTACCTGCAGAATGGCCCATCCTGTGGGTGCAAATGCAAGGAAGCTTGCGAATATGTCACCGACTGTAAGATGCAGAACAGTGAAAAGGACTGCCAATGTTCCAACAGATCCGATGAACAAGAACAATTTGAGAAGCCGGAACATAAGCTGGAAATCCGCACTAAATTTCTTCCTACCCATGGATACCACCTAAAGAAGATTTTGATCAGCAACTTAACAAGGGCAACTCATTTTGAAGAACTTAAAGAAGACAGTAACTAGACACAGCATATACATGTATTTCAAAGCTACCAGGGAAATAAAATTCACCTTTAGGACCATCACCACAGCAACAATAACCAGCCAAGAAAGACCGTAAACCTGAAGCCACAAATCATATTTTTAGTGTACAGCCACAATAATAGCATCCAATATAGTTCTCTTAAACAACAAAAGACCTGTGTGGTGGTTTATCCACAAAAGCCTTGTGTTCATTGAACTCTCTGAAGAAAGAAACTAAAATGAAAAAAGAACTTACAGAGATGCTTTTGTTGCCAGCAGATATATTCAGGTGGTACATGATACCGTATTGGAATATGAAGAATCTGAGAGATAGTATGATTTCCCAGAAACGGCCCAGTAGACCTGTGGACAGTAAATGCTCCTGCTCCTCTTCCCACCAGGATTCCCAAGCCTTGTTAGCAGGAACCCCAATGCCACCTCGACTGCTAATCCATTTAGTCCAGTCATCCCAGTCATCTACTATTTTCTGCCACTCAAATCCTGATGGATTGAAGAGGAATGGAGCGAATAGCCAAGTTATGACCAAGAACCACATTGATGACGTCAGAAGTATATAGGCAGTTGAATCTGTAGCAACATCACCATACAACTGATAGACTACTAGCAGTAACATCAGCTCAAGTCCTTTCACAAAATGGCTTCTGGAGTACATTCTGTAATTCTCAGCAAACCTTACATGGCGAACAACAAAGCCTCTGCCGGTTGCCCTATATTTTGCACCGCCATGGAGAATTGTACGGCCAAAATAATGTGACTTGGTCCCAAGGGAGAAAGTGAAGAACACTGAACAAAGCTGAAGTTGCATGATTATGAAATCCCCTAGGGCACTTCTGAAACCTCTTTCTAGCCCAATCTCCATAAACATTGGTAATGCCATCAAAAGACCTAGCTGCACAATAGACTGAGATCCCATAGCTGCCTGAAGTGCACGGTTCCCTCTCATCCGTGCTTGTTTCATAATTGCAAACTCCAGTCCACTTAATGCTAAGTAAAGTCTTCCGTACAAGAAAACATAAACTATTATCACAACCATCTGCACAACATTAAGACAAGAACATGAGAAAACATGTGAGGAGTAGACCTGTTGCTAACAAATACTGTAATGCAAGCTTGGTTCCATATATACATTACCATTGAGCTAATATAAAACCCAACAGTTGTAAAATAGCATGAAAGCATCCGGAAGAAGTCAAATCGATGACCAAGCCTGTAGATATCTCTGCTGAGAACCTGCTCCCCATTTCCACAGGCCACTTTGGCCTCAAAGAGAGAAATTTGATTGAGACCTACATCACGCCCTTTTCCCACTTGGATGTACTCATGATGGGTGACATTTCCTCTTCTTAGAGTCGAGTTGAAACCTGAAAATAATATTCAACTCCATGCATTCAAGAGCGGAAATGGGTAACAAACAGAAATACACGAAGAAAACTTTTGTTGAGAATATGCCTGAGCACATGTTTCATTAAGTCACATACCAGCAAAAATGTCTTCACTTAAATTTATACCACAGGAAGCCTTGCTGATGCCTCCTCTTGTAATGTGAAAAATCCTATCGAACACATCAGGATGTCCATAGTGAAAACGTACCCTGCACATATAATGAAGTATGTCAGGTCAGAGTATTTAAACTACAAAAGTGTGACACATTGTGTCTTCTCAGAAATTAGTCCAACAGTTCATCCTGTCAAAAAGCTTGAATGCAGAAAAATTTCAAGCAATTGATTATTTTTTATTTACTTGTAATCTGAGACATGTTCATGCGTGTTTCAAGTGCAGAAAGAATATCCTTAAATGATCATCGGTACTATTTTCCTCAGAATAGTTGCCATAGATGCTCAACAGAACCAATATCTTATTTCAACATATAAGACACTCGATATTACATCATGATAATAATTGATATTGTTTCATTCCAATATGACATAAGAAAATGATACTTACTTCAATGGATTAGCTAGGACCCTCTGTCCTATTGTCACAAAGCTGGTTTCCTGGTTGCTCATAAACCATGCAAGTGACGATACACTACAATCCAAAGTTATCAAAAAATAGTTGCTGATGTGGAAATTATGAGGAAGAAAACACAATGATAACCACAAAGTTTCAACTTACCTTCCAGTAAATATATGCTCACGCACTCCAAGAATCGTGGGTTGACGGACACCATGGTTTTCATTAAACTCTTCCAGCAAATTACGCATTTTCAAAGCCTCCTCCAAATAGTTGTCCTGAAGATAATTCATAAATACAACACATATTGCAACATATATCATGATTTGTACCATAGCCACTCAATTCACCTGATTCATATCGATAGTTTGGAGTGCTTCACCCCGTGTAAAAATGATTGCATGATTTTGATTTTCTGGTTTGCCTTCACCTAATTTTGCTGGTCCTGGCAGTTTTATACGGTATATTTCCTTCACAGATACAAAGTGTAAGCATTATTGAAGTTGATACCGTAGGTTTAGAATGGTGGAAAAGGACTTGTACTCGTGGTTAAGCTCACCTGATCATGGTTGTCAAGAGCTTTTACTAGAACTGAATAAAAGACCTTCTGCACCTTGTCACCTTCTCTCTCTTCTACTTCATCAATGTATGCCACACGCAGACCAGGGTAACTGTAGTTTCAAATTGAAATTACCTCAAAGCAATTAGTTTTTCGTGGGAGACTTCACTATAATTCAATGTTAACTACTGAAATAAAAACAACCGAAGTAGTCTCCTTAAATTGGAAAAAAAACATCTTGGATATATCATATCTAGTGATTGGAAAAATGATCTAATTCTTATTTCTTTCTCGGAAGAAATGACTTACTTCACCATCAAGTTCAAGATATCTGTTGCACGTCGATCACTAGATTGTTTCTGATTTCCATATATCTGGCATGTAGCAACATATGTAAATTTCATGTCTGCTACAGCCTCGAGTTGAGAAGACAAAGATCTTTGGCTTTTCTTCTCCTCCTCTGCTGGATCTGCAACTGCTTTATACCCTTCCAATATCTCTGCAAGAAATACAGAGCACAGATCAGTAGCATTTTTTAAGGCACTAAAAAAATGCACCACCTGGAATTTGAATAAGCTTACCAGATTCAGAAGCCATGTCAAGGAACGCTTGAAGCTTCAAAGCCCTCCTATAGTACATCATGCCTCTAACTACTCGCATATTAAAGGAAAAAATATATATCTGACAGTTAGCCAAGTCATCCTTATTTATCGGCAGATGATGATCAAATTACCTGTTCTACAGAGTGTCTGCCCTCTAAGAGAAGCCCAATGACGAAGTTGTAGGACATTTTCCTCGTTTCCCCATACTTCACTTTCCCTTTTGCAATTAATTCTCTCCATGAAATTGTTCCATTCATCTACATCAGAAATCAGGATTAAAAAAGGGGGAAATTGGTGACATAATGACAAACAATTGAAACGTTAAGATTGAAGGGAACCAAAGAAAATGGAACCTGGATAGATTTTTTGTAGGTAGAATATAATTGATACACCATCTTCATTCTCCAGATCAAGATCACTTTTCGAATATACAGTTTCCTCACTATAGTAAGGAGTCATTACACTGCCAGGTGCAAAGAGTGACATAGAATTATGTAGAGTTCAATCTTTTGCACTGGAATTCTTATTACAGAGTACACTTAAACCTAGTTAAGAGATGTTGTCATGGTAAATTTATACATTTTCTGGATATATATAATACGTTTAAATGCCACACGTACAGCATGGTCGGTAGAGAAAATCAGAAAAGTTTTTTTAATATACTAGATTGCATCTGAAAATAACCATTTGTGTTTCTTCCGTGTTGTTCAAGGAAAAAAACATTTGTGTTTCTTTAAACAGAAAAGCGTAAACTTTGCTCAACACAAGAAAAATGGGGTCAGGGTTTGGTGATGGTATATTTCCTACATTGGCTATTTGGTTTGTCCCATTTCTGGACGTATGCTGTTCTACTTGAAATGAATCAACAATAGCCACATTCCAGCCAATGGTTTATTTAATACATATGAAGTAACTTGAAAAAAGACAGAAGAGTAATTTCTGTTCTAGTAAACATCACAAATCAGACTTCAGGTCTGAAATCAGGACTGTCTGAATCAAGCCAGAGCAAAATTGGCAACAAATGTAAAACTCACACGGTAAGAATGTTTCAGAAGCAAACTAGCACCATTATGACATCACCAGAGGATTTATGATGAAATAATTGATAACTTTGTACAGTAGCCATTGTCTGGTTTGTTTCACAAAAAAATTTCCTGTGGGATCTCCCCCACAGTAACTTGTGCACAGTCCAAAAGTAGTTTTTTTTTCTCCCTTTTTGAGGGCACACAGTTTGAGATTCAAGTTCATTCCAAAATTATTCATGTAAACTTGTGAACAACAGATCATCATTATTTTCAATTTTTCATTTTAGGGAATACTAAGCAGAGGCAGGAACAGACTAGGATTCAATCAAAATATTTCAAAGACAGGGAAGTATCAAGGTTACAGGGATTTAATACAAGCTAGTTAACGCCTAATTGTCATTAATTAAATCAAAATAGTTCAAATGCATAAAATTTTAGTTCTCTCATTTTTTTTAAGAAATTCTTGAACAGGATCTTCTTGCAGTGAGTCAAGAGAAACAGAAGAATTATGATACTGTGCTACCATTAGACGCTACAACAATTTTGCAATATTATGAACAAGTTGCTACATGAGAATAACCTGAATGAGAGCATTTTGCGTACTCTAGGTGCACGTGGCATGTCCATGAATAGTGAATTAGTGAAAAATGCTATTCTTCGACGAGCTTCTAAATTTGTTGGGACGTCCATTGCAGATTCTTTCACAGTCAAAAGAAGGTACAGTCGCTTAATCTGTAGACAATTGGAGTTTGTGAACATTATACAAGACAATATACTCTAAGATGCATGCTTGGTAATAAAGGCAATCAACAATTTACTTATATAACCTGTTCTTCCCACTGTGCTGAAACCGGAGGAGGGAAAACAATTGCAGGCTTTGTACCAGAACCCGCAAAAAGCTGTCTTCTCGGAACTGAATCCTTGTTACCATGACCAAACTCAGCCAGCTCTCTGAAATGATAAAAGGTAACAATAATTAGTTGCCTATTCACATGAAGATGTGTATATAATTATCAGGAGCTCAACAAAGAACCTAATCTCATTAACCATCATATCTCTTGTTATCACTTCTAACATGTCTTGAAGCAACAGCACCACATTATCAAACTTCGAGGCATCTCTTTCTTTCTGCAAGTGACCTTGTAATGTTAGCATTACAATCAATACATGAAATAATGTCGGTCTTAAAAGGTTGAAACACTGAAATTGCCAAATAGACATTGAGTGAAATAGTAAAATTGCATTACCAAGGTAGATACAAGCTCGACAAATTTCTTGCAAAGAACTGGGAGTGCGCTCATTCTAAAGTTGGCAAGGAATGTATTCTTTCCAATATTAGCTTCTATTTCTTTGATTATAATACCAATAATCCTGTTGATGTTAATGAACAAACATTCCAAAAGAGGATCAGCAACTGAAGATGGAGTTCAAAGACATAAGTGCACAAACAGCCATGCAGTTGAAGAAGCCAAACACATATGCCTTCAGTAACATTTAGATTATGTAATTAAAAACAGCTAAAGCTTAATAACTAGAATCATTGAAATAGTTAGTTCACTTTGGAGTAGTTAGTTCCTGAATATTGAAATGTGAATATGTGCATCCATATGCAAATCAGCAAATGTTGAATTCAATATTCTTAGTATAGGATTTGTAACCTTGGCTCAGTGGCTTACACATGCCTAATTAAATGGAGTAATAATGTAAAGCTCATATTCTGATATTGATTCTGGAATCATTCGTAAGAGTGAAAATAATTCAGTCCAAGATACTGGTTATATGACTGGAGACTTGTTTTTTAATGCAATGGCAGGAGCTCTGCCTTTCAATTAAGAAGAAAGCAAAAAAGAGTGAATTACAGGAGTGACAAAGGGGCACACATGACAGCCGCCTTATCTCCTACAAAGGAACAAGTTTTTTTTTTGATGGCAAAGAACAAGTTTATTTGGCTTAGTATGTTGCTAATTGTTGGAGTGGACTAATTAGATTCATTATGGCTAACCCTAGAAGGGTAGCTATATAGTGGCATACATGGGCCTCATGGGCTTAGCCTCATGGGCCTAATATACTCTAACACCCCCCCGCAGTCTGAACTTCCGGCGCAGCGGAGTTACAGACTGGACATGACATGAAAAGAAGTACACACACGAACCCCCCCACAGACACAACTAGCCACTGGTGACGTTGAGGCTGGAGCGGAACTCGGTGAAGGCCGAGGACGGGAGGCCCTTGGTGAAGATGTCGGCGAACTGGGAGGTGATCGGGACGTGAAGGACCCGAACAGCACCAACGGCAACCAAGTCCCGGACGAAGTGCAAGTCGATCTCCACGTGCTTGATCCGCTGGTGCTGAACGGGGTTGTTGGAGAGGTACACGGCGCTGACGTTGTCGTAGTAGACCAGCGTGGCTCTGGTGAGGGGGCTGTGGAGCTCGGCGAGGAGCTGCCGGAGCCAGGAAGCCTCCGCCACACCGTTAGTGACAGCGCGGTACTCTGCCTCTGCACTGGAGCGGGAGACCACCGGCTGCCGCTTGGACGACCAGGACACCAGGTTGTCGCCTAGGAAGACAGCGTAGCCGAAGGTGGAGCGCCGAGTGTCCGGGCACCCGGCCCAGTCTGCGTCAGTGTAGACAACGAGCTCGGAGAAGGAAGACCGATGAAGGAGCAAGCCGTAGTCGACAGTGCCACAGAGGTAGCGGAGGAGGCGCTTAAGAGCAGTGAGGTGGGGCTCTCGGGGATCATGCATGTGAAGACAAATCTGCTGCACTGCATAGGTGATGTCTAGCCTGGTGAAGGTAAGGTACTGAAGTGCACCTGCGAGACTCCGGTATGCCGTGGGGTCTGCCACTGAGTTGCCCTGTGTGTCAACTGAAGTGGAGCAGGGCTTGCAGTTAGTCATCCCAGCTCGCTCCAGGATATCGAGAGTGTACTGCCGCTGGTGAAGAAGAAGGTCGGTGGGACGAGGCTCAACAGTAACCCCGAGGAAGTGGTGGAGCACACCAAGATCCTTCACAGGAAACTCCTGCTGAAGAGAGCTGATGATGCGGCTGAGGAGTGACGAGCTGAAGGCTGTGAGGACAATGTCATCAACGTAGAGCAGCAGGTAGGCAGTCTCAGCTCCACGGTGATAGATAAACAGAGACGTATCTGACTTGGCCTCCACAAAACCCATTGTCACCAGGAAGTCAGCAAACCGAGAGTGCCACGCCCGAGGGGCCTGCTTGAGGCCGTAGAGAGACCTGTTGAGCCGACAGACCATGTCAGGACGAGAGGAGTCAACAAACCCCGCTGGTTGGCTGCAGTAAACTGTCTCAGTGAGAGTCCCGTGCAGAAAAGCATTCTTGACATCCAGCTGATGCACTGGCCAGGAGCGAGCAAGGGCCAGTGAGAGCACCGTGCGGACGGTGGCCGGCTTCACCACCGGGCTGAAAGTTTCATCGTAGTCGACTCCAGGGCGCTGAGTGAAGCCCCGAAGAACCCAGCGAGCCTTGTACCGCTCCAGGGTACCATCAGCCCGCCGTTTGTGCGTCCAGATCCACTTGCCGGTGACAACATTGGAGCCGAGCGGACGGGGCACTAGATCCCATGTCAGGTTAGCGAGGAGAGCCGCGTACTCCTCTTCCATCGCGCGGCGCCAGTGAGGGTCCGACAAGGCGTCGCGAACGGAAGAGGGTACAGGAGAGACCTGCGTGTCGCCGGGCATCGCCGCAAGAGCCCGGGACCGCAGGGTACCCGCCGCGTGCCGCGTCACCATAGGGTGAACATGCCGCGGGTGGCGGTGAAGGAGCGGTGGGTGGTACACCGGCGGCACGACACGGGCTGCCGGAGGTGGCGGCGGAGGTGTAGGCGTCGCCGGCGGAGAAGAGGCCACCGGTGGTGACTGAGGCGCCGGGTCCGCCCACGCACGGCGCTGGTAGACAAGCACCGGCTGAGCGAACCGCGCAGGGGGTGCAGGAACCGGCGTCCCCGGCCCCGTGTCAGGCGGAGGTGCAGGGGCCGCACCGGAGGGCGACGCTACCAGATCCGTGCAGGGCACAGGGCCAGGAGCAGCAGGCGCCGGGTCCGCCCGCGCACGGCGCTGGTAGACAAGCACCGGCGGGGCAAACCGCGCCGGGGGTGCAGGAGCAGGCGTCCCCGGCCCCGTGTCAAGCGGAGGAGCCGGGGCCACACCGGAGGGTGACGCCTCCGGACCCGTGCAGGGCACACAGGGCCAGGAGCGTCACGGGCGGGCGGCGAGCCGGGGCACGGGCCCAGCGAAGGGCACGGTGGAGCAGTACCTGCAGGAGGAAACGGTAAAGGTGGCTGGACCACCGTGTCAGTGGGAAAAAGAGAGGAGAGGTCAGGGTCAGGAGTGGAAGGTGGTGTGGTATTGATGGAAAAGGGGAAGACAGACTCATCAAACACCACATGACGAGAGATGAGGACCCGACGAGAAGTGAGGTCAAAGCACCGATAACCCTTCTGATCTGGGGAATACCCGAGGAAAACACATAGAGTCGAACGGGGCGCCAGCTTATGGGGAGTGGTGGCAGTGGTGTTAGGGTAACACGCACACCCGAAGACACGAAGGTGATCATACCGAGGAGGGGTACCGAAGAGAGCGTGGTGCGGTGTAGGAGCTGGGCATGCAGCGGAAGGAAGACGGGCCAGAGTGGGTCGGTCGGGTCGTGCCAGAGGACCGCGGTGGTGGACACGCGGTGACGCGCTGAGCCGGAGGAAGCGGCCCCGCTGTCGTGGGAGGCAGGAGAGGTGAGGAGCTGCTCCGCGTCGGCGATCTGCTGAGCCAGTGCAGCGGCTGCATCGCGCTCGCGCTCCCAGGCGAGGGCGGCCTCCCGTAGACGAGTCTGTCCCGCCGCGTACTCAGCTCGGGCGGCGGCGAGGGCGGAGTGGGGCCGCGTCACAGTGCCCGGGGCCCCAGCGCCCCCGCCCGGGGGAACGCTTGTGGGAGCCACCGGCCGGGTCAGCGCCCTCACTCCCTGCGCCCGGCCCGGCCCCCGCGCCTAGCATCAGGACGCGGGCGGCGTCCGCGGGCGGGGGGGGGGGGTGCAAATCCCCGGCGGCCTCGGTCCCTGGTGCGCCCGGCCCGCCCCCCGCGCCCAGTGCCAGCACGCGGCCGGGGGGGTGCAAATCCCCGGCGGCGGCGGCGCGGACTCTAGGCCCCCCCGCGCCGGCGCCTGGGTGAGGTAGGGTGGCGGCGGCCTGCGCCCACGTTGGGCCGCCAGCGAGGGGTGGGAAGGAGGAGAAGTAAGAGGGAGGTGGGGGAGGAGGAGGGGGCCGGCCTGCCATGGTGCGGCGGCGGCTCGCCGGCCGGTGGAGGAGGGGCGGCGGCAGGGGAGGAGAGGAAGGGAAGACCTAGCTTGATACCATGTTGGAGTGGACTAATTGGATTCATTATGGCTAACCCTAGAAGGGTAGCTATATAGTGGCATACATGGGCCTCATGGGCTTAGCCTCATGGGCCTAATATACTCTAACACTAATATTTAGCTACTAGGGAACATAAAAATTAATTTATTATAAAGTACCTCCAGATAAGCACCTTTGGAACTGATGCTTGTGACAGGCATGGTTTTGCAGACAAAAAAGCTCAACTTTTTCTACCACATTTATGCCCTGCTTGGATGCCCCTAGCTATAGCCAGGTTGCAACAGCTAATGGGGCTAGCTGGTTTTCAATGGTTGGGATGCCTTTTAGGTGCTAATTAGCTGGGGTGTTTGGATGCACCACAGCTAAAATTAGCCAGCTAAATTTTAGTTGGTGCATCCAAACAGGGCCTTACTTAGCTGACTTCACATTTAACATTTCTTAAGTTTTTTCCCTGATTGCTCTCTTGTAGAACGTAGTTTGTGTTCGACCTTAACCTTTGTGCTGCTAATCCATTCTCTTAATACAAATGGTTTTTATGCCATGTCCAAATGAGCATAATAGTATAATTTGAAATAAAAGGCTAACAAATACATATAGTGACATTGTTGAAGGAAAAGATGCCTAGAACCGCCTTATTTCTTAGTCTCAAATGGAAGTGCTTATTTCCTAGAGCACTACAGTGGAAGCAAGTTACAGTTTTAAAGAAGAATTTCGAGTGACAGTGTTGCTCCTTTTGTCATGAATAAATGTTTGAATAGTATGAAAGAATTCGTTAAAACAAACAGCATGAAAAGAGTGGAAGATACCTTTTTTCATTTTCTCCAACCACCAATAAATTAAGAACAAGTTTGAATGACTCGTAACATTCCAGTACAGCACATTTCATGTACTCATCAGCACATATACGTTTCCAAAGATCTGAATCTCTAGTTCTAAATTGTGCTGCCATGTCTAAGGCTATAGGTATCTGCAACAAACAGAACGAATTGCTATCATATATATTATTAAAATATGCAAACAAGTTACAAATATCTATTTCGCCAAACCTTGCTAGCAAGCAAAAACAGTGGCCACTGCATCAATTTGAGGCTGGGGTCTGACGAATAAGGAACCACCAACAAGTCCATCTCCCTATGCATCAAAAGGTTCTCAGCTGCACTGCAACAATAATATTTTCATACTAAACATGAGGTAAGTGCCTCACCTATCACTTATAAGATCTTCTTCCCGGAAACTGCATATTACTTCATTCCACAATTGAGCAAACTTGGCAGCTTCAGTTCTCTTGTTGGGAGAAACCTGTAAGTTCAATAACTTAACAATAAGAAGTTACCTTAGTTTACTAGGAGAATCATGCCCAAAAAAAAAAGTCATTTGAAACCTCAGCAAAGCGCTTTGAGAGTGAAAAGCGCCTGTTTCTGCTTTTATCTGAAGGCACCAAATACGTGTTGAAGGCTCCAGGCAAAGAATGGAATCGTGATCTCAGCATTCCCAATGTCCGTATCTAATGCAGATAAATTAACAGCTCGTTTAGAAAGTGGATTGGTATTATTCAACTGTTAAATGGTAAACTGTTATACACATGTTAAACTATTATAAAACACCAATAACCTTTTTAAAAAGAAAATGATAACATTAATAGAAATGTGGCAACAGTTAAAGGAGTGGATCAGATTGTGCGTGCAACAAGCCATCAGAACAAGTCTCTATGCTGAACTTTATTAATACAATATGAATAGAGTATATGTCATCAAACAAAACAACAAAAACCTTGAAAATTGATCATATAAGAAATAAAGAGACCAGTAAGCCAGAAAACAGATCCTTACAAACATAAAAATGCCTTGTGAAATTCAACTGGATTTTAAGGCTGCAGACACATTTCAACTGTTAGGACATTTCAGTAGGATTTTCCATACAGAACATGTTTTGCATAAAACTTTGTTATATTGTACACAAATTATTTCATTTGTAAAGTTAAAGCTTATCGGTTTATATGCAACTCCCTGTGATTTCAATTCATTCAATTGCCCACTTAATACAGAAGTCATTGCAAAAAAAAAGAATCATTTGGTAATCAAACTCTACACATTTTAATGCTCCACAAGTAACATAGACTAATTTAGGTTCATTATTACCTCCCCAAGTCGCCCAAGTGCTCCAGTCATGCCACCAAATATTGTAGAGAAGATGGCATACCAAATCTGTGTATCCATTAAATAGACCTGCAATAATTAAAGGCAACAAAAATGAACATTAGGGTTATAGTTCATGTTTCAAATCAAAGGAGAAGAATAAGACAAATATTACTAGCCAGATAACAGATATACAAGTCGAGTAAGTAAATCAAAGGCTATGAATAAGATGACGAATAAGATGAAGATCATATTACTAGACAGATAATAATGTATAAGTTGGCAAGTACATACAAGTAGAACAGGAGCCCAGAGCGACATGATGGCACCAATATTATAGGATGCTGCAAAGGTAATAGTTTTATATTATATAAAGGAAAGGACTCCCTTAATGAAGACCCTACCCAAAAAATAAAGAATGATGAAGGAAATAATCAATTACCATTTGGAAAAAATTCATGCCACTCATATTTAATATTATGAACACCCATTACGTCCTTTGTTGGTTTTATCAGAGGTTGAATCTGCAAATTAAGATGTGTTTTAGATCCAGCACATAAAAGAATCATTACAAAACATCTAAGTATAGAACTTACTTGGACAAAGTAGCTGAACGAAAATTTGGAGCATAACAGCAAAATCCAAAAAAATGTATACCTTTGAATTGAACAGAGGAGAATAAGCATCCCAAGAGACAAGACTAGTAATAATAAATGAATATTGAAAATAAACTAAGAGTATATTGACTTACTTAAAAAGTGAAACTTGGCTTTCGTGCATTCCACGCCCAACGTAAATTCGTTTCTGCAATTTTTTGTGCAATTAGGATGGCATAACAGGTGTATGGAACAAGAAATGGTGCATGGAATTATTTTTATGCAGCAAACCAAGGAGAAATCTCTGAAACAGACTTTCTAAAGAAATGTCCAAAACATTGCTTGGGTGCATGCTATGGAAAATATTAAAGTGTCCGAAATGTTTTGACCGACTTGACTGTGGAAGTATTTATGCAAACATTTTGAGATACTGCTGATTAGGCATACATTTGCTGGATTAGAACATAATATGATATGACCTCCTTTATAATTATGTAGCTCTAATAAATGCAATAGGTAATGCCTGGCTGAAGAAATATTGTTAGAGAAGATAACTGCAGTATGCTTTGAAGAACTATACAATTACCAAAACCACACTTAATCAGACAAAAGATGAGATAATTTCTTCCTTTACACTCATAGTTCTTTGACATTTTTTTATGGGACTGTTTTATGAGCTAACTCTTGTCCAAGCTCAACTACAAACACTAGGATTCCTGACAAATAACACGAGATTGGCATATAGTGGGCATAACAGTCCAAATTGACAATAATTCAGGATACTCTTGTAAACTTGACTGAAATTCGAATAATCAAGGAAATGATCAAATGCATTTTTGCAAGATTGGCCAAACTACAGATCTAGGGAATCTATGAACAAGAGCATGAATAACTCAGTGACCAAATGCATTTTGCAAAATCAATTGAATCCTATCCAAATAATAGCTTAAGACTTTGCCAAGTAAAAATTTATTGTCTCACAGCAGAAACTTTGGGAAGAGCTTTTTACAAACATGTTGCATAAGTAATTTCTGAAAAATATATACAACAAAAATGAAGATACTAGATTGAATTGAATACCTGAGACCACCACAAAAGCAGTCTAACAATATGCCAGTCTGAATTTTCTATCCACCTTCGGAACATTGGAAACAGGAAGAGTGCTGCACTAAGGACATTAGGTATTAGGTACACTGCCACAGCCAGGATATATAGAGGTGGCACCCCTTTGACGTAACGGAGATATTTATCTAAATCCTTGATTGGTAATAAGTTGACTTTAGATGCTGTGCTAATGTAGAAAAATGGAAGAACCACAGCCCACACTGCACTAACTATCATCTTCAGAATATTTCTCATGATGTCAATGAACTTGCATCTATGACTGCCAGGAAAGTTCAGAATTAAGTCCAAAATGCCTGCCATCAATCAATTATAGAAAAAGGTCAGTCATACTTTGAACTAGAAACATTTCTTAACGTAATGGCAGGAGCTCTGTGTTTCAAATAAGGAGGAAGAAAGCGTAATATTGTGTTAAAATATCTGAGGACACATAAGCTCCAAATTCAAGAGCATGGACAGAACATGACTGCTCCATGCTACATATAGTTCTCAAGACACATGAGATCAACTGATGAGATTGGAAATTTTGGGGATCAGTAGAAGGTATCAGCAGAAGGCCGGGCAGCGACTTTTTAGAAACAAATTCGCCAACTGAAAAGTTGTACTCCCTCCGTTCCAAATTATAGTTCACTTTGACTTTTTTGGTGCATGCATTTTGCTATGTACCTAGATAATTAATATGTCTAGATACATAGCAAAATGCATACACCAAAAAAGTCAAAGTGAACTACAATTTGGAACGGGAGGAGTAGGTGGTAAGGCTAACAGATACTATCAGATGTTCTACAGATTCCTTCTAGCGATAATTTGATACCAGTCATTAGTCCGCATTTGAATTCCATTATTTGTTCAGGATCTATTAACTAATAAGAAGTTCATCTGACACCGTTTTAACATGAAGAGAAATTCAAATAGTTCATTCCACCCTAAAAACCCAACTTTGTTAATTATTTTACAGAAGGTTTAAGTACAAAGAGTGAATTAAAGAACATTATTTGTCTTCCATAAAGATATACAGTTCAGAAAAACTTTCTGCCTATCATGTTGATATGCACATATTTAAGAAAAATTTTGGTCAGCAAAAGCATGTTAAAGGAGATTGTTTAACGGGTGTGTCCATGAAAAAAAAATACTAACCCCAGGCCCCAGCCATGGAATCAGCTTGTAATCGGATCTAATTTTCTATCTATCAATGAAATGACACGCAGCTCCCCTGTGCGTTTGAGAGGGAAAAAAAAAGCATGTTAAAGGGGAACGTACTTTGGAGGAACTGTAGAAATGCTGCGGTGACGAATACACTAGATAGAGAATACAAAAGGTCTTTCCGAAGGATATCAGTCACTGAATAATCATTCCAGGAAAAAATCAGCATTGCCTGTTCAATAAGTCACAAGAAGATTAGCAGATGTCAACTGTAGTCAAGATAAAAGAACATCCATATGCAATTTCAGTATAGTACCTGTAGAGCCAAAATGTAGAAAGTCCACATTCGGTCAAAACTTCGGAAGATGTGCCAAAATGTCCTAGTCTCAACAAAGTTTGTCTTCCCCGTGCTCTTCGTGGAATCCTTTTGTGGTGAGCTTCCAGCCTATAAAGTTTGTCAAAAAGAAATTCCCAATCAAATTTCTTGGAAACATATATTGGAGGAACACATAAGGATATTAAATTTGTACCATTGTTACAGGCTTGGAATCATGCACAGATTTGAAAAAGTCACCATCATCCCGCATAGGCCACCCAAGTGAGAAGCAATCAGATGTCCTGAGTGAAACAGAGTAGGACTTGTTACACACAACGTGAAGGACTGGTTATCCATAGAGCAAAGAAGAAATATTTCCCTTTTATAGAAGAATGGCTAGAGCGCCCATTGTGATATTTTTAATATTCTTTGTCCTTGTTTGTTTCATGAATTCTGTTGCTTACGCACTCCTTTTTAATTCTATTATTAATATATTTTAACCAGTAGGGGCTTACCCCTCCTGTTTCTTAAAAAAACACAACATGAAAGAGTAGATATGTACTACGAAAATAAAGCAGTGAACAGACCAGAAGTACTCATTTAGATCATCATAGTTAGACCACGCAGAATGTGGCGTCTTCCCATGTTGTGATTTGCCTGCCTCCTGCAAATAATCACAATTGTCCGTATTTAACAAAACTAATTGTGCATTTTCTATGTGATGATTTATCAAAATACCTTTCTGATGACTCTATAGCAAGGTGTAACCACTTTCTTCAAGAATGCCTCCTCATCCCCACCATAAGATGGCCTGATATTCTCCCCAGTCACAATACTAACGTTTCCAGCTAGCAGACCATGCAGCTCATATGCCATCTGAGCAAATCGAAGATGGCATGTCACAGTGTATAAACTTTATTGCACCAAGCTTTGCCACAATATGATAATCAAAGAGGTGTATCATACATTATGGAAGATGTAGCAAAGACACTCTGGCATAAATCTGATATTTGCTGCTTCACCCCATATAAGAAGATAAAGACCTAGGTATAAAATCTTCCGCTGCTGAATTTCCTGTGGTTGTGCGCCTTGAGGAAATCTGCAGTCGCAAGGTCATCAGTACCATTTAGTAAGAGTATTTTTTTTCTCTGATAACAATTGTAAGGAATATTACACCTTAAACTATGCTTCCGTGACAAAAATTTGCACCACTTCCTGTAATTGTTGAATAGCTTAGTCATCACCACATCAACAGCTCGATCATCAAGCTGTTTGAATGATAAAGAAAAATTCCAGTTAACTGAGAGGCATGAAAAACAAAGGGCTTGATTAGTATTCTCTAGCAAAACACTTCAGGCACATGCATGCACATGCACTCTAATACCCAATGTATTGTGCAATGTGTCTTTGTGTGTTTGAACTATAGTTATATTATTCACCATATGATAGTATCACGGCACGTTTCTAGCCAACACAATTTCCTTCAGGAGACATAAAGTTCAGCAACAGAAGAATAGTCGCATAATATATCAAACTTTTCATATCTTTATTATCAAGCCACCAAAATGAATTGTACGAAAGAGCAAACCTTGCTGAGTGGATCGGCCTTTGGCTCGAGTCTAATGTGGACATTAGCAAGGAGGAGAATCAAATGCTCTCTTTGATTCCACACACTATCTCGCTGCATATAAGAAGAAAGCTAATGTTAGATACAAATGTCTTTTTAGGGGATGTTTGATACAAATGTAACCAGGCTTTACTAGGAATATGACCAAAATGATCCATATTCTATCTACAGTAGTGCAGGACCAAATTCCAATAATAATAAAAATAGCAAGCAAACTGAAATAGAACCAGAAGACCTGAAAGCCAAACATAGCTCTCAACCAATCCAACAAATCAAGGTCACCACCCTTCTGCCTCTGCGGCTCGAATGTTGAAGGCCAGGTCAAGCCCCGTATGTTTCGCAGGGCTGCAACTGCTGCTTTGATCTGTTAATATTGCACAATTTCATTAAATCAGTACAATGGCATTATTATTTTAGAGGAAATGCATTCTGCAGTTATGGATCGTACATACCTCCTCCAGCTGCATGATGGACTGGGATGCACTGGCGGCATCAAGGGGGAGGATATTGAATGGTGTGTAGATGTCTTTCTTCTCTTGCACATCCTTGTGCAAGCGAATAATCTGTGCAGGGGAATATTAGATTAACTCATTAGATACATTGCAATAGAACTAATTAGAGTAGATGGGCTGGCAAACACGAACCTCAGGATTGAGCTCCTCGACTTTCTCATTTTTATTGACGGCACAGAGTACCTCGAAGAGGACTCCAGCGGTCTGGTAGGCCTTCCCAAGTTGAGCCCTACAAAGCCACATTGACATGGGACATGGTACACATGGGTAGGATTAGATTTATACATACATTGGAGAGCTCTGGTTGGAAACTTGAGAATTACCTGTCAGCTTGTTCCCCTTTGTCAAGTGCACGAACATAGTTCTCGTAATACTGTTGGTAAAAACTCTCAATCTCGCGAGCATCACTTTTCTTCACGCGCTTAGCAAGACTAGGGCTATTATCCTGTGTTGTTACAAAAGAGTGAAAAAAATATACAATACGTTCTCAATAGTTCAAGAGCAAGTTGTGAAAGATACATCAAAACTAATTGGGTATTTGGTTTGAGGAATATTTCCGTTCTAGTAAAAAATCAAAAGGCAAGCTATTACCATGTGTTGTTTCCAACATAATGTACCTTCATTTTTTAGGCTCACAGGCAAACATATTGTTCAAGACTAGTGCCACTTTATTAGTGCCAAAACCTACCATATATATGTTGCACATAAAGAGAGCTAACATGAATGAAAAAATTATAATTGATATGATGCTTGAACTACATGTTTTATAGTTCAATAGGACAGTAAAAAAACATTGCTAGTACACACAAAAAATAAATGTTTCACTCAGTAGTGCAAGAAATAGTTAAGGATATTGTATGGTACACACAAAAATAAATGTTTCATTCAGTTGTGTGTGAGACTGTGTATGGTGGGGTGGGGTGGGGTGGGGTGGGGTGATAAGACATGAAAAGTCTTGGTCATCTTCATTTTAAACGATCTATAATTCACTGATGATTGAACTTTCAACAAACTGAATGAATAGAGTAAAGCTAGAAGCAGCAGGAACTAGAAATTAGGGAGTAGACTGTAGACATTAGAGGAAAATTACTTAAATTTGGAGGGTGTAGGCGTGTAGCTATAATGGAGCAGACGTACAGGAGTGGAACTGCGAGAAGGCCAGAGAGCCAAAATGGAGCTGCCGGCCTGCGCCTTGTGGGCTATCGCAGTGCTGCAATGCTGTCAGGACTCAGGACCCAGGGCGGCGCGGCGGCGCTGCTCCGGCTGCGCCCCGCCACTTGCTACCGATCGGCTTACACGAGCATGACAGTGTGAGAGCTTAGAGCAGGGAACAGGCGGACAGGCCAGCAATCCGGGATAAGTTATCGAGGACTGAGGGCGTCAGGCCGGCGTAGGGATCAGGATCCAACAGGGCGGCAGCAAGCGCGCGGCCGATGGTGGACCGAGCGGCCGATCGGAGTTAAGGTGTCGACGTCGGAAGGGACAAGGTTCCCGTTCCCCTGGTTGGACTTGGGCCTGATATTTTATATGGGCCAAAAATCTATACATGGTAGTAGGATTTATTGGGCCACGACTAAGGCCATGGCCCTGGTGGCCCTAGGCCCAGGCCCAGAATTGTTGCCCAGCACTGTTTATCCAACTGTGACGAATTTGACAACCATGGAAGCCAAAAAAGATTACTGGCAAGCTAAAACAACAAGCAATAAACGAACTGAAATGAATAAACCCAAAGGAGAACACCACATACTCTATAGCATGCAAGACAATATGGAGCAAGGGTGTATCTCACACTCTCACCTTTTCAAGACGTTGGAGCAGAGCCGTCTTGAACTGCCTAACGCCACGGCCGATGGAGTTCTGATCCAGCCGGTGCGCCTTCTCGAAGGCATAGAACCGACCTAATTTCACAACGAAACTATATATCAAGATGAAAGCATCAAATGGCTAACAACTTGCATTTATTTTTGCAGGAAGTAGCACAAGCCTATTATCCAAGTCTCAATTCCAGTAACGAGCGAGATACTATTCTAGCCAAACCGATCTGGATATCATATAGTACGGTTTAAACAAAAACTAGATGTACGCGCTTATTCTATCCAACAATCCAAGTCTCAAATTCCAGTAACGTTCATGCCAATCTGACTGCAAACTGGTTTATACAAACCGAGAAAGTATGAGCAGGACAATCATATAGTGCATCTAATCTGTGCTCTGAAAGACAAAAATTCCCCCCAAAACGAACAATTGATGCATACGGATGGCCACATAGAAAACGAACTATATATGTTACGTGCGTGTGTGAACATACTCCGAAATTTCCTCTCTGATGAAGCAGGGAGACGTCGCAAAAACAGAAAAGTTCGTAGCGAAACGACATCAACTCTTTGTCTGAACAGACTCGATGCATGATCACAACGATTGAGCAAAACCTCTTCGAACATCACGAATCAAGGCGTGCATGTGGCCCAAAAATTCTCAGAATAAACTAGTCGAAACGCACGAACCAAAAAAGTTCGAAGCAGACAACCAGGCTAAAGTTCATCAGGAGCGCTCGATTAATCCATTTCGTCGCAAAATTCAGACCAAACGCGCGCATCAAAACTGCACGCGCGCGAGTGCGCCACAATAATTCCCGGCCGAGAGCAGGAAATGCACGTACAGAGGTAGGCGACGCGGGGGCGCTCGTGCTCGATCTCGGCCGCGACGCGGAGGATGGGCGCGATGCTGTTGAGCGTGGATGGGACGACTTCGTTGTCGAAGACCTCCATCGAGAAGGTGGCCATGCCCGCGCCCCTCGACCCGCGGCGGTTGAGCCCCGACACGGCCGCGGACGTCGGCGTCACCGGCTCGTTCCCCGCGGCGTTCCCCGCCGCAGCCGACGACGGCGACGGCGGCGGAGGCTCGCCACCGCGCGGCGCCGTCATCTTCGCCGCCGCTCCACCACCACCACCCCGCGCACGCTCTCCTGCAGGGCGATCCTCCTGCTGCATTGGGCTAGGGTTAGAGCCAGAGAATAAGGGGATTCGGGCGGAGAGATAGAGAGAGAGGGAACGGACACAAACCCCGAATCGCGAGGCCGCGGCCGCGAACGCTTCGCCGCCTTCCGGCTCCGCTCCGCCTCGGCTCGCCTTCTCGGGGGAACAAACGGAGGAGGTGACAGGGGAGACGGGTGAAGAAATAGAGGCAGCGGTCTAGCGTGCCCGTCGTTATTTATACTTCGATCCGACGGCTCAGATGACCTCCTTCTGGGGAAAGCGGGGCGCGGAGGAGATCAGAACCGTCGGGCCGGTTGATCGCTGAGCTCCGCAGCTTGGTGAGGCGGCCTGGACGGTGAGCCGAGCGTCGAGGCGGGCCGTTGGAACACATCCGCCTTTTGTCACATGACAATGCAGTTACACACCTTGCCTTGTGTCACTGACACGTGTGCCCCAAAATTCTCATCTCGGAAGGGTAGTTAGTTTTGATGTACATAAATAATTGCGAGGCTCATGCGTTCTGTTCAGCCAGTTCTTGGGCCCGGTGTCAGTTAGACGTTAGAACGTACTAGTAACGTGTGTTCCTTCCTGCCGTCAGAAATTGCGTGACTTCGTTTCACCGCTGGGGGCCC
Organism: Bothriochloa decipiens; assembly: GCA_023333625.1. Lineage (NCBI taxonomy): Eukaryota > Viridiplantae > Streptophyta > Magnoliopsida > Poales > Poaceae > Bothriochloa > Bothriochloa decipiens. The sequence continues at coordinate 8,157,374 of CM041644.1, forward strand.
GAGGGCAAAGGGGCGAGAGGCGAGCTGCGGTGTCGGGCTGGACTTTTGTCGTCTTCCGCGAGAAACGGGAGGGACCTTCTCTTCTCTCTGTCACGCGGGCCATACGGTTGGACGGTCGCCCGACTCGCGGAACGGGCTATCCGATGTCTTGCATAGTTGCGTGACCAAGTTTAGACTCTAGAGCATACGCTACTCTCGCTAGGCTTGAGTTTTGCAAGAGGATTAAACAACCAATCGATTATAATAGGTCATGCTTTTGGTATGATCCTATCCATATTTAAACCCCGCGAAAAAAATATGTTCAAGCGAAACAGAGAGGATGAGAGTAGACGGATGAAAGAATCTTTTTGCTCTTTAGCACCGTGGAGATAAAAAAAAAGAGAAATGAATCATTTTGTTCTAGAAGAGATTAATTAGATATAGGTTTAGTACTAGATAGATTGGTCGTAGGAGAGATCTTCTGAAGAGAGACGTTTCTCCGTTCAAAGGAGATTTCGTCATTGTGACAAACTGACAAGTTCAAGCGCCCAAAAACGTGAAGAGATCCCAGCGACTTTCTGGCAGCTATCCGGCAGCCGTTTTGGACGACCTGTCGCGTGTCCGCGTCCACCCCCCTCGGTTTCCTGGCCGGTTACCCCACCCCACCCCGCTACCCGCTTCTCTGAGTGGGCAGCTGACGCCGCGAGCCCGCGACCCCGAGCGGGCTTTGCCGGCCAATCGGCTCGCCCGCGCCGACCACCGCGTCGGCCGCCGCGCCTCCTCTCCTCGCGGAGATCACCTGAAAAGCCAAGCGAGGCCACTCTCCCGAACCAAAACACAGAGAGGGCCATTTCGTCTTAGGATCGCAACCTGCCCGCTCGCGCCCGGTCGCTCTCGCTCGCCCACCCCGCGCCCCCAACTCGCCTGCCTCCGCTCTCCCGATTTCTCCTCCGATTCCTTCGCCGGCTCGCTTCTTCTTGGCAATTTGTTGCGCGGGCCATCGCCCCGCCGGCGCCTGCCTGGGGACATCAGCAACAGGGCAGGCCAGGTCCCCTCGTCTAGGAGAGGCCTCGCCCGCCGCCTCCCGCCCCATCTCTACGGGCGCCGCCGTGGCCCGTGGAGCGGAGATCCATCCGGACTTGGATCGGTCTCGTCTCCTGGTAAGCAGGCCCACCGTGCTTGGCTGGATTCTAGAGCCTATACAGTAGTGATTGCAGTCATCATTCAAATCCTTTTTCTCGGTTGGGTTCAGTTCAGTTGCGGATTTTTCTGCGGCGTCGTTCCGTAGTAATCTAATCCAATCATCCATTGTTCGAGTAGGTTCTCTGTTTGGAAGATAAATAGGAATAATCTGTTGATACTAACACAATTCAACTTGGCACCCAAGTGCTTGTGCAGTTTGTTTCCCATTTAGAATTGATGCGATTCCATTCTACCCATTCTGATCTCACCATTCATTTTGCGTGTCCTAACATTTCGGTATAATTGCAGATACAGCTGTGGTTCTATTGCCAGTTCGAGCAATATGGGTTGGCTGACCAAGTTTTTTAGAGGCTCAACCCACAATATCTCGGAAGGGCTGTATCACAGCAGGCCTGCAGAAGAGACAGCGTGGAACGAACCCTTTAGCTCTCCTGTTGTCACTGTAAGAACCTTATGCGATATGTGCTACTGTTACCATTTTATGTTTTTGAACAATGCCTTTTACTGGAGTTCCTCGGTACATCCCTAAACTCTAGTTGAGGATAAAATGAGGTCATTCTATTTTTCTAGCTTAGGCAAAGGAGATGCAGTTGGCGTCAGCTCCAAGAAAACCTGTCATGTTCTTTTCACTAGGAAAAATAAAAGCTCTGATGTATACAATGGATAGAATTCTGTACCCTAGTGACTTGAAAGTACAGCTGTTTCTATATATATATACCACTATATGTCTTGTCCTTTAGAATTTTCCTTATATGGATACTATGAGATTGATGACATGAAAACGACATTTTTGTTATTGCTTGTGGTGGTTGTGGCAATGTTGATGCTTCAATCAATATGTACATACACATAAGCCAATTTCTGGGCAACTATAAGCTTCGAATAAGGTCTTAGATGGCTCCAAGCGACCAATTACTTCAAAAATACCATATGCCTTTGTTATAACCTTCTAAGTAATAAATTGATTATCTCAATGATGAAATATTGACATGCAATGTAGGACATCATTTCAGAGTTTAAAAATGAGGATATTGACCGTGCTATAGCTCTCTCTCTATCGGAAGAGGAGCAAAGGAAGGCAAAAACCATAGGTTGGTATGCTTTCTTATTAATTTATGCCGTGACATTCATCCAGGTTCTTCATGGTTTAGCGGAATTGTTGTCACTTATGTTTACCTATGATGTGACATTGTCGAGGTACATATTGTTTTAGAGAAACACCTATCTCTCATATTTACTGGTATTTAAAAAAAAAACTTTGAAGCCAATCCACTGCATATGATGATAGTATGTTCATCAGAAATCTTTGCTTTAGGATAGTTTACTTGGTTCTGATCTTGTCTAGTTTCAATCAAGAAAGTTGTTTTCCTTTTCCATCTTTAAGTGGAAATAGTTCGTTCTAGATTTCTATGGATTTCTTAGGTGGAAACATCAGGTCACAAAAGGATCCATCCTAGGAAAACAAGGATTTATCTTATAGTCTTTTTTGGTGGCATCCTTCTTCCAATGAATATTCTTACTTTTGAAGATGGATTCAAGAATCTTTTCTCCAATTTCTGTGGTTAAATGTAACAATTGCTCACTGAATATTCTTATGGACTGCAACCAAGACCAAGTAAGAAAAGTGCATCCCTGAATTGAACATTAGTGTGTTACATTATGGTATATTGTGTTCAAAACTTTTCTAAGACTGTTGTTACTCAATTTACTCCCATGTCTCTAGCACTTCTAGTTTCTTATGAATTCATGCAGTGAATGTGTGACACTTTCTGGTTATATTTTTTTTTTTTACTTCTAGATAAGGATATGCATTTGGAGGAGGATGAGCAACTTGCAAGAGCTATCCAGGAAAGTTTGAATGTTGAATCACCCCCGCGCAGAAATGGCGGTGCCAATGGTGGCACTACATATCATCTGCCTCGCGAAACTGGCAATGGTGGCAATGCATATCAGCCACCTCGAGAAAATGGCAGTGCCAATGGTGGAAATGCATATCACCCATTACCATTTATGTTCTCTTCTGGATTCAGGTGCATTTCATTTTGGTTACTTTACTATTCTAGCTTTTGTGCAATTTGACTTGTTGCTTATGAAATAGCAAATAAGCATAACTGAACTAATATTTTAGTCTACCAGAAAGGAAGTACACTAAATGAACTCATGGACCATATAGGCATACTACTGCCAAAAAATAGCAAATCTTATTTTGTTCTACTTCTACCTAAAACGCCTGAATATTGATTTACATAATTCATTCCCTGTACCGCATTCTGTTTAATGGCTTCACAAACACTGCTAATCACAACGAGATAATTGTCTTGAGTGAGAACTCATACCAGCAGACTTTCAATGGCTGCAGTCATTTTGTATTAATGAAACTACCTAGGACAAGATAATTTTTTGTTAAGAAAATATCTGTAGAAATTAAAGCTGAAGAGGAATCAAACTGTACACCCCACACCTCCCACCAACCGAGCTATGCATTTCTTCGTTGGAAGGAACAGAGAAAAAGCGAATATGGGTGTCTCCACTTTTCAACAGCTAATATAAAGTCCCAGCCTGTCTTTTCCTCACTAATCAATTACGTTACGACCGCTTAATAAACTTGGTTGTCCTATCAGGAAAGTCCCAGTTGAGTTTGCATATGTAGTAAAGAACTCAAAGGGATGATGAAATAATTATTTAGAAAAAACAAATCCCATGCAACTTTAGTTATACAACTGAAATGTTTTTATCTGATTTGTGTAGTGTTCATGTTATTATGCCAAGTTTGGTTTCCTTTCCTTTTCTTCCAGTCTTTAGGAAAACTGTTACAAACTGTGGTGAGATTTAGAGCTCAGATGTAAAATGATAGCAAATCTTTTAAAGTTGATGGGGGCTTGTGGTTATGAGATACCTTATTATATGTAGAGGGATGAAGCATGTCCTCAAGGATGTGGTTGCCTTAAACAGAAGTGCCATGGTCCATGGACATGTGGAATTTTCCAATGCTATCAAAAGATTAAGAAACTGTATATATGTGAATTTGCAAAAGCTCCCAGAGAGAAATACACTAGGACGATTGGCATGGAAGATATCGCTCTGACCTTTTATCTCTTTTCTACTATTTAAATATATGCAGAGCGTGCGCAGGATGTCACAGAGAGATTGGTCACGGGCGTTTTCTCAGTTGCATGGGAGCTGTTTGGCATCCGGAATGTTTTCGTTGCCATGCCTGTAGTCAACCGATATATGACTATGAGGTAACTTTTTTGTTAACTTTTTAGCAGTTTCTTTTAATGTACTGACCTTAAAGCTATGCTGCAGTTCTCCATGTCTGGGAATCATCCATACCATAAAACTTGCTATAAGGAGCAGTTTCACCCAAAATGTGATGTCTGCAAGCAATTTGTAAGAATCACCATATTTACCCTGACTGATCTGTTTATGCTATAAGTTGTTTTTGTTGTACATTTCACATGCCTGTTCGTGCTAGGAAAATCTACCTCCAATATCATGGAGAATATGCTTTCTCTACATTTTCCATGGTTGACATGTTTACTCTTGCTAATATCTGATTACTTGCATGATTTTGTCATAATCTTTTGCAACTACCAAGGCTTGGAAGTTTGTAGTTGCTTACACATTTTAGATAGCTGGTTGATTATGTTTGCAGTAAGTAGAAAGTTGATTGTGTTGACTTCTACTTTTGGTTTTCATATGTGCCATCTTATGGTTTCTTCTTTTCAGATTCCTACAAATATGAACGGCCTTATTGAGTATAGGGCACATCCTTTCTGGCTACAAAAATACTGTCCTTCACATGAAGTGGATGGTACTCCGAGGTGCTGTAGTTGTGAAAGAATGGAGGTATGCCCAGTTAGCACGTTTTTCTTTCTTTATTTGGTCTTGTAGGCATATTTCATGGTTAGAAGAGAGCCTCTTTGTGTCAAATTTGGATCAATTCATTCCAACATGATTTCTGTACTTACCAGCCAAGGGAATCAAGATATGTATTACTGGATGATGGTCGTAAGCTCTGCCTGGAGTGCCTTGATTCTGCAGTGATGGATACAAACGAGTGCCAGCCTTTGTATCTTGAAATTCAGGAATTTTACGAAGGACTGAATATGAAAGTGGAACAGCAGGTTCCTCTGCTTCTGGTAGAGAGACAAGCTCTGAATGAAGCCATGGAAGGAGAGAAGGCTGTATGTTTATACTATGCTCAAAACCCAAAATTTCCTTTTCTACACCACTATACTGTCAGCTGTAACTATTTTGTTTCTTTTGGGTACAGGGTCACCACCATCTTCCAGAAACAAGAGGACTGTGCTTATCAGAAGAACAGACTGTTAGCACGGTGAGAATTTTTCCAAACACCAATTGGATTATTCTTTCCTCATTTAGTTCATGTTCTGTTCCAATTTTGTTGTTCTGCTGGATTCTGTATGAGACAATGATGTTTTCAGATACTGAGGAGACCAAGAATGGCTGGAAACAAAATTATGGGAATGATAACAGAGCCATACAGGCTGACACGGCGATGTGAAGTGACTGCAATTCTCATTCTGTATGGTCTTCCAAGGTGAAACATCAACCTTTTGTTTTGTATAATGTCACAATCAGCACCTCTGACTGAAACAGTAAGCACTGCTGCCCCAACTGTAATCTCTACGTGCACTTTTGCCCTCTTTCTTTTGACCATTTGCCATTGCCCCTGCTTTGGCCAAACCAACGCACAGTTGCCCCTGGTTTGGCCACTTTTTTGCAATCAAAGTAGGCAAGCCATAAGGATGGTGTGTTTGAGTTGGTCAAAGCAGGGGCAATGGTGCAGAGTTGAAGAAAAGGGGGCAAACGTGCAGTTTAGAGGTTAAGAGTATAGAGTTAAGAAGGGAACAATTAGGTCTGCCAAGTGGTTTTCTTTCAGTTCCTTCAGAATTTTGTTCCTTCTGTGTACCCCAAACAAAAGCTGTATGGAATTTGAGATGTCTGGACTATGAACTGACGGTAGAGTTCACAAGGAAAATAGCTTACTCTTGTCCATCATCACAATATCTTCTCCTGTGTGATTTGGAGATACTATGTTGTTTTGTTTGCTTCTACATGGTTGCATCATTATGAATGCTCAAATTTGTTTATGATTTTTTGTTCTTGCAGATTGTTAACAGGTTCAATTTTAGCTCATGAGATGATGCATGCATGGTTACGACTGAAAGGTGATACCGTAGTTCTTGTGTTGTTCCTCGGACCAAAACCAGGGAGACCTATTTACATTTGACACATAGCACTAAACTAATCTTTTAGTTCTAGGCTAGTAAGGACATCAAGTTATTTTCAACATTGAATAAGTTTTTATTAGCCAGTGCTAGTGAATTAATGGGACCCAGTTTTGGTGTCACGTATAATTACTAACTAGAAATAACAAAATCTATGCTAATTTAAGAAAAGCTTGCATTCATTTGGCAGTTGTCATAGCCATTTGCCTATCTACTTGAAACTGTTACACATTCATTTCTGCTAATGATCATGTTATGACAGGATACCGGACACTCCGTCCAGACGTAGAAGAGGGCATTTGCCAGGTTCTTGCTCACCTGTGGATCGAGTCAGAGATCATGGCCGGATCAGGCAGTAGTGCTGCTTCTACATCCTCAGGATCTTCATCGGCGTCATCCAAAAAGGGTGGGCGGTCTCAGTTTGAGCACAAGCTTGGGGATTTCTTCAAGCATCAGATCGAGACGGATACTTCCATGGCCTACGGAGAAGGTTTCAGAGCCGGGAACCGGGCCGTTCTTCAGTACGGCCTGAAGCGCACCCTCGAGCATATCCGGCTAACTGGGACCTTTCCATTTTGAAGTGGCATGGATTCACATTTTGGGAAAGCTTATATTACATACATTATTGTCATCCAGAGTTCCTTTACAGCCAAAGAAACCAATTGTACAAACATTCTTTCCAGAATCCAGAGAAATATCTTGGAAGGCAAAATGAAGTGTTAAATGGTTGATGAGATCGATGGCCAGCCTGACCAATCATTTTGTATTGTGAACAAGCTCTGGAACGAAAACAATGGTGATTTTTTTACATGGCGTGAATTTCAATAAATACCAGTACCGTTTTACAGTACACTCCAGTTACTTTCACTTTTCTGGCTGTTGCCGAGCTGATTTCGAATTCGTTGTTGTTGGGAGCGGGAGAGTAACTGCTAGAATTGTAATTCTTGTTAATTGGGCTTACCCTAGAGGGTAGCATATATATTGTTTCAACATGGGTCTTATGGGCCTAAGTCACTTATACTTCATCACCCCATGCAATTTGGACTACCAGCGCAACGGAGTTACAGATTAGACACAAAAGCGGTCGAGGCCCTCACGAGGTCGAGCCCCCCAGAGGTCGAGGCCCAGTCCGCATCAGTGTAGACGACGAGTTCGGTCCTGCGGTCGAGCCCCCCTCCCCCTTGCGGTGGAGGAGCAGGCCATAGTCGACGGTGCCGTGGAGACAGCGGAGGAGGCGCTTGAGAGCAGTGAGGTGGGGCTCTCGAGGATCATGCATGTGGAGACATATCTGCTGAACTTCATAGGTGATGTCTGGCCTGGGGAAGGTGAGGTACTGAAGTGCACCAGCAACACTCTGGTAAGCAGTGGGGTCGGTCACTGGGTTGCCCTCGGCCTCTGACAACTTGCCCTGTGTGTCAACCGGAGTGGAGCAGGGCTTGCAGTTAGTCATCCTAGCTCTCTCCAGGATATCAAGAGTGTACTGCCGCTGGTGGAGAAGTAGCCCGATGGGTCGAGGCTCAATAGTAATCCCGAGGAAGTGGTGGAGCGTACCAAGATCCTTCATGGAAAACTCCTGCTGAAGAGAGGTAATGATGCGGCGGAGTAGTGACGGACTGGAGGTTGCGAGGACAATATCATCAACATAGAGGAGCAGGTAGGCGGTCTCAGCTCCGTGGTGATAGATGAACACGGACGTATCTGACTTGACCTCCACAAACCCCAGTGTTAATAGGAAGGCAGCAAACCGAGAGTACCACGCCCAAGGGGCCTGCTTGAGGCCGTAGAGAGACTTGTTGAGCCGACAGACCATGTCAGGACGAGAGGAGTCGACAAACCCCACCGGCTGAGACTGTCTCAGTGAGACTACCGTGCAGAAAAGCATTCTTGACGTCTAGCTGATGCACGGGCCATGAGCGGTTGAGAGCCAGTGAGAGCACGGTGCGGACGGTGGCCGGCTTCACCACCAGGCTGAATGTCTCATCATAGTCGACGCCAGGGTGCTGGGTGAAACCCCGGAGAACCCAGCGAGCCTTGTATCTATCGAGGGTGCCATCAGCCTGCCGCTTGTGTGTCCAGATCCACTTGCCGGTGACGACGTTGGAGCCGGGCAGACGGGGCACGAGATCCCATGTCTGGTTGGCGAGGAGGGCCGCGTACTCCTCTTCCATCGCGCGGCTCTAGTGAGGGTCGGACAAAGCATCGCGAACAGAAGAAGGTATAGGAGAGACCTGCGGGTCGCCGGGCAGCGCCGCGAGAGCCCAGGGCCGTAGGGTACCTGCTGCGCGTCGCGTCACCATAGGGTGAACATGAGTGGGGTCTCGGTGAAGAAGCGGTGGGTGGTACACCGGCGGCACGACACAGGCAGCTGTGGGCCGCGACGGTGGTGTAGGTGTCGCCGGCGGGTCGCCGGGCAGCGCCGCGAGAGCCCGGGGCTGTAGGGTACCAGCTGCGCGTCGCGTCACCATAGGGTGAACATGAGTGGAGTCTCGGTGAAGAAGCGGTGGGTGGTACACCGGCGGCACGACACGGGCAGCCGGGGGCCGCGGCGGTGGTGTAGGTGTCGCCGGCGGAGAGTCAGTCGAGGCCCCCAGACCTGAGGTCGAGGCCCCCGGGGCGGGCGAGGGGGTCGTCCGAAGCGGAAGTACGTCCGTCACCCGCGGTCGAGGCCCCCCAAATGTCGAGGCCCCCCACCCCCCGCAGTCGAGGCCCTTGTCGCGGTCGAGGCTCCCGGGACGGGCTGAAGGGAGGTCGTCCGAAGCGGAAGTCCGTCCGTCCCCCGCGGTCGAGGCCTGTGTCGCGGTCGAGGCTCCCGGGGCGGGCGAGGGGGGTCGTCCGAAGCGGAAGTCCGTCCGTCCCCCGCGATCGAGGCCCCCCTCCCCCCGAGGTCGAGGCCCTCCCCCCGGTCGAGGGGGGTCATCCAAAGTGGAGTTCCGTCCTTCACCCGAGGCCCCCCGTCGAGGCGGTGTCCAGACTGAGGAAAGGGGTCGAAAGGTCGAAGGAGGCCTCGATCCCTGGTCGACTGCTGGGTCAGGCAGCTCGAGGGAGTGGACCGAGGGGTCAGAGGGGGCCTCGATCCCGGTGTCTGTGGTGTTAGTGGTGGAGAAGGGGAAGACTGATTCGTCAAAGACCACATGACGAGAGATGAGGACCCTTCGAGAGGTGAGATCATAACAGTGGTAGCCCTTGTGATCCGGGAAATACCCGAGGAAGACACACAGAGTCGATTAGAGAGCCAGTTTGTGGGGAGCGGTGGCAGCGGTGTTAGGGTAACACGCACACCCAAAGACACGAAGGTGGTCATATCGAGGGGGGTACCAAAAAGAGCATGGTGTGGTATAGGAGTTGGGCAGGCAGCGAAAGGAAGGCGGTTAAGGAGATAAGTGGAGGTGTGCAGACTCTCAGCCCAGAAGCGAGCATGAAGCGATGCCTGAAGCAGAAGGGTGCGCATGGTGTCGTTTGTGGTGCAAATCATGCGCTTGGCCTTGCCGTTTTGGGAGAAGGTATACAGGCAAGACATACATAGTTGGACACCATGAGTGAGGAAGAAGGCACGAGAGGTGCTATTATCGAACTCGTGGCCATTGTCACACTGGACGGCCTTGACGGTGAGGCTGAACTGAGTCGATACCTAGGCAAAAAAATAGAGAAGTGTGGGAAAAGCGTCAGACTTGGCACGCAAGGGAAACATCCACGAATAATGAGAGAAATCGTCAACCACCACAAGATAGTATTTATAGCCAGAAATGTTGAGAACAGGTGATGTCCAGAGGTCGCAGTGTACAAGATCAAAAACTTGAGCAGCATGTGAGGAAGAACGATAAAATGGAAGATGAACATGACGGCCCAGCTGGCACGCATGACACAAATGCTCATCATGAGCTCGAGTACAACGTATGTCAGAACTACGACTAAGCTTCATCAGAGCATCACGTCCAGGATGGCTGAGGCGATGGTGCCATGTGGTGGAAGAAGTAGTGGCGACGAAGGCAGCTGACAGAGCGGACGGTGAGGAAAGCGAAGCAGATGCCGAAAATCGAAGGGTGTAAAGGGGCCCCGTGCTGTCACATCGAATAAGAGGACGCCGGGAAGCCAAATCCTTCACAGTAAGACCAGAAGAGTCAAATTTGATAGAATAAGAGTTGTCAGCTGTAAATCGACGAATAGAAAGAAGGTTGTGAACCATAGAGGGTACAACAAGAACATTAGGAAGACGAAAGGAGCCATGAGCGCCGGCGGCACCCATGGAGTGACAGGAAGACATGAACCATTTGCGACCATGATGGACGAAGGGTGAGAAGAAGAAGGAGGGTGAATGAAGGAGGGTATATCAGGGTCGATCGGGAGTAGTGTGGTAGGTGGCACCCAAGTTGGCAATCCAGTCGGGGCCGACAGGCGGTGTCAGGGCCATGTTGCTGAAGGAGGCGGCCAAGGCCGTCGGGTCCCAACCGAACAGTCCGGTCGAGGCGCCGGGAGGCGTAGCCCATGAAGACGCGGAGGGAAACCCCGGAGGAGCGGCAGCAAGCGTGGCCGCAGGGCGAGGGGGCCTCGATGCCTAGCCGGGAGCTTTGAAGGGCCACATAGAGATGCGCCCCGACCACGGGTTGTGGAAGGAGGGCCAGGGTGCGTCCTGTGAAGGTGCCGGCGCCTGGTTGCTCCCACGGCCGGGACCCGCACCACGTCCCCCTCTGCGGTCGAGGCCCTCCCGGCGGTCGAGGCCCCTCCACCCCCGCTCAGCTCGAGGGGGAGGACCAAGCAGAGACGACGGCGACGGAGTAGCGACAAGGGAAGTCGAGGAAGACGCAGACCCCGGTGCAGAGGTGGACCTGGGCTGGACGCCCTAAGTGAGCTCCTCTATGACAAGATCATCCCGGACCTGCAGGAAGGTGGGGAAGGGCCGCTGCCGGGTGATCCATGTACGGAGGTGGGCGTAGCGGTCACTGAGCCCGCAGTGGACGTTGAGGACCAGGATGCGGTCCTCCACGGGCCAGCCAAGGTCTCTGAGGGAGTCCGCCATGCTCTTCATCCGGCGACAGAACTCGCCAACTGAGAAGTCACCCTGGACGAAGGTACGGAAGCTCGCATCGAGACGCAGAGCTCGGGCTTCAGCATTGCCCAGAAACCGGCCCTCGAGCGCAAGCCAGGCTCGGCGAGCATCAGCAGAGTTGCGGACGAGGTCGTGTAGCTTGAGGGAGATCGTGCCGAGGATCCAAGAAAGCACAATGCTGTCGAGGCACAGCGAGGAGGGGGTCTAGACCACGACCGAGGCGTCGAGGAGGACGTGGTCATCGAGGGCGTAGCCGCGGAGGGTGAGGAGGACCAGGTCCCGCCAACGGGAGTAGGAGGGCAACTCAGGCTCGAGGACGACCGGGACGAGAAGCCGGAAGTTCTGGACACCCCCGGCCTGGTAGTGGAGCTGCGCCACGAGGGGATCTGCCGGATCGTGCCAGATGACCGCGGTGTGGGCCCTCGTCGAGGGGGTGTTGAGTCGGAGGGGGTGTCGAGCCGGAGGGGCCCCGCGTCGAGGGGGTGTCAAGCCGGAGGGGCCCCGACGTCGTGGGTGGCAGGGAGGACGAGAAACTGCTCCGCCTCGGCGATCTGGCGGGCCAATGCATCGGCCGCATCACGCTCGCGCTCCCAAGCGAGGGCGGCCGCACGCACGTGGGCTTGTCCGTCCGCAGCAGCAGCCCGGCCTACGACGAGGGCGGCGACGAGGGCGGGGTCGGGACCCGCTGCGTGGAGAGGGGCCGGCAGGGTCGGAGGAGCGGGGTATAGAGAAGCACCCGCGCCCGCGCCAGGCACGCGCGGCGTGACATCAGCGACGACGCCCGCCGCGGCGTCCGCGCCCGCGGCCGCGTCGTCTCCCACGCCCGGAGCACCCGCGCCCACACCCGCGCTCGTGCCGGCGGCCGCGTCCGCCATGAGGAGAGGAGCGGCGGCGGCGCCGGGAGCGGCGGGGGCGGCGGCGGTAAGAGGACGGGCAACCTGCGCCCATGTGTAGGTGGGGAGAGGGGGGAAGCAATCGAAGTAGGTGGGAGAAGGAGGAGGAGGAGGAGAAAAACCAGCCATGGCGACACCGGCGGCGGCGGCCGGCTGAGGAGGGAAGGGAGGGAGAAAAAATCTAGCTCGATACCATGCTAGAATTGTAATTCTCGTTAATTAGGCTTACCCTAAAGGGTAACATATATAGTGTTTCATACATGGACCTTATAGGCCTAATTCACTCGTACTCCAACAGTAATTATGGTATCTCACCGAATCCTTCATGTTTGAGTATCCAACTGTAAGCGCTGCACCCACCGGATTCGGCAGAACAATAGAAAATCTCACCCATGTTGCCGGAATCAGCCGGGACAGTACTGTACGTGCCGGCACTCGGTTCCCTGGCTTTCCTCCTGCTTCGGCTCGCCCTTGATAGGCGTCGGCCTCCCCGTTCGTACATGCCAATTGCACTTGGGCCGAATCGGTAGCGATTGTGCTCGTACCAAAATCGTGGGTACGTACCACCTGTGCATATGCCGTCCCCTCCTCGTCCTCGGAAAACGAAGACCGTGAGACACGGGCGGGGACATGCGTTTCAGGCGTCGCGTTAGCGCTGGCGACCCCAGGGGGCCCAGACGACGGCGTGGCAGGCTGCAGGGATCAGGCCGGGGACGCCGAGCTCGCTCGGTGTGCTAGCGTGTCTGTGTCTGTGTCTGTGTGCAGCCAGAGCACAGAGCGAGAGCCAGCGGCAAGGCCGCCAGGTGCTGCACTGGCAACTCGGCGGATAGCGTGGGTGTGGCCACGGCCACGGCAGCGCGCCCGCGCCCGCACGCGCCAGTACGGGGGGCGCCAAATTCGGCAGGATCCGCAGTTATTGCCGCCGTTACTGCGGAAGCAGCAGTGGCGGGTCTGCGGGTGAGGACGCAGCATTCACTCCGGGGAAATCATCCGGAGTAAATGAACTGGAGATCTCTCGTTTTGACCCGGCTGCCCCGCGAGCAAGCGTCGCCACGGGCCACGGCTCGCCGCCGGCCGCCGGTGGCGGTGAGTTCAAGCTAATACGTGTGCTCGTACTCCTACATACTACAGCTAATAGTAAATGCTGAGAGCGAGATGAGCGGGGGAGACAGCGCGATCTTTCAGGGGCAGATCGAATCCATCGCATCGCATGGCCCTTTTGATACTACAAGGAATGCATGCATGGTAGTACGTCTCCGCTGCCCTTGCGCGCTGCCATGCATGAATGAATGCATACGTGCATGTACGTCTGATACACGAAAATACTTCTTCTGAAGAAATGATTGATCTCTTGACTGTTGGACTCTCGGGCTTACAGGTGCAGCCTGGCTGAAAGTGAGTTGGCTCTGAAAAAAAACGTGCATTCCCGCTAGCTGTATCAAATCTTATAAAAAGACCCGAAGTTCTCGATAACTAATTCGAAGTTATATTACTTGCACCACCCAGAAAGGAAATACAACTTTAACACCGTGTACCAAGTTAAAGTTGTTAGGGAATTAGGCATTTTCAAGTTTAATAATTATTTAATTTAGAAATATAGTACTTCCTTCATCTTAAATGGTAAGTCGTTTGACTTTTTTAATCACAAGTTGACCGTCCATCTTATTAAAAAAATTATATAAATATAGTCAAATTTAAGACATTCTTAAAGAGATTTGATTAGTGAAGCAAGCCACGACAAAAGAAATAGTATTTTGTATAAAATTTTAATAAGACGAGTAGTCAAACTTTGCGTTAAAAAGTCAAACGACTTATAATTTGGAATGGAGGAAGTAGTAATTTTTTGACAAGTATGTGCATGTATGGATTATAAGTGGCAACTACTTCCAATGATAACCCATGTTACGGACCACAATCGATGCATGGCGACGTTGTTTGCTGTGCAATCCCTTCGAACGTCCACTCAGAAAAACACAGTATATCAGCGAGCAGAGCAAGTGTCACGAATGTAGATGGCGGCTCCAGTTCCAGAGGCGGGACAGGGAAACTTAGATGGCAGCGCAACGACGAGAGGAGGAAAACCACTAATTGACTTTTTTTTGGATTTTTCAAATTAGAAACTTCTAATGATAGTTTTATTGTTGTTTCTATTCCTCAGAGGATTAGTACATATACAGGGAGGAGAACTCTTACTTCTATATCAACTAACAATATAGTACTTGTTGCACCTTTCACCTCTGCTCATGGGCTTAAACATTTAAATCTCATTAGAGCACATGTATTAGGCCTTTGAGATTTATTAGAATTTTTTTATACGGATTTAAGAATTATTAATATTAATTCTAAAAATAGTATCTTAACTTTGACTAACTATATATAGAAACATTAATATTTATGATATAACAAATAATATCGTTACATTTATCATGTGACACAATATACTTATTTGATGTTAGAACCATTCTGTCCAATCTAAGGAATCAGGACATGAGATGCATCATTGAACTAACCGTAGGTCGAGGTCGTTACCCGTGTCGATGCTCTTTTTCTATCAATCATGGTGACACTCCTAGCTCGCTGGTGATCATCAGTTCGTCACCCACGTCAATGCCCTCATCGCCTCTGTCAATAGCGAGGCGAGTACAAAGAAACGACAGGCGAATACAAAGAAACGACAAGGGGATGAGGGAGTTCATCAAAGTCAAGAGGTTTGCATTTACAACATTAATAGGCCCTCTACCATTCCATGGTGGCTTGTCCGCATCATTATCTAGACGTGTCCAGACCAGATTGAACCAAATGCATGAAACCTAAATTGCAGTGTTCAAGGGGCTAATAAATATGTAACTTGAGAGTTTAGAGACCAGGATGATACACACCTATATATAAGTTTAGGGTCTAGCCATTGATTTATATTTACTTTTAATCAAATTTATAGGAAACAATAATAATTGTTGACATCAAATTAGCATCACTGTATCATTATGAAGTATATTTTATAATTTGCATCTTTGATAATGTTAGAGCATCTCCAAGAGATGTTCTAAAAATATTAGCCAAATTCTATATTTTAGCTGTTATGTAAAATAAAGAAGTCCTCAAGAAAGCAAGCTTCTCCAACAGCTTAGCTAAACCTTTTGCTTTTTTATGTTTAACCTTGCCACGTTGACACACAGCTGATCAAAATCTCAACTGCTCGACCTCCCTTCGTGGTTGTTGTTCTCTTGAGCCCACCATGATTCCTGATCAGACGGACAACATGCTTCAAGACCAAATCAACGTGCCGAAACATGCAGCCACGAGCGGGAATTCGAAGGATGGCGAGCGACCAGGCTTTGCTTTATTTGGCCACCGGAAAACATGGAATGGCTAGCTTGCTAATTTAGAAAGCAGGATACAATAGCCGTTGGAGCTTCGTTTTTGTTGCATGCACTCTAAAATAGACTCTAAAACAAACATCTCTTGGAGATGCTCTTAATTGTTAAAACAGAATGAGTAGTTGCTCTTTTTTTTTGAGGAAAGTTGCTCTTATTATATAATTATTTGACCTAGCTTTGTCCACCCTGTTTCTGCTAGTCGAATCCCACTGTTACAAATCTGACATATTTTACTCCTAAATGTACATCGATCTAACATTTATAGATCGACCAACGAGCTAGGAGGAGGCTTGTGGTCAGATAAAAGTAGCATTATCGCTCTTCATTTCAAAGAATCTAGGTCGGTCGTTTCGACAAAATTTGAATGCGTGGTCCCCAATGTTTGTGATATTTTCACCTCTCTGGTGTGTATATATATATATGTATATATATATATATTTCAACCCTAAAACAGCTAGCCAGCGTAAAAGGAATATAAAGTGAATAGAATAAAATATTCTGAATGTCCCAAATCCATCAAAGAAAGCATTAATTATCGAAGACGAAGTCGTTGTCATGCAACAATTCAAGAAGATAATTGAAGACGCAGGCGTTTGTTATCCTCAGAAGACGATGCGACGTTGGCAGGTCACCATCCTGCAACAGTAGAAGCCGATAATTGAAGACGGTGCGCCATCCAGCTGTGAAGATGATAAACTCGAAGGACAGCCAGATAAGCGCGGCGGACGCTCCAGAAGGCTCTCTGAGCTCTTTAAAAGGAGACGCTGAGCGCTTGCATTGAGGATCGATCACCAGAACCACGACGACCACCACCTTCACCCTCACCCTCAACCGCACATCACTCACTCCACTCTCATACACCATGAAGCCCACTACCTCAGAACTCGTCTGAGCTAGTCCGCCATTAGCACTAATAATACTAGTCCACTACCACCACTGTACAATACACATTTGTAAATTAGAGAATAAGAAAGATCATCGACTTCCCGTGCTTGTAAGGTAATTAAGGTTTGTGCAAAGCGCTTGGGGTTTTTCGAAAGGAAAAGCCGTATGTAAGCTTGCCTTGTGAAAATGGATTAAGCTTTTCTGTTTTAATCTCAGTTGTCCTTTAAGCTTGTTCATATGGGACGATGTCTCTATGCTAGGAACCCTAGAGGAGAAACCTCTGCGTTGAGTTGTTCTCGTGTTAGCCCATGTAGCGGCGTTGTAGAGAACCCTGTGTCCGCAGAGAAGTGTTCCCTTTGGGTGGAACTGTCTGGGGAGATGATAGTGCCTGAGTCCTGTGTGTCCATGGCTGGGGATAGCGAGGGAGAAGAACAGGTTAGCCTGGTTCTGTAGCGAGCTAGGTGATGCATACGGTGAGTACCGAGTAGGACAGACACAAGCCTAGTCACACGACTGGCTGAAAGTTTGGTCTCGCCAGCCCTGCGAAGATCCTGAGAATATATAACTCCGCATACATAATCCATAATTAATTGCTCACTTAATTATCACTCATGCTAATTAATCACGCACGTCGCTATCGCTCACGCATTTTATATCCGTGCGCATAGTGACCAATAGTAGTGAATACTGTTGCCCTTGAATATTTAAATATCCTGCATAGTAGCTAAATAGTGTGCTTAAAATATTTTATAATAAGTGTGCAACACGAGTGAAGTGCTCGTGCACTATTCATATTCCGAATATGAATAGTACAACGAATTTAAATAGTACAACGAATTTGAATAGTAGCTCATAAAATTTGAAATTTAAATTTGAGTCTTGAATTCGAATATTTTGTCACGAATACCCTCCAGTCCCTGCCGCAGTGGTATCGGAGCCTGGTTGATAAATTTAAATTTAAGGGATTTACTAAAAGTGTAATAATGGAAGATTTAGATAGCCAAATTAAATCTTATGAACAAAAGATTAGAAAAAATTTTGATGAATATTTTAGAACTGGTATAAGTGAATGGAATGCTATAAGGGAGAAAGAAATCTATTTTAGAAGAAAGATTTATAGTCTTAATAAACTCAAGGAGGAAAGAGCTCTAAAAAATAAATATCTTAAAACATCTACTATAAAAGTAGTTGTGTTGAATAAAGACACAGAATATTATGATGTTGAAGAAGCTGTGCAGAGCAATAATATTGAATATAATATAGATAAAGATGAGCAGTTAAATATTAATCAGCAGCTTTTATTAGAAAGCTATGATGAAGAAGAAGT
>CM041644.1:8175736-8261254 GCA_023333625.1 Bothriochloa decipiens
ACTTCTTCTTCATCATAGCTTTCTAATAAAAGCTGCTGATTAATATTCAACTGCTCATCTTTGTCTATATTATATTCAATATTATTGCTCTGCACAGCTTCTTCAACATCATAATATTCTGTGTCTTTATTCAACACAACTATTTTCACAGTAGATGTTTTAAGATATTTATTTTCTAGATCTCTTTTCTCCTTGAGTTTATTAAGACTATAAATCTTTCTCCTAAAATAGATTTCTTTCTCCCTTATAGCATTCCATTCACTTATACCAGTTCTAAAATATTCATCAGAATTTTTTCTAATCTTTTGTTCATAAGATTTAATTTGGCTATCTAAATCTTTCATTATTACACTTTTATTAAATCCCTTAAATTCAAATTTTATCAACCAGGCTCCGATACCACTGCGGCAGGGACCGGAGGGTATTCGTGACAAAATATTCGAATTCAAGACTCAAATTTAAATTTCAAATTTCATGAGTTACTATTCAAATTTGTTATACTATATTTGGAATATGAATAGTGCACGAACACTTCACTCGTGTTGCATACTTATTATAAAATATTCTAATCACACTATTTAGCTACTATGCAGGATATTTAAATATTCAAGGGCAACAGTATTCACTACTATTGGACACTATGCGCACGGATATAAAATGCGTGAGCGATAGCGACGTGCGTGATTAATTAGCACGAGTGATAATTAAGTGAGCAATTAATTATGGATTATGTATGCGGAGTTATATATTCTCAGGATCTTCGCAGGGCTGGCGAGACCAAACTTTCGGCCGGTCGTGTGACTAGGCTTGTGTCTGTCTTACTCGGTACTCACCGTATGCATCACCTAGCTCGCTACAGAACTAGGCTAACCTGTTCTTCTCCCTCGCTATCCCCAGCCATGGACACACAGGACTCAGGCACTATCGTCTTCCCAGGCAGTTTCACCCGAAGGGAACACTTCTCTGCGGACACAGGGTTCTCTACAACGCCGCTACATGGGCTAACACGAGAACAACTCAACGCAGAGGTTTCTCCTCTAGGGTCCCTAGCATAGAGACATCGTCCCATATGAACAAGCTTAAAGGACAACTGGGATTAAAACAGAAAAGCTTAATCTATTTTCACATGACAAGCTTACATACGGCTTTCCCTTTCGGGAAACCCCAAGCGCTTTGCACAAACCTTAATTACCTTACAAGCACGGAAAGTCAATGATCTTTCTTATTCTCTAATTTACAAAGGTGGTATTGTACAGTGGTGGTAGTAGACTAGTATTATTAGTACTAATGGCGGACTAGCTCAGACGAGTTCTGAGGTAGTGGGCTTCATGGTGTATAAGAGTGGAGTGAGTGATGTGCGGTTGAGGGTGAGGGTGAAGGTGGTGGTCGTCGTGGTTCTGGTGATCGATGCTCAATGCAAGCGCTCAGCGTCTCCTTTTAAAGAGCTCAGAGAGCCTTCTGGAGCGTCCTCCGCGCTTATCTGGCTGTCCTTCGAGTTTATCATCTTCACAGCTGGATGGCGCACCGTCTTCAATTATCGGCTTCTACTGTTGCAGGATGGTGACCTGCCAACGTCGCATCGTCTTCTGAGGATAACAAACGCCTGCGTCTTCAATTATCTTCTTGAACTGTTGCATAACAACGACTTTGTCTTCAATAATTGATACTTTCTCTGATGGATTCGGGACATTCAGAATATTTTATTCTATTCATTGTATATTCCTTTTGCGCTGGCTGTTGCGCTGGCTGTTTTAGTCTTGAAAAATTCAGAGGGTATGGTATGGCCTTCCACGTCTGAATAATTAATGTTGCAAATATTAATTAAAACTCTGACACGTGTATATATTATTGTGTATATATATATATATCAGACCCTCGTGTACGTACAAGCTTTGCCGGCGGCCGTTGCACAGCTGCGTGCATGACGCGCGCGTTCCGATCGATTCGAATCACACACACGGCGACCGTACGTACGCTCTGAAAAAAGGATCCTCAAATTAGTAACACGATACATCGATGACAGTTCATTATTAACCATGCAAATCTCGCACACAGTTAGCTTGGCCGGGTACGAAGATATGTGGTATCGATCGGGCCGGCCGGCCGGCCGGGTCTGTAACTGTAAAGCACGATCATCATGCCATGGCCGTGCATTAATAGATCGACCAACAACGGATCTTCAATAGCGCACGCACGTTGATCTTGGAAATACATGTGTCACCTTTTTCGTCCCTGAGCTAGCCGGGCGTTACGAAAAGCTGCGATGCTGGAGAAAAAGGTATCCCTGGGCTAGCTTATACGTGCTGCTGATGGGGATAGCTTTGGGTTTAATGCATCTGCGGCATACATTATCAAGCAGGCGAGAATCTTAACAAGGAGACCGAACAAGAGCTAGAGGTTAGCGACGAGCGAATGTACGAGCATAGATACGTACGGAGTGACGTACGTGGTGGACAATGTACTTCGTTCAGTGTCATGTCAGGCCTTCACTAGGAAGCTAAGCTATTTATAGTATGTAAGCAGCATATTTCTCTCTTAGTTTATTTTAATTTTTTTACATGTATTTTATTATATATCTAGATATATTATTTATCTAGTTACACAGTAAAATATATAAAAATTAAAGTAAATTATAATTTAAAACGGAGGGAGTAGTATATAAGCAGCAGCATATTTCTCTCTCTCTTTAAATATTTGTATACGTACTTACGAAGAATGCTTTGCGTGCTTGCACAAATTATTTTGTACAGCATCAATTTACAAAAAAAAAAAAGATGGTCATCCAATCCAACAAATGCATGCTTTGCTTTGCACCTATGCATGCATGCGGAGCGTCCTGGATCTAGTACGTACAATGTGTAGGGATACGCGCGCGAGATCTCCTCAAGTACACTGTGGAGGCGTATGTAGAGGAGAGGATACGGGATCCTCAAGTGCACAGGTGCCATTGTAGAGGCGTATGTATAGAAGAGGATACGAGCAGCTAGATCCTCAAGTACAGCTGGTATTACAATACGATACGGGATCCTCAAGTGCACAGGTGCCCCCCCCCCCCCCCTGCACTGTGCGCTCGTCATCTTTTTTCTTGCGAACCTAGTACTGTGCGCGCAACCTAGTACTGTGCGCTCTGCGCGTCGTCAGTGCTGCTGTACACGCAGACAGGTGACATTTATTATTAGGCCTCGTTTAAATGTTTAAATTAGGCTTCTAATTTTAGCATTTGACACTACTTAAAAAAATTCTCTGTCACATTAGAATAGCGGTATATGCATAGAGTACTAAATATAGATAAAATCAAAATCTAATTGACAGTTTAGTTATACTTTACGAGACAAACATTTTAAACATAATCAGTCAAAGTTTAAACAGTTTTTATAAAATAAAAATAAAATACTATATAAATTCTGTTATAGGAATTCCGACCCATTAAGAAACTAAGCTAAGGCGTTAGTGTACTGTTGCCGCCACTGACACACACTCGCTCGTGGCAGGGGCGTACGTGTGCGTACATACCGCAAATTTTTGCAATAGTAGTTTATATTTGATAATTATTATCTAATTATAGATTAACTATGTTTAAAAGATTTATTTTATTATTTATAACTAAACTATATAATTAGTTATTTTTAACTATATTTGATACTCTATATAAACAGTTAAAAATTTATACCATGATGAAGAGAGTGAAAAGACTTAGAACTTTAATAGCATTTTAATAGCATTTAAAGAGGCCATGCTACAGTCAGTGGAATCGGCAATAATCGCGGGAGTAGATACACCGTTCGGGATTGCGAGCTCGGTACGCCCGTACGTATGTGTGTGTGTACGTGCGTGTATGTGAGCCCGCGGATCCATCCATGGCACCGTTCTGGGACCAAACGAAATCTACGCACATGCATGGCACGTGCAAGTTTTACTACGAAAGGAATCAGAATTAATGCGTGCGAGTCAAATTACTGTAACTAAATAGATTCTGATGAAGTCTCTAGTATTTGGAATTAATATTTCTGTCTTCTCAATTAAGATTATTATGAACACATATTTCGTAATCAATTTAATAATGTTTTATTTTGAATTATAATTGTTAGTGAACCTTTATAAAATTTTAGTTAGATTTTGATCATTTGATTTTTTAATTTCTTGTAAAGCGAGACATATAGAACTTATCAGTTCGGCTTAATTATTAGCAATATATTTTTCTCTTGCAACAAAACAGTTCATAAGGCATAGAGATCATCAGCAGAACATCATCAATAGTTGTCCTTTTTCGAAGATGTGTGCACACACATATATTTTATCAAGCAACGTTTGTATCTCAAAACTAGATTTTATGAATACATATACGTTCCAAGTTTCATCGGATGATACTAAATATACACAAATATTAATATTTTCTTCTTTTATATTTAGTTAAAGTTGGTAATGTTTGATTTTTAAAAAAAAATGACAATATTTATGGAATTAACGAGGGGGAATGTGCCGTACAAATCTGGTATGTTTAGCATCGATTCTCGTTTTTAAACTTGTCTAGCGAAACACAAACACCAAAATCCTGGTTTCTTTTGTGGTGGAGGGACCATATCGCCCCGCTCTATGCATAACTTTTGCGCATACGCGGAAACCACAGCTTGGAGCAGATGTTTTATTTTCACCATTTTAATTTTGTTCGATTCGAGGTTCTTTCCTTTGATGTGGAATTGGGAGGTTCGTTCTTCCGTTGCAAAATTAACAGTAAGTTCTTGAACGTTGAACCGTTCCTTTGGAATCGTTTTCTTCCGCTTTACCGTGTTCCTCTGGTTTACCCATGCGCATATCCCGATTGATCGGAGAGTACGTACACATGCAGTTCGCATGCACGTGGGTACGAGATACTGTACGCCGGCTGCAATAACACACACGTACTATATATACAGACACAATAACTTTACCATATTGATGCGCGTATTATACGCATCGCGTGCATCGCATTAACACGCTATACAGACAATATACGGTACATAGATCAGATCGATCGCGTGGGTGAATTTGCAGCGATCGCGGTAAACAATTTTTTTTTTCTGGGAACATGCATCGCGGTAAAGAATTGGAACAATGAAGTGTCACTACCATCTGTCCTCAAATTTTAGTCGTTTTGGCTTCAGATGAAGTGCATGAAAGATTTTTTTGTATCTAGATGTAGTTGCTTGCAGGTGCATTGAAATTTTTTTAAATCTGGACATCCACACCACCTGTTAGAATGTATTTTATTTGGGGACAGAGGAAGTACTGTATATAAGGCATGCATGCACATATCTCCAAAATTGACCGTTCCACAAAAGTTGAGGCATCAACTGTTCTGTTCTTTGTAACTTGTCAAAAAAAAAAAAACTGTTCTGTTCGTAGCAAAATAGAAACTTGAATTTTCTTCTTAATAAAACCTGGACAGTGGTGCGCTGTTTATATCCGGAGTGAAGTCAAATTTGGAAGTACATTGTTTAATTTGCGCGCGCTGGCCGGTGCATATATGTGGACACACGTACGTGCGCATACATATGTCATACAGTAGGTTTATGTGGCATGGTCGTTGTACGCGCACGTGCGCGCGGCCGGGGTCTCCCCCGCCGCCTCTGTTTTGATTGGCCAGCAAAACGCAAACATCATTATTCTTGGTGGCCGCGTTGACAGAAGAGACGATATATATATATATCGATGGATCCATCTATCGGCGAGGTCGTACCCGTACGAGAACGTAACGGGGACGGATCAAATCCCCGGCCGGCCGGCACGTACGATTGTATACAAACGTACGACGTACCTGTAGATCGATCGATCGACGTACTCGTGCACCTAGCGTCAATTCGATCTCGCGTCGCGTCGTCGTTCTTATTACCTGTGTAGGGTGTAGCAAGCTTTCCCCATCTCATCCGAACGTATATGCGCATCGCCCGCGCGCGCGGGGTCTCGATCGATCAGGTGCACGCAAGCAAGCGATATGTACGATCGACCATGGTGTGGGGGCCATTGGTGGGGCCGTGGGGGCTTCCATAGTTACGCCGCTCCAGGAACAAGCGGGGGATGCAGTAATCAAAGCAGCTGCCGATTGATAACGATGACTGATGATGATATAAAAGACAAAAAGAAAAAAAATACCACTAATTATATGTACCATATTTTTTTACCCCCCAACCCCCTATACCACACCCCACCCCTCCTGGAGTTGGATTACGATCACGTACTAAACAGGAGTGGTTACAACTGCTGGCAAAATCACCCGTCACTTCAAATAAGACGGTACGTCTACTGTAAGTCTAACAACAGTATACAGCAAGACTCTTCTTTCTATATTACATATTTTCTTTGTCGTAGAATAAATGTTATTCTTGTTTCTCGAGAAGGTAACATTTTTAAACTATCGACAATTATATATTAATATATATAAATATTTATATTAAGTAATTATTATCATCGAAAAGTCTTTAAGTCTAGTTTTTTAATGAATTTATTTAAAGATATAAATGTTGCATATTTTTTCTACAAACCTAATTAAAATTGAGAAAGTTTAACCTGCACGCTTCTCATAGTGTCATTCTTTTTATTGACACCAAAAGTATTGTATGGACCTTCTGAATTAATCTAGGCGGTTACATATTCACTATTTCATATATATTTCCTATTATTAGGCTAGTCTTAGTTGGACGTATCATGATAATTTCATTTGCATTTAATTGCATATATTTTTAATGACATGACAATGTTTTAATGGAGAGAGAAGAAATAAGCTAATTTCATATGGACGACGTACCTCTTTTAATACGATTATCAACTCTCAACCGACTCTTAGAATTTAGTGTATATGAAACCATGAAACAAAACTTCGCATTAAGAATGGGTGTTCCAAGTTTTATTTCTATCATATATGACATGGTGGTCTTGAAAAGCAACATAACCAAAGTCTCCACTTAGACCGACATTAGAGAAAATAGACTTTTTGCACATCTCGCTGCCTCGCTCTAGCTTGCGTGGAGACTGGAGAAGCCCAATCAAGGTGTTTAATTGAAGGGACGCTGACGCACAACATTCATGGGGTCCTCTTTGGATGCAAAAGAATCCGATTTGCAGCACACAACAGCAGCACCCATACGCCTACTCGCGCGCGATGATACATGGATCCCCAACCCTAAACATCGTCGGATCACGCGCGTATCGTCGCCATTAACTCCGGTGAATGTCCCTGAGATTCGTTTCATAAATGAGGCCGGGGTAGGGGCCGCCCGACGGCGAGTAGTGTGCGCGGGCGCCGGCGGGCACACGTACGGGCCATCATTGTTGCACCTCCGAGATCTGCCATTAAAGGAGTACGTAATTCACTTCTGTGCGCCCCCGCGCGCGGTAGTACAGTGGCGCGGTAAACACCAGGCGCCAGGCCACGTCGGCGTCATCATGATAGCGGCGACGATCGACGGCGAGTCGACGGCGGCGGGCGACCGACGCGGCAGCGGCCTCGTATGTAGGCAGGCAGGGCTACCGAGCTCTAGGTTCGTCAAAGCTGCTGCTATTGATCACTGTTTGATACTAGTAGTAGTATTTCGCAATAATGAACGTCGCAGATCGCACCATTAGTCGTCGTCGATGGCGCCATTAACGCGGCGGGAAGCTTTTAGACCGGCGGCCGGCCGGGCCCTGGACCAGGGCTCAGAGGCTGCCGCCGCGACGGGCGACACGATGGGACTCGCTGGATCCTTTGGACGGACGACGGACTATTAAGGCGACGGCATCAGTTTATGATGAGAGTTGAAGGCGATGTTTGTAGACGAGTATCGTACGGGTCGTCATATATATGGATGCATGGGCACGCGGACATGGCGCCACTACTGAGATTCTGCAGACTTAATATCGAATATACGATGGGTCCAGAGCTATTTGTATTTGTATATACTCCCTCGGTCCTCCGTCTCGTAAATAAAAAAACATATACAATTCAAATTTTTTCTCATATTATGATGCCAACTAAATATGGTTTGATTCTTCATATATCGATTATATTTTTATAGTATACCTAATTAATTTGATGTTAAAATTTTTTATATTTTTTATTTTGGTCAAAATTAAGATATTTTGATTCTTTAAAATTTTTAAAATGACTTGCAATTTAGGATTGAGGAAGTACAATTTTTTTAATTAGAAAGCAAATAAAGAAAAAGTGCCGTAGTGTCCACAAAATTATTCAGATAACAAAAAAAGTACAATTATTCAGAGGACTGTTATGTTGTCCACAAAAATTTAGTGGAAAGGAACAACAACAATAAACAATGCGAATGGTCCGATGCTCGTACTCATACATCATCTCCCCAGTCCCTTTCACCCACCACCAAAAAGTTGACACATCACTTTTAATTTATTGTGCAACCCGGCCAGATGTTCATTATTGACTCATCATCAAGAGAAGTCATATCTCAGGATCATCGATTGGTTAGCCCGATCGCCAACACATCAAGGACTTCAATTCATACTTCAATGCAAAAACAAAATACGACAATATATATATATATATATATATAACAGAGGGAGGATGAGTAGTAGTATATATGCTGCAGCCGAAAAAAGAAAAAAAATTCAGAAAACTGCACTTTAATTGGTGGATTTAATGAACTATCTACAATTTTGATCAACTGCACGTAGTTAGCTATACAAGCTATAGCTAGGATGGTGCAGCAGCGAGAAGCATGTAGCACACAGTTGAAAACACGTATACATTATTGCTGTGTGCACCACCACTCGTCGTTCGCGTACGTCACGCGTTTTTGGTATCGATCGATCTGTCTCGCTCTCATCAGGACGTACATATACATGCAATGCAACGTGCATCACGCATTCATACGCACTGATTCGATCGCACGCACATCGATCTAGGACGACGAGAGATAGATGAATGAATGATACTACACACTGCTAGCAGTAGCTCTAGCCGTAGTACGTGCGCGCCATTGCCATGCAACTCATTACATATCTAGCTAGACTTTTCTCGACCTGATCGATCGATCGATGCCATTGCCATGCACGACGGGCCGTCATCACAACAACCCGTCAACTTCCTTTTTTTTTTCCGAAATCGACGGAGAAAGCTTTAGAACGGTCGAGAGCTAGCTCTCTGGGGTCGTACACACGTACGTACGCACCGCGCTATTACGGCGTCCTTGGATCCGGCAGCTGCCCACAATAATAAGCGCACACAACGCATATATGCATGGGCAGCTAGCTAGATGATATCGCGGACGTCGTAACTCCACGGATTTTGCCAAATCGGCGTAAGGCTGTCCCAAGATATGATGATCACCATTCACCACCGCGTCTCTTTTTCCCTCCTTTGTCTGACCAACGCAACGGCCGGATTGCCGGAACATTCATAGCCAATAATCGCTAGCTCACTGCGAACTGGCCGGCACTGTGGGAGTAATTAATTAAAGTGACTATAGTAAGTGTGGTAGTACGTGGTGGCCATCGGCATCGGGAGATCGATCGATCGATTGATCGAGAGGACGACGTAGTAGAGCGTAATTACGCGTGCGTACGTCAGGCTTTATTATCTGATTACCCATCAGGCTTTTGCTTTTTTGGGATAGTGATGGCCGGGCAGGTGGTTCTTGTTATTGACGGCATGGCAGGGGGCGAGTGATCGCCGGCCGGCTGCTACCGTTTTTTCTTCCTTTGTTCTTCAATTCGTGCTTATCTCGGATCTTCTTATGCTAGCATATGCATGTTTATGGTGCAAATGCAATGCAAGGACGATCTCACAGAATACAGCAATATTTTTTTGTCCACATGTGTATGCCAGTTGTAATTTAAGCAGGAGCACATTTCATCCTCAAAACCATTTTAATTTACTATACGTTTTTGCGTCTAGCATACACTATTTGCTAATTCCACATTTTCCATGCATGTCGTCCAGATAAGTTCGTCGGTACGTAATTTATGAGCCCCTGTTTGGTACAGTACATCTTTTTGTAAGGTATTTGTGGTCGAAAAATAAGCTGAAATCTAAAAGCAACCAACATGCCTTTTTCTGATCACGCTTCTTCCACATCACCCATTTTTGTAATGGAATGTATAGAAAAAAAACCCGGACCCAGCAGGCAGCTCCTATTTTGTTCACGTTTTTTCTTTCATGCATACATACTCGTATGCCGCTTTTTATTAGAGAGGCCGCGTTTGTGTACCAAACAATGATACAATACTTTTCTAGCAATTCAAGGTTTTGACAAACATGCCTGAATCTTCCGTTGATAATAATGACAATCCAGAACCGCGTCCTAAGTTGGCCCAACTAAGCATATTGTCTTTTGAAAATTAAATTTTGTTCTCCTGGTCCTGGAAACATGATACAAACATATTATTATTAAATTAAATAAATAAATATTCCATGGACACGACACCTTTGCTGGCCTCTGCATTGCATCAGCCATCCATGGGAGCTCAGCTCCATTTCCCCCTCTTCCTCCATCCGTGACAAAGCACAAGAGCCAAACACCAACTGCCCCTGGAAGCTTGTGGAGCGCGGGACCCACCACCTCCCTGCATCTCCCCGGCTGGCGGCTGGCGGCTGCGTCGCATTCGCATTCCTCTCGCCGCTGCTGTCTCAGTGTGTGACACCCCCACCCCCATACGCTACTCTGATTCTGACCTCTATAAATCAGCCGCTCACACGTTCCCCGCCACCCACATCCAGCCATCCTTCCTCCCGCGCTCGCCGTCCTACCTCCGGCCGCGGCATCCTCTCTTCTCCCACGAGCCAACCGTCACCGTCACCGGCTCACCGCTGCCTGCCGTTTGCCGCCAGCCAGTGCTGTTCCCGCGGCCTGGGCAGCCTTGCCGTTGCGTGCGTTCTTGGCCAGCCACCACCTGGACTGGACGGTCGCTGTCGTCGCCTCCCACCGCTGCCGTTGCGTTGCGTGCTTTTCCACTTATCCTGGTGCTTTCGTCGGTGTCGCTGTCTTTTGGGGCTCTTCCCCGGCCCGTCGCTCGCTACCTCTTCCTTCCTTCCTCCCTTTTGCTTTCCCACCCCCTGCTGCCTCGGCGCTCAGCAGCAAAGCGGGCAATCATGGAGGCGCGTCGGGTTCGTTCGTGACCTCCGTCCCGTCGTCCGCCCCGCCGCTGCTGTCCCCCCTCGTCGACAAATCACGCCGCGCCTTTTCCTTTCTTTCCCTGTTTCAGGTGTTGTTTTGCCACTACCTCCTGCTGGCTTTTCCCCCCGGCTTTCGCTTTTCTCCTCTCTGCATCATCATCATCAGCCGCACCTCAGAATCAGGTGCTGCCGGCCGAGTCCTTGTTCTTGGCTGGCATTAGCTTCTCAGGATTCGCTCCAATTTTGCGCAGCCAGGCCTTGGAGCCGGTCCATCGATTGCGGGGCTGAAACTCTTGGGGCTTTTCCAGCTTGTTGGGTTTGGCTAGCTGCTGCTCTGACTTTGCCGGCGGCGAATCCGGATGCTTCTGGCCGGCGCTGCTGCTGCTGCGAGGATGGAGGAGAAGGGGGCGGCGATCACGGGGAGGAGGGAGCGGAACCAGTTCCCCGTCGGCATGCGGGTCCTTGCCGTCGACGACGACCCAGTCTGCCTCAAGGTGCTCGAGACACTGCTGCGGCGCTGCCAGTATCATGGTGGGCACTTCACTTTCTTTTGCTTCATCCATCAATCCATCTATCCCCATTGCGGTACTATTACTGTTAATTGTTATTGTTATCTGCCGCTAAGTAGGCTTTCACTTAATTACCACTAGTCACTTTGTATATACATGTAAATAGTAAAAAAAATGTGTCTGTACTGGAACTGCACTTTTGTACAATCTGCACATCCAGTCCAGGACACCACTGCTTTGGCTGCTGCTGCCTGCAATTTATCATGTACTAACCTTCACTTAAATGTTCTCTGCGGCCTGCAATAGTTACCACATGCAGAGCAGTAATTTTTTTTTCTTTCCACGATCTGACATGATTGTCTCAGGGGCATGCTGCTAATGCAACTCATTATTACTGACTAGACTGTTGTAATGAACTGATAATAAGAGTGCAATGTGCTTCATTGACAGTAACAACGACCAACCAGGCCATCACTGCGCTGAGGATGCTAAGGGAGAACAGGGACATGTTTGATCTGGTTATCAGTGACGTGCACATGCCCGACATGGACGGATTCAAGCTCCTTGAGCTTGTAGGACTTGAGATGGACCTACCTGTCATCAGTAAGCTTCAAATCTTCCTGTTCTGTTCTTTCAGAAAAGGAAATTTCTATTCTAGCCAAGTGCTCTCGAGAGTGAGAGGGGCTTTCTGAGTAATGCTGTTTCCACATTTTTCATAAAAAAATGCTGTTTCCACATGTAAAATTTGGATGCTAATCATGTAAATTCTGTGCAGTGTTGTCAGTAAATGGGGAAACGAAATCTGTGATGAAGGGGATAACTCACGGCGCCTGTGACTACCTCCTAAAACCTGTTCGTATCGAAGAGCTTAGGAACATATGGCAGCATGTTGTCAGGAGGAAGTTCAGTAAGCGCGAACGCAGCAATCTCAACATCTACAAAGATTTCAACAAGTTACCAAGCGCGGATCCATGCCACGGCCAGAATCAGATCATTGCTGGGGCTTCTGATCAGAGTGGGAGGATCAGCAAGAAGAGGAAGGAAATGCATAGCGACGAGGAAGATGACGGCGAGGAGAATGATTTCCAAGATGGTGATGAGCCCTCGGCTGCTAAGAAGCCAAGAGTTATTTGGTCAGTTGAACTGCATCGGAAATTTGTTGCGGCTGTCAACCAGCTTGGAATTGATAGTAAGAACCGTCAGCCCTCCCTTTTGCTTTATGTTATTGTCCTTACATATTGCAGCAGCTCATTTATGTTTTGTCCTTTATTTTGCTGTTGTTGCAGAAGCTGTACCGAAAAGAATTCTAGAGCTTATGAATGTGGAGAAACTCACCAGGGAAAATGTCGCCAGCCATCTACAGGTGTGGCATGGCATGCACTCCTAGCATTAATTGATGTTACTGCTTTACTTCCTCCTCTGTCTATATTTTAGCCTGTGATGCATATTATGAACCAAAACCTTAATGGGAGGTGGGTTCAGCATTATGAGCCTAACCATCAGAGTTTTTATTGTTAAAATATTCACTTACTATTGATAAAACAATATCATGAAATATATTTCAATTTTGATGTTTTTATGTTTGGACATTTGTTCAGTTGGTTTGGAATTTTCAGATTGGTTGTATACACAGTACAAAGTACAAGTTTACCTCATTTACATTTGTTT
This sequence comes from Bothriochloa decipiens, assembly GCA_023333625.1. Taxonomy (NCBI): domain Eukaryota; kingdom Viridiplantae; phylum Streptophyta; class Magnoliopsida; order Poales; family Poaceae; genus Bothriochloa; species Bothriochloa decipiens. The sequence goes on from CM041644.1 coordinate 8,189,012, forward strand.
CCAATTTTACCCACTCAATCTACCATTTACTTTTAGTAAAAAAAAAGTAGTGGACTAAGCTGGAAAGCAGTCACCTGTACTTATCTCATGCGGGGTTATATATAAGTTGTGGTACATACTTATGTTAATGCCTAATCAGTCAGTGTTGTGTGCTATGCAGAAATACAGGCTCTATCTCAAACGGTTAAGTGCTGTGGCTTCACAGCAAGCTAGCATTGTTGCTGCTTTTGGAGGTAGAGACCCCTCCTTTCTTCACATGGGAGCCTTTGAAGGTCTTCAGAGTTATCAACCTTTCGCCCCCTGTGCTGCTCTATCATCCTTCAGCCCACACGGCTTGCTAGGTAGAACTAGCGCCGCAACATTCGGGGTTCCGGAACTTGCTCCTACCATGACAGTTCAAACTGCTACCAACAATGGCATAATAAGTCACTGTGCTGGTGATGCAAACAAATTTCAACTCTCTGGTTTACAAGAAAACCAACAAGCCAATTTGGGACAAGGCTCAGCCACATCTCTTGGGCTGCCCCAACTCCAACAGAAGTGGATCCAACAAGAAACTAATGACTTGTCTGCTGTCTTTTCTGGGAGTGCACTGGCTAACACTCTGTCTGGTGCACTCCAGAGAGTTACGAGCAGCCCATTGCCAGCACAAGAACTTTTGGAGAGCGCACAAACCAAAGTTGGTGCCCAGCCACCAATAACAATGCCATCTTTGAGTTCAGAACTGGTTGAAAGGACTGTTGGAGTTTCGGCTAATTTGCAGGACTCTAATATATCCCAGCAGGGTGCTCTTCCAATAAATGATGGATTTACTGCTGACAAGTTACCGTTGCATGATCCATTTGATAGCACTGGTGGAACAAAATTTTCGGTAAACATGCCTGTTTGCCCTTCTGGTAGCCTTGCAGCATCCAGCAATACCAGGGGTGGTGCTGGTTCTTGCAGTACAGTGCTGCTTGCTCCTGATACTGGGAGACATCCAAACTACTTGCAGTATGGAGTTGCAGGCAACTCTAGACATGACATAGATGAAATTAAACAAGACCATCTACGTCAAGGATTGAGCACCGGAAGTTACAACCATAATTTTGGCGCCTGTATGACTGAACAGCCAAATCCAAATGTGTCATATCTTATGCCACAAGTGAAGCCTAACACCATGGCATCAGAAGATAAACTAAAGCAGAGGAATATTTATGATTTGGGGATTCCAAAGCTCCATGGCAGTTTTAGCTCTAGCAGCTGCAATTTTGATGGTCTTCTCAATTCCATGATCAAAGCGGTATGTAACTTAGATGCTATTGTTCTTTCTATTTGTCTATAGAAAATCCTACAGCTTTACTACATAAATATTTTAACCAGTACTAGTAGGTGCAATGCTTTTTCTGTAGTCTTCACTCTTAATTTTGCAAGTTACAAAGCCTTCCCTAACTTTAGGCCAGGCATACCTATCTGACATTTTGACCAACTGAAAGTACTTGATGAAATGTTACACTCCTGTAAAAGAAAAATTGTAGGGCCAAATGACCATAAAGAATATGTATGATCCTTCAAATCCGATCTGATGAATACTTGCTTTTATTCTAATGCAGGAGAAGGATGATCTCTCATTCACGGATAACGACTTCGGGTGCGACTTCTTTCCACTTGGTGCTTGCATATGAGACCTCTTAATAATCTGTCGTGCACAGATTGGTGCTCTAAGGGATGGGTCGATGGGTGGAGATTGTACAGTACAGTATTTAGGAGCATTAGACAGTTATGCTGCCTGATGTGTTACTGTGCCTGGTACTGTGCACACTAGAAATACTAGGGATACAAGTAGCTAAGGATATGGCTTGTAATCTGCACTTTCTCCTTTTCGAAAGGGAAATGGAAGTGGTTATGGTTATTAGGTAAAAAGGAGTAAGTATAATGCTCCAACTTCATATCATCATCATCTTAAAGTTTATCAAATTTTGTTTCCATATGACATTTGCGCAAAAGTTGGAGCCCACAACACAATTGTGCAGATGACACTATAACCTGATTTGATTTCATTGACTTTCCAGAAGAATGAAAAAAAAAACTTTGTAGATGACAAGTAAAATCCAGATGCACCTGAGCTGGTTACAACACAAATTAAAAAACAAGCAAATACAAATGAGAAGTAAACTCCAGATGCACCTGAGACACCATTGTTTAACTGCTAAAAGATATTTTTCAAAATAAAAACTGCTAAAAGATGCAGGTTGCTGATGAGCCCTAGGCCTAGGGTACTAAGACGCTACAACTGCGCGCAATGACCAGATGGATACTGTGAGCTGTGATTATCGCCATCCTAGTCGACAAAACCTCGGATTTCTTGAGTTCTTAACCCGATGCAGAAATGCATTCTGTCAGTTCTCACATTTGCAAACACTGCGAATAGCTTCCACTACCTTCTTCCCTAATATTGGCTTCGTCAGATGCAGATCCATCCCTGCATCGATAGCCTTCTTCAGATCCTCCTCCGCGTTATGCGCCGTCAATGCGATGATAGGAGTGTGGACTCCGTAGCGCTGTTCTTCCTCACGGATGAGTTTTGTGGCTTCATAGCCATCCATATTGGGCATCTAAAATCAAAGAAGAAACATTAGCCATGTCAGGTAATCATCAAATGGAGCTTTGTGTGTGCACATGCAGAGTTAACAAGTTTTGGTTGAACAAACCTGGCAATCCATGAAAATGGCATGGTAGGGCAAGGGCGCTATATCCTCTTGTGACACATTGGCCTGCTCAAGAGCTTCTGTGAGCAACTTCACCGCCACCGCTCCATCTTCAGCTATTGTGACAATTGCTCCAAGCTGGTTCAGAATTTTCTTTTCGATCGTTTGGAGCACCACTGTGTCTTCAGCTAGCAAGATCTGCATCCCAGCAAGAGGCTTATCATCTTCAGGCTTCTGCTCCTGAACCAAGCATGAAGCTTCAGTTGATGCAGCAGCTTCCTTCACACAAGGGACAACCTCCTCTGGTAAACCTTGCTGCTGGCTGTTGTTCCCAGCAATCTCTGGACCAACTTGGGAAGACTCTGCTTGTGCATCTGAAGCCTGCAGGTCTTTCAGGGTCATAAGTAGAGTGAAAAGACGAGACCCATGCACTGGCTTTCTCAGGACGAGATCACAGCCCTGCTCCTTGAGCCTCCTCAGATCACTAGAAGAGGTCTTGATGTCCTCCAGCAGAACTACCTTGCATGGAGCCTGTTGTTTGGTCCTGGCAAGTTTGGACATCTCCTGGTAAATTTCTTCCAATCCACCACCGGAAACATCGATGACAACAAGGATACCAGAAGGAATGCCCCCAAGGCTGGCTCTCCTGGGACCGGTGCTGTTCCTGAACTGGTTCACCATTTCCTTGGAGCTGAAGCACCGGTCGGCTCCACCACAGTCCGCAGCAGTGCCCATGCTATTGCTCTGCACCTTCTCTAGCGTGGAACCGATGAACTCAGCTTGCCGGACCAGCCAGACTTTGATCCCCATGCTCTCCATCCATGTCCGAAGGATCCTCCTGGTTTCAGACCCATGAACATAGAGGACACAGTGCATTCCCTTGAAGCTGCTGCCTTCTTGAAACGCTGAGGCTCTGAAGTTGGAGCCATTCAGTGCACCTGATGGAACTGACGGCCCTTCTTCTATGTCTTGGGGCTGTTGCAGCTCGCTCATTTTCAGCAGCACGTTGAACGCGAAGCATGTCCCTCTTTCCCCGGGATCTTTGTCCTTTATGCTAATCTCTCCTCCCATCAAACGTACCTGTGATCAAGATAAACATAATCAATAAGTTAACCACATTTTTTTATAAATGAAATGAACTGGAATTACATGTGTGTGTATATATATTTGAGTAGTGACTTACAAAGGACTGCACGATTCCGAGCCCCAAGCCTGTGCCTCCTTGGCCATTTTTCACCTGAACGTAGTTCTCAAAGACAGACATCCTCTCCTCCTTGGGGATCCCAATGCCGGTGTCCACCACTTCAAAGTAAAATTCAACCACGTTGGGATCATTCTGCACATGATCCTGGCCATCTGGATCCTCCCTTCCTCTGAACAAGCGTGCCAGTGAACCGCCGCCGCTCCGCGCAAACCTTGACGGAGCGCCGACGCTGCTCCCGGCGATCGGCCGGGTCGCCCAGCCCCGGAGGACGACGTGGCCTTCCTCGGTGAACTTGAGGGCGTTGCCGAGCAGGTTGTCCAGGATCTGCTTGAGGCGCTTGCTGTCCCCGAGGACGGCTGCGCATCGCAGGATCGAGAAGTCGCAGGGGTCCCAGATCACCTCGACGCCTCGCCGGACGCCCGACACGTTGGCCATGTCCACCGACTCCTGCAGGACGTCGGCCATGCTGAACTCGGCTTCGTCCAGCTGCATCTTCCCGGACTCCACCTTGCTCGTGTCTAGGATCGAGTTCAGTATATCTGCACAAAACAAATCCATCATATCCATGGACATAACCTACTAGGTTCGAATTGATATGGCTCTATCTATCCTGAAACAAAGTTGCTACAATCATAGTATAACATTTTATACTTATATTAAGTTTGAAAAAAAACATTTATTTATATATTAAGTTAATATACGGCAACTAGCCCTGTTTTGATAGATAATCTTTAGTCTGATTGCTGATGAAACACCTACGAACTCCGCCCTGTAGCTGACACCTTTCCTAGTTGAATGTTTTAATTGCTAGCCTATATTAGCAGCATTTAATCCTTCCTATTGTAGCTAAGTAAATCCAGCAGATCACAAACCCTACATTTTTGCTAGTATTAACTGGTGTATCAGTAGACCAAATATAACATTGAAAACATCATAACAGATGCACCAATAATATTCCTACTTTCCCAGCTAGACGATGATGAACAGAACATTGCTCGATGCAAATTATATTGCTAAATAAAACTCGAGATCAGTTCAGCGTTCAGACTAACCGAAGAGCTTGTTGGTGCAGACGCCCATCTGATCGAGGTTTTCCACGATGCCGGGGGCGGGGAGCGCCTGCGCCTCCGGCCGGGACATGTCCACGAGTCCGGCGATGGCGGCCAGCGCGGACCGGATGTCGTGGCTGGCGCTGGCGAAGGCGTTGCTCTTGTTCATGCTCTTGCGCTCCGCCTGCCGCAGCGCCTCCTTCTGCCGGACCAGGTCGGCGTTCAGCGCCATCTCCCGCGCCGCCGCCCGCAGCAGCGCCCGCACGGCGAAGGCGCAGGACGCCACGGCCGCCAGCAGCAGGGCGCACGCGAGGACGATCACGGGGACGCACAGCGCCTGGAGCCGCATGTGGCCCTGCACCGGGGGCCGGAGTACCAGCCGGAGCACCTGCGCAGGACGAGGACGACGAGGAGGACGACGGCGTCAGGACTCAGGGACGAAGCGTGCATGCATGCATGTGTTAGATCAGAAGAAGACAAGCAAGCACGATTCTTTGTCGTGACACATCCGGCCGTTGGCCCAATTAAAAAGCCCAATGTTGTTTTTTGTTTTGTGAAAAAATGAAAGGAAAATATACATTATTAACATGGAATGCATGCGTATCGTATCAGCATTTAGGAAAGGAAAATACTCGATCGATGCTATTAAGGATCAAGTAATATCTCTCAGAAGGATCGCGTGCTGTATGATACACTACTTGCCACGTCATTAGTTTCCAAAAAATAGCAGACGCATACGTGGAACACTGCTCTTTTAATTTGTTGCACACGTAGTCACGTACCACTTGTACTCCGGAGACGTCGAGCATGGCGCACGCGGCTTTGTACCGGTTGTGCTTGGCCCCCCCGGAGACGACCTGGCCGAGCTCGGGCGCGGCGTCGTCAATGGCGGAGGCGGCGCACTTCAGCGTGGAGAACGTGAGCGTGTCCTCCGCCGTCTCGTCGGCCGTGCGGTCCTGGTAGCCAAGCAGCAGCGGTTCGTAGTTGGCAGTCGTCGCTGATGACGTCAAGTCGTCCTTGTCGTCGCCGACCGCGTAGTACACGTCCAGGCCGTCCTCGACGCCGACGCGGGCGGCGGCGGCCTCGAAGACGTCGTGGACGGAGACCGCTGCCGAGACCACGCCGCTGGCGTCGCCGCCGCCGACGGGCGCGGAGAAGTAGAGCATCCGGACGCCCGGGCGCGCCCACCCTTCCCAGAGAGACGCTGTCGGCGAGGAGGCGTTCTTGCTCGCGATGAGGGCCGCCGCCATCGTCGTCGTCGTCGTCGTAGTGTTCATCGGCAGGAATACCCCGTCTGTGGCGACGGCGGCGGCGCTCCCGAGCAGGCGCCCGGTCGCCGGGTCCACCACCTGGGTGCACCACCTCTTCTGCGAGTCCGTGAACAGCGCCCTCGTCTCGCCGTGCTCCGTGCGGTAGAAGGCGAACGCGTGGCCGTCGGCGCCGGCGTACGACACCTGCGCCAGCAGCGGCTGCATGGCGAAGGCCACGAACATCTTGGGCCTCACCTGCCACGTCCACGTAAGCAAGCAACCACGTGTCAGTTGTGACTTCACTCGCGTAGGTAATATAAGACAAAAATGACAAATATATATATGGAGTGCAGTAATGGCGACCACGGAAATGGAAATAAAAAAATAAAGCTAGCTAGCACCTGGGAGATCGAAGCTGGTGATGATTGGTCGTCGTCGCTCCCGGGGTCCCGCACGGCGATGGCGACGGCAGAGCGGTTGGCTTCCAGGAGCGGCTGCATGTTGCCGGCGACGTGCCGGAGCGCCAGACCCATGGTCTCTACGTTGGCTTCATCCATAGCTCTCGTCGTTCCCCTCAAGGAGAGCAAATGCGCCACAAGGCTGACTACCATGACGACTCCGACGACCGCCTGCATATAGATGTGAATGCGAGTGAGGAAGATTGCTATGACTGTAAAATAAAAATCCACACATTTGAGCGTTCCATGTGAAAACTTCACTCCTATCTAATAAAAACTGCGGTGACTTTTTTTGTCGTCCTTGTAAGAAAATATGAAAATTCACTCGTATGTTCATTTTCTATTTCATGGTTTTCCTTCTTTAGTTGCAAGAAATGACCAGGTACAATTGTAGAATAACAGAAGTTGGTTCTAAACATTCTCAAGGGCATTGCTAAATTTCATGATAGTAATACTTCTTCTAACGGATAAACAAAGCACTCATGTATCCTGAAAGAAAGGAAAAAAAAGATATTTCAAGGGAGCGATCAAAATATACTAATAGAAGAAATAAAAAACATAAGTAGATTCTTAAAAGTTTCTGTGATACATATTCTCTCCCTCCCTTCCCTTCTCCGTTCACCATCCACCACAGTGGCCAACCACCACCACCACTACACCGTGGCAGATCTAGAAACATATCCTAGGAGACGGCCAATGCTTAACTCCTTTCAAGCTTCAATCAACAACAACAACAAAAAAAATGTAGAGCTTGACAATAGTTCCATACTACTACTATGGCGGTGTGTGGGTGGGCAGGGGTAGAGGGCTCAAGCCCCGGCCACACCCGGTGATGAATCCACACTAATCCCCGATCCCCCTATCCCACCCCACCCCACAGTCCCACACACACACAAAGAAAAAAGTTTGTTCAATATATTTGTACAAAATGCTAATTTTAACTCAGCAAATATAAGTACTAGACTCACATACTATTATAGTAAAAATAATAATTTTAGATCCTGTCTAAGATTAGTCATGGTCAAACAAACATAACAGGAAGCTAGATGCAACTACCATGCAACAAAAGAGACATGGGAAAGTGCTTGCCGTCTCTGACTAGCAGCCCTTACCAGGGGTACAAGCATACACAAGTACTGGAGAATACATTTTCTTGCTTCTCTATTGGTTTCTACAGTCGCTTCTCTATCCGTTTCTACAGTCGCTTCGCTATTCCTTTCTACAGTCGTCATGACTTTTGCCTACGTACTTGTTTTTGCCTTTGACTAATGACTAGTGAGTTGACGAGTGTCTTTGGGTCGCCGCTGCCTTTTTATTGACGCTCCAAGCTCGGCCGGGAAACAAGGAGGTAGAATACCACTAGCGGTTTGCCAAGAAGCGGCGCATCTGGTTTTTAGCCATCCATGAGAGAGGCTGTGCTCCCTTGTGTAACAGCAGCAAAATGATATAAACTATATCACCTGCAATTAATTTTGGCTAAATTATAAACAAATCAGCAGTCCAAAGGATTTTCTTCCCGTTGAGGTATTTGTTACGTGTGTGGACGCGTGGTGTGTTTCAGCACGGGCCATGGATGTCCGTGTTCACGGCGTGCGCTCGCCCACCATACACCACGAAGAGTCTGAAACTACGCGGCCCTCTATTTCACATAAAATCTTTTTTTACTAAGTATTCATTTGCCTTAGTTGTTTACATCTTAAATTTGCATGATCTCTTATTGATTCTTATAGATATGCTTTGACTGAGATGTTTAGCTGGTTAGACATTATTGTTAAGGATAGACAGTTTAGACTGTGTGCTACAAAACCAGAATACCACTATGGATGGGCCCAAGTATTGCCCCACAACCAATTTTAAACTTTGACTCACAACTACATTCATGATGTAAAAAGTGTGTAAAATAAAAAATAATAGAAAAATGTACTATCTTATACACAATAGTTGCTAATAATCGAGGAGCAAATAACCTAAATTACAACATACATGCCATTCAATAATTTTCCTTTTGGCGGTTTTATTGACAAGTGGTAGATATAGTTCTTTTCAAATTATCCCATGGTTATGTCATCAGACCATGAACGTAGGCACCATTAGTATTTCCTCAAAATGCCACAATGTCTGTAGTATAACCTTCATGTTTCCCGACAATTTTGATATTGCCAACTATGTAAGCTCCAACAAAATAACTACCCAAAGTTTTATAGTTAATGAACAAAAAATACTAAATATGTTAGGAAAAAATGCAAGTCTTGTAGTGTTTATAAACTCCACTAGTATAGGGCCTCTACCATTCATAATTGGCTTGCATTGTGGTATGATATTTTTTAGTAAAGAAACAAATTTTATGCAAACTCTTTTTTGAGTGGTTAATGCAGTAACGGTCAGTCTTTTTCCATTTTTTAATATTAATAGAAAAAGGAGAAAGTTTTGATTTCAAATTTAAATAGACTAATCAACTTAAAAATTACATAACATCTGCATTGTGAGGTAGCAAGCAATAATTGTATGAAAAATACTTGTTTAACTGTTTGAGGGGATTTTGTCCTCCTGAACATGTTGCAACTCTTGACCATGGAGTCGTTGCAACTTGAGCCATATGGTTGACGGCAATCTCTATCAGAATTCCAAACACCAAAATGAAACATACATTGGGCTATTTCTTTTTCAAAAAGAAACCTTGAGCTATTTATTTTTTGAAAACAATATTTTTTCCATAGAGGATGCTAGGTGTGTGGCAGTAAGCCGGCCCATATTGTCATTTTGCTTAATTTCATGCATCTTAAATTTGCATTTTTTTATTTGATCTTGTATATATACTTTGACTGGGATGTATAGTTGGTTATACATTATTGTTGAAGATAGACATAATAAATTGTTGCTGCAAAACCAAAAAACCACTATGTGTGGGCCTCAAGTATTGCCCCACAATCCCCTAAAAAAAAGGGTATTGCCCCACAACAAATTTTTGAACTTCGATTCACAAACTCCGTATGTATGATCAAACATATAAATGCCATGATGCAAAAAGTGTGTAAAATAAAAAAATAACAATATACTACCTTACTTTTCATATATGCACAATACTCCTAATTATTTAAGTGGAAATAACCGAAGTTACAACATATGTCATCTCAATATTTTTTTTCTTTTGGCTATTTTATTGAGAAGTGATAGATATTGTTCTTTCAAATCATTGCATGGACTACGTTATTTGACTATGTACGTAGGCAAAGAACATTAATTATAATAAATATCTATATGCGGATTTGTGCACCGGTTCTACAATTAAAAGCAACTGATATTAATAAACTCAATTGTGGATGGAAGTGAACTCACGCGTTGGTTTTGGCACGTGTTCTTTAGTTATAGAGTAATGCTAAAGTTAAAGCAAATTTATTATTTAAGAAATGTCTAAGCAGCTTGTCTACTTTGATGATTTTGTGCATCAAGAGGATTATTCCATAGAGTGCCACATTAGATTTAGACAAAGACGACTATCAATTGTTCAGGTTTGTTTTCTCTCTTTTCACTCACTTTACCTTAGGAGTTTCTAGGTGGTCATCAATGTTTGTAGTATAACCTCCATCTTTCATGACAGTTTCGATAATTGCCAACTGTGTAGTTCTCAACAAAATAATTACCCAAAGTTTTATAGTTAGTGAACAAAAATAATACATATATTAGAAAAACATGGTAGTGTTTATAAACTCACTATAGGGCCTCTACCACTCATTTGACCTTGTATTGTAACATGATATTTTTTAGTAAAGAAAAAAATCTTTGTGCAAACTCTTTTTCGAATGTTTTTTAAACTCCTTTTTGAATGGTTAATGCCTTGATGGCCAATGTCTTTTCTATTTCATTTAGATTAAGAAGAAAATGAGAGTGGTGATTACAAAATTTCAACAAAGGATGAATTCACTTTATATAATGTCTGCATTGAGCCATATGCGAGGAGTGTGGCTTCCTAAATTGGTCGTATCTCTTGGTCATGGTTTTTCAAAAAGGCATGTTGCAACTTGAGCCATATGAGTCATTACAATCTCTATTAGAATCCCTAACAACAGATCAAATAAATCTTGACCTTTCTATTTTTCAAAAACAAGGAATATACATGCGGCACATAATTAAAGAGAGGATTTTTATAGTATTGTAGAGAGACATTGTTGTTTATACATTATCTATACTCACCCTTATTTTTGTGTTTCATGTCAGTGACTCAGATCACTATTTATGTTAAACAGTATCAACACTTCATGTCCCATGAACAGTACCCCTACATTGCCATGAACAGTCCATTGCATGACCATGAACAATAACTGTGCATGACCCATTAACAGTGCTCCGCATGGCCCATGGAGTGTGACTCATGAATAGTGTCAAGCATGATTCATGTTCCATGTACAATATTATTACTTGTAAACAGGTCTCGTTTTTTGTTATAATTTTTTTGTTTCCACATACTTACGATACAAGGCCCACATCAGATTCTCTCTCAACACACATATATTAACATCATGCTCAATAATACCACATCGTGAAGCATATTTTAGCTACATCATGTAGTTTCCTGGTCATGCTTTGCACGGGTTACCAGCTAGTTATTGGAGAAAGACATAATAAATTCCTGCTACAAAACCAAAAAAAAACCACAATGGGTGGACCTTAAGTATTGCCCCACAACCAATTTGAACTTTAACTCACAAACTTCGTTTATATGATCAAACATAAAAATGACATGACGCAAAAAGCGTGTAAAATAAAAAATATAGACAACTATACTACCATACATTCATATGTACACTAGGCAGAAATAACCTAAGCTACAACATATACTTGTCATCTCAGTGTATTTTCTTTTGGAAGTTTTATTGTTCTTTTCGAATAATTGCATAGATTATGTTATCTAAATATGTACGTAGGCCACATATATTATAATAAATATACGTACATGCACATTGGTGTACCTGTGATACGGTTAAAAGCAAATTGATTTTTAGTAAACTCCACCGTGGATGGAAGTGAACTCGAACATTGGTGTGGCGTATTATTTAGTTGTAGAGTAATGCTATAGTTAAAGGATGTAATATGTTACTCAGAAGCAGATGGCTATTGTCGATATACACATTAATTCAAAAGATGTCTAAGGAGCTTATCTACTTTGATGATTTTATGCATAAAGATGAGTGTTCCATAGAGTATGTGCCACATGGGGTTCTAAGAAACATGACTACCAATTGTCAAGGCATTTTTTCTCTTTTTAATAATCAGTTCACCTTGGGAGTCCTTCTAAGTGGTCTGTAGTGTTAGTACCACAAGTATTTTCTCTAAACGGCCATCAATGTATGTAGTATAAATTCCATCTTTCCCAATAATTTTGTTATTTGTAAACTATGTAATCCCCAATAAAATGATCTCCTAAAATAATCATATTTAGTGAAACAAATATACTACATCTATTCGAAAATTGCAAGTCTTGCAATGTTTACAAAATCTACTACTCGGGGGTCCTTTCAGTAAGAAGAACTTTTATGCAAACTCTTTTTTGGAGTGGTTAATGCTTTATTGGCTAGTGATCTATCCATTTCACTAAGATAAAGAAGAAGAAGTAGATTAATGATTACAAATTTGAACAGGGGATGAATTAGCTTAATATCACATGAATATCTCCATTGTGAGGTAGAATAAGAAACAATTATAAGAAAAAAATAATTGTTTAGCTGTTTGGGAGGAGTGTGTCTTCCTAAACTTTTGCAACTCTTGAACATGGAGTCTCAAAAGGGCATGGTATTGCTGTCAGAAACCCTAAGAACAAAATGAAAAAAAAATCTTAAGAGAGGATCTTTGTTGGACTACAGAGACTGTAGAAATAGGTTAGTGTTGTAGAGAATTTGTTTCCATAGCAGAGATCAGATATCAGGTGTGTGGATGTAAGCTATCCTAAATATCATTTCACTTAATTTCCCGCATCTTAAATTTGCGTTGTTTTATTTTATTCTTGTATATATGCTTTTGTGTGGGATGCATGGCTAGTTATACATTATTTTTGGAGATAGATGTAATGAAATGCTGCTACAAAAATAAGAAAACCACTACCGATAGTTCTCAAATATTATCCCACAACCAATTTGGAACTTGGCTCATCACAAACTTCATGTAGATGATGAAACAAACAAATGGCATGGTTGAAAAAGTGTGTAAAATGAAAAGAAATTAGACAACTATACATGCTACATTACATTCATGTATACACACTAGTCGCTAATTATAAAACCAAAAAAAGAAATAACCTAAGCTACATTTTTGGAGATAGATGTAATGAAATGCTGCTACAAAATAAGAAAACCACTATGGATATCTCTAAGTATTATCCCACAACCAATTTGGAACTTGACTCATCACAAACTTCGTGTATATGATGAAACATGCAAATGGCATGATTGAAAAGGTGTGTAAAATAAAAAATAAATTAGACAACTATGCTACCTTACATTCATATATACACGCTAGTCGCTAACTATAAAATCAGAAATAACCTAAGCTACAATGCAATCTCAATTGTTTTTCTTTTGGAGGTTTCTTGCGAAGTGATAGATATTGTTCTTTCCAAATCATGATAGATTATGTTGTCTAACTATGTACATATGCAATGTACATTATAACAAATACGCGTACGAGCAGACTGTGTGTATGCAATAGCATTTCGAGTAAAAAAACACTAATATTAATAAACTCCATCACGGATGGAAGTAAACTCTCACATTGGGTTTGGCATGTGTTCTTTATATGTTAAGTAATGCCAAAGTTAAAGTTTATAATGTGTTACTTAGTCCAAGCATATGGTTATTGTTGACATTTATATTGTTGAGGAGGTATCCAGAGTTGGACTACTTTGATTATTTTGTGGATAAAAATTATGATTGTTTTGTGTAGAGTATCACGTGGATTTGTGACAAACATGGCTAAGAAAACGTTAATTGATCCAAAAAGGAAGTTATTATCGCCATATTTCTTGAATCAATGATCAGTGCATGGAGTTGAAGCCAACGTAGCTTCACCGGTGAGGACTGACCGAGGACTGATGAGTTTGTTGGGTACAAATGAGGACTGCAAAGTGAGGCCTGTTTTAATGAATTTTAGGGCCAGAAACTCCTAGAGAATTGATTTCTAGAGGTGGTCGGTAATTTTGTCCATCCGTATTAGTGCTTGATTATATAACACCCTTATGTAGCAAGTGTTTCGAAAAAAATTCTAAAATTCTATTTTAATCACGGCTAAACATATTTTTTATAATAGTGAAAGGAGCTCTACCAACAGGAAAAAACAGTTTATATAAATTTCGACTAACAATTATTCAAGTCGTATTCAAAGAGCTTGTCTGAGGGGAGCCATTCCCAAATAGCCAATGCCCGATCGCCGTGCCCACTTGCACCTTTGGCCCTCGGCCGGCGTCTTGGCGGCTGGTCTGGTGAGGTCTGGTAGCTATGATTCGCAAGAAGCTCAGAAGTCAGAACAGAGCAATCACGGTGACCGGCGAAGACACGAGGCCGACGGAGATGACAGCCGAAAGGGACGTGCTTATTTGGTGCACAAGACCTGCTCGCCGAGTCCACGCCTCCGCGTGTTGGTGTTTCTTCCGTGAATTGCCTCCGTGCTTGCCTGGATATTTTGTTAGTCCACACTTCCACAGTCTCAGTCCAGCTTCTCCAATCCAGTGGAGAACGCGTGGATACAGAAGAAGCACGACTGCACGACTCGCACGCCCAGCAGCTAGCGCGAGCGCGTTGACATGTAGACTTCGCGTACCTCGCTGGAAGAAGCTAGCTGCTGCGGCGCATCTTGCAGGCCGTTCGCGTCAAGATGGAGCACGGCAGGTTCGGCCCCGCCGGCGGCTACGACAACAGCAGCAGCAGCGGTGGCAGCAGCCCGGCGGCGTCCCCGCGCTCCGGCCCCTCGGACAGCGACGGATCCACCAGCAGCAGCAACGCCGACGAGTTCTGTCCCGACCCATACCCGAGTGTACCCGTGCTCCAGCACCACGGCGCCTCCGCCGCCTCCCGCGACGAGGCCGACCACCAACTGGTGATCGTGTCGGAGTCGTCTGCCTGCTTGCTCGACGACATCGACAGGCACCAGCAGCGCATGCTCTCCCTCCTCCCGGCCTTCTCCCCTCCCACCAGGCCAGGCGCGCGCGCCGACGCCTTGTCTCGCTGGCTCGCCCGGTTCGACGCCGCCTGGGTGCTGGACACGAGCGCGTTGGGCGGTGACCGCGGCGGCGGTGGTCTTCTCTCGCGGCGGGAGGTCGGGAGGAGGGTCAGGGCGTGGGCGCAGGCGCTGAGCGCCATGGAGCACGTGTTCCGCCTTCGCCACCAGAGGCTCATGGCTGCGCAAGTGGTCGCTATGGGGGAGCTGGCGGCCGCGAGCGCAGGAGCGATGCTGACGGTGGCCAGCGCCGTGGCCGCACTCGGGAGCTCCCCGTCGAAGCTGCTCGCGGCGCTCGACGTGTACGTCCCGGTGTAGGAGGCGTTCCCAGTCCTGGCCAGGCTCTTCTCCTGGGGCCCCGCGCATCCGGTCTCGGTGGCCGCCGAGGCCGCGCTCGCCGCAACGGTGGACGCGGCCCGGCGCTGCAGTCGCGACCTCAGGACGTCGTTCATATGGTCGCACTACCCGTGGCGGATGCCGCAGGGTGGCGAGGTGCACCCGTGCGTCGGCTTCTGGATGGGCTACTTCCGCTGCCTCCTGCGCAACCGCATCTCCCTCTACTTCGTCCTCAGCGCCGGCGACGATGACGATGACAGCGACAGCGACAGCGACAGCGAAGCACCGCCAGGCGGCGTCGGCATCGGCCTGGTGGGAGAGCTCATATCGTGCCTGGAGGCCGTGCTGGAGGAGAAGTCTGCCGCGTTAGCGTTCCCGGGGCTGAGGCAGGTGTTCATGCTCAACAACACGTTCGCCATCGTGCGCCGCGCGGTGCGCTCCGACCTCAAGCTGTTCCTGCCGCCGGAGTGGGTTCGCGTCCGCGAGGAGCGCATGGAAGGCTACATCAAGGGCTACATGGACGCGTCGTGGAAGCCCGTCTTGTCGCGCTTGGTGGACGGCGGCGGCGCCAAGACCAAGCCTGGCGCTGCTCTCGTCGGCCGCCGAAGCAATCGGCCGCTGAGCGCGTTCTACACAGCGTTGGAGAAAGCCTGCAGTGCGCAGAGATGCTGGAAGGTGCCCAACCGGGTGATCAGGGGAATCCTCCGGAAAACCATTGCGGAGAACTTCGTGCCGGTCTATCGCCGGTACTTGGAAGACCATCCGGAGGTAGAGGTGGCCAAAGGGCGCACGGTGGAGGAGCTGGAGCAGCACTTGTCAGATTTGTTTGAAGGATAGAGCTATAGAAGGTGAACGCAATGCAAGGAATACATTCCGGCTTTGATCATCTACATTGCTATCCACTTCATTCCACGTATGCTTTGGAGTAAATACGAATGAGCCAAAGGCTAGTATATACACGCAAAAAAAACCCCTTCATATCGGACATCCCAGGAGTGTTGACCAAACAAGTGTAGATGGCTTTTACATTTGATTTTCATTTTTTTAAAAGGCCGGCAGGGGAGTCCCCTACCTATATTTTTTGTATTATCTATAAAAGGGAGGTACAATGTACAAGAATTACAAGGCAAGCATTGCCTAAAAGAAAAATAGCTGAAATACATTAGAGGTAATTCTCAAACCACCTATCTAAGGCTTCTGCCGTTCTTCTCTTAGCCTTGATGTAAACCAGGCTAAGCTCATCATTGAGTCTTCTTTTCCAGTGACCAAGATTACACTATCGAAAACTGCGCCTTTGCCGAGTCCCCCACTCTTTGCCGAGTGGCTTTGTCAGGACACTCGCCAAAGAGACTCTTTGTCGAGTGCCAGATGGAGCACTCGGCAAAGATATCTTTGCCAAGTGCTGGGCTCTCGGCGAAGCTAGGCACTCGGCAAGGACAATCTTTGCCGAGTGCTCTACACTCGGCAAAGAAGGGCCCTCGACAAAGAGTGCCTGGGGTAAACGACGTCCGTCGCCATCCCCTTTGCCGAGAGGCCCTCCGTCGAGCACTTGGCAAAGACACCGTCTTTGCCGAGTGCCCTGCCTCGCTCTCGGCAAAGAGCCACGTGGCCGGCTACTGGGCCTAGGCCAGGATTCTTTGCCGAGTGCCAGGCTAGGCACTAGGCAAATCAGTCTCCTTTGCCGAGTGCCACATCCACGACACTCGGCAAAGAGCCTGTTTACCGAGTACCCAGCCTGGCACTCGGCAAAGTTTTCTTTTTTTTGAATTTTGAATTCAAACTTTTTCTGTAGCCCAAGTATATTGTTTAGAAGCACATGTTTTAATTTGGGTCATTTTCATAACATTTTGCTATATTTCGTTCATTTATTTTATTTACTTGAAATTTTTCTGCATAATCCAAATTTGAACTGCAGGTGCATGAAATAATGAAACGTAGTCATTCAAAAAATGATATTCATGTTGAAGAGTGTATTTTGAGGTCGTATCCATAAACTCACCCAAAATTTTGAAGGCCTTGTCCATGAAACATGACCATCTAGATGTGGTAGAAGTATTTTTTAATTATATAAAATCCAAACGAAGTCCAAAAATCTCGAAACTTGTCAAGTTGTCATGTTATCGCATGTGAAGGCTATGATAAGAATTTGAGAATGTTTGGAGCAAGTTGCAACGTTGGATGTCTAAAACCCAGACATCTCCACATGTGATCACAAATCTAAACGAAGTCCGAAAATCTCGAAACTTGTTGAGGTGTCATGTTATCGCATGTGGAGGATATGATAAAAATTTAAGAATGTTTGGAGCAAGTTGCGTGGTCATCTTTCGTGGACAAGGCGTTCAAACTTTTGGGTGAGTTTATGGACACGGGCTCAAAATACACTCTCCAACATGAATATCATTTTTCGAATGGCTATATTTCATTATTTTATGCACCAACAGTTCAAATTTGAATTATTCAAAAAAATTCAAGCAAATGAAATAAAGGAACAAAATATAGCAAAATGTTATAAAAAGGTCCCAAATTCGAACATGTGCTTGAATACAATATAATTGGACCACATAAAGAGTTTGAATTTAAAATTCAAAAAAAATGTTTACTGGGTGCCATCACTAACACTCGTCAAACAGGCTCTTTGCCGAGTGTCAGTGATGTGGCACTCGGCAAAGACGCTTTTAAAAAAATAAAAAAGGCATTGCCGAGTGCCGGTGGCCCTGGCACTCGGCAAAGCCGGCCGGTGCCGTAAGTTGCCAGGTGGGACGAAAGCCCACCCCATGCCCCCATTCTCCCCTCGCCCCCACGCCCGCCGCGTCACCACCATCGCTCCCCGCGCCCTGCACCGCGCCACACCGCCGCCCCTCTGCAGCGCCGGATCCGGCCACGTTGTCGCCCGCGCAGCCCCGGAGCCGGCCCCGCCGCACGCCACCGCCGCCACGCCGCCTCGGTCCGAGCTGGTCGTGCCGCACCGCCGCAGCACCGGACTAGTGCGGCCGCACCGCACCGCTGCAGCGCCGCCCCTCCGCAACGCCGCCCCGCCAAGCCGCCCGACCCCCCTTGGCCCTGGGGAAGGAGAAGGAGGAAGAAAGAGGGGGAAGGAGAAGGAAAAGGAGAAGAAGAAGAAGAAGAAAAAAGGAGGAGGAGGAGGAGGAAGGGGAAGAGAAGAGGAGAAGAAGGAGGAGGAGGAGGAAGAAGAAGAAGAAGAAGAAGAAGGAGAAGGAGGAAGAAGAAGGAGGAGAAGGGAGGAGGAGAAGAGGAGGGAGAAAAGAGGAGGAGAAGGACCTTGGTCCGATGACCGTTCATGCCGTTCCTTGACGGTGTTCGTCCACACCGTCGTTCACGCCCCTCACCGGAGAAGAAGGTAAAGCCCCAGGGTTGTTAGCCACTGTGCTACTTATGTTGTTGATGGCCTTTGTGCCTAGTTTATGGATTTGTGGCCTTTGTGCCGTATATGTGTTGTCGTCCATCGAGCTGGCTTCTTTCTTGCAGGTTTTGAAACCTCCTCGTACATGGGAGGTTCTGCCGAATTTTTCAACTTATAGTGTTGTATTTCTTCTTTTGCAGAGCGGGTCTTGTCGGAGGGGACCCGGAGTACCTCGATGACGCCGATCATCTTCGTCGGCACTGCGGGTCTGCCTGCACCACGTCGCCTCGCCACTACACCGACTTGCCACTGCCGCGCTAGCCTCTCTCCACCGCCACCCTAGGTATAAATCACCTCTCTTCCTTAGTCATTGTCGTACTTAGGTCACGTGACCCAGTTAGGCGTCTCCCATCCGAAAAAGATGCGGTTGGAGGTATGCAGGTCTTTGCATATCTGCGACTGTATCTATTTTGGATTGTCCATGTTTTTTGGACAGCTCGCGGATGCGTAGATGGGTTAGCTTCCATGTTCTGCTCCCGTCTGAGTCAGAGTTTCGGCAACACCTCCCCGTTGTTCTCCGGATACACACTCTCCCTGATGGGTATGTGACGAATCTAAGTAGGGGAGTGAACCCTAAGACTATGAAAGTCTTAGGGATGAAGAGTCATGACTTCCACATATGGATTGAGCGGCTCCTTCCTACGATGACCCGTGGATACCTCCCCGAGCCAGTGTGGCGTGTCCTGGTAGAGTTGAGCTATTTCTTCCACCAGCTTTGTGTCAGGGAGTTATCTCGGGAAGTGATTCTTGACCTGTAGCATGTTGCACCTCTGTTGCTCTGCAAGTTGGAGATGATCTTTCCACCCGGCTTCTTCCTGCCGATGCAGCATCTGATTTTGCACCTACCATGTGAGGCACGACTGGGGGGTCCCGTGCAGGCCCGTTGGTGCTATCCAATCGAGAGGTGTCTAAAGATTGTTCAAAAAAAGTGTAGAAATAAAGCCAAAATTGAGGCTTCCGAGGCAGAGGCATTCAGAGTGGAGGAGGTGTCGAACTTCACAACGACGTACTATACTAAGAACCTTCCCAGCGTGAATCCACCCCCTCATTACAACGATGACGAGAGTTCATCGACCCTGAGCCTTTTCAAAGGGCAACTCGAAAGAGGAAGCGTAGATACCCCCAAGACATTGCAACAACATGAGTTTCACACTATCACGCTCTACTTGTTGTTGAACCATGAAGAAGTGGCTCCTTATCGAAAGTAAGTTCTCAATGAGCTTGTTACATACGCCATCAATATCCTCCACCTATCGGTCCGACCCCCTTTGTCTCTTGTTTTTTCAGAGAGTTTATTAAGGAACACTGGATAGGGAATAGGGCTCCTACCAACCAAGAAGAAGACTATCTTCTCAAAAATGTCGTGTCCAATTTTATTTCCTGGTTCTATACGAAGGTACCATCCAACTTACCTGGTTCCAACTTTGAGATTCCACTTTGATCCTAGGAGCGAGTAATGTAACGATCTACCTGGCGTCACCTTGCAGTCACGCACGGATGCGAAAATGAGTGGTCAATTGAAACAGGCTGCACAGGGCTATACCCGTAGGGTCACGTCATTCACCGTTTATGATGTGAATGACTATCACTTTCGCACGAGAAGGTACGAGGAGAGTCGGCCCACCCGAAGGACCACGTGCACAGGAGTTTGTATACCCGACACCGATGATCGCTACTATTACAGCATAGTCGAAGAAATATATGAGCTCCACTTTGAGGGCCCCAAAGCTCTTAAACCAGTGGTATTCCTAATGACACGGAGCCGATGACATTGGGCAAGTCAAAATTTGACAGGATTCCGTCTATTCTGGAGATGTCTATATTGTTGCTCAATAGGCCACACAAGTTTATTATCTCCCATGGGTGTGCCAAAAAGATGAGAATCTTATGGGTTGGTACCTTATGCACTTGGTATCGCCGCGCGGTAAAGCGCCTGTCCCAAACGATGATGATTACAACTTTGACCCAAAGGCAGATAGCAGAGAGTTCTATCAACCTGAGGGGTTAGAAGGGCGTTTGGAGATAGACATTCTTTCACTGATGGGCATGGAAGTAAACAACAACATCGATGAGGACGAGGGTGAAGTGGTGCAAGATCCTAAGAACATAATGATGCTTGAGCGATGGAGGGCTCAACACGATAGAGTTGTTGAGGATGATGGAGGTGGTGAGAACAATGGAGATGATGAGGACTTAAGAGAACTCGACAATATTGATAATGATCATGACAATAGTGATAGTGATGACGAGGAGCCAACCACTGCCGTTCGTGGAGATAATTTCTAATTCATGTAATACTATATTGTTCTTATTATTACTTTGCAATTATGTTTCGTTCATTTTGCATCTCTTTATAAGTACTTATTGATTATTTATGCTAATTGGTTTAATCTTTGTCATTGCAGGCACAGGACAAAATGCTGGGCAGAAGTAGACAACCGCGAGGAACGGGGGTCAACTCGCGCTACCTGAGGACCGGCCCCGATGAGGAGGAGGTGGAGGAGCCACCATTGGTGGAGTCATCGATGAGGGCCCGTGCACGTCGCCCGTCGACGAGGGAGCCGTTTCCAGCGAACGACGACGACCGACAGGACGAGGAGGAGGAAGAGGGCGAGCAAGACGGGGGCGAGCAGGACGAGGAGGAGGAAGGAGGCGAGCAGGACGGGGGCGAGGTGACACTAGGGGAGACAGCTTCCTCAGGTTCGAGCAAGGTCTACCAGCATGGGATCACGCGCCTCCCTTCAGCCCCTCGCGCTTTCCAACCTTCCGGTGATTCGACCGCTAGTGAAAAGTAAGTAACCATTTGTGTTTTCATGACTTATTCATATGACATGTTTAAAATTGAACTTCAAACTAATAATTCTTCTTAATGACTCATGCAGGAACTGGACGCATGTGCACGGTGGCAGTTCACACCATATCAATGGTATGTTGGCCCTCCTAATCAGGAAGCACTACCCTGGCCTTGTCACCCACAATGGGAGAACACAGCCGCCCTGGAAGTGGCAGGACTTTGCCAACGTCAGCGACAAAAATGAGGTCCCCCTTGCGTCCAAGATCAAGAGGGAGTTCTGGGTGAGTCTTCATCGCACCGCTTTGTCAATACTACGTATTCATTGAACATCTTGAAATAATGAAAATGATACATGATATGTGTATGTAGGAGTGGTTCACGTGCGAGCCGGGGCACGAGGTCGAGGCGTCGTGAGTGTAGGACAAGGTCTGCATAGAATGACTCAAGGACATATACCACGAGGCGCACCTCCAGGTCCTCATCACCTACCACACCAACGTGCTTCGCCAGTCGCTACCGAAGAACCAAGCCAAGGTGATGATCCTCTACCCCGAGAGCGACCTCCCCAGGGAGGTCTACCTCCAAGTAAGTAGAAAATATTAATTCTGATTCCTTACATAAAAAATAAGTAGGAAACATTAATTCTGATTTATCCTCTGACATGTCAAATGCACGTTGTCATGCAGTTTCCTCCTGATTGGTGCAAAATGCACATGGACTACTGGGCGGCCATTGTGGACGAGTGGACAAAACCGGAGTCGTACGAGCGGCGCAAAAACAAACGGGGGTACCGCCTGGCGATGCCAAGACCGGCACACCACCAAGGGAGCCGCCCCCTCTCAGGGTTCATGGACACATGGGTACGCTTCTGCTGATTTATTTATTTATTTATTTGTTTGTTTGTTTATTCTAGCGCTTCATTCTCATTACATGTAATCATCCTTTTGTTTTTCTCGCAGTCCCAGTCGCATGGTGGCCAGGTGATCAACAAGTTCACAGGGTACGCCCTGCCTCACAAAGGCAAAGCAACAGATCCGGACAACGTGTACAACCCGGCGGAGGAGGCCGACGCGTACACCAACCCGAATGCCTACGAGAAGATGGTCGAGTACACCGTAGTGGCTGACAAGCGCCATGGTGAGACCTTCGGTCTGGCCACCGAGCCCCTGGATACAGACATCCTAATGAGGGCAGGAGGAGGGAAGCAGCACGGCCGGTACTATATTGCCCACAGCGTAATCGACCCGGCCACCGTTCCCACCCTTCGCCAGGTTCGATTAGACAACACGACCTCCTCCGACGTCCCCATATGACATCGGCTTCTGAGCTCCATGCAGATGTTGGCAGCAGTTCAGGTAACTATAGTTTCATTCGTTGTTCATTGGTTTTACATATGAACCTTTCTTTTTGCATTGTTTAAACATCGCGGGTGTAATATTGTAGTCCGAGCTAGCCGAGTTGCGGGCCCAATAGGCGGCCGCGCAGGAGGCCCATCGGCAGGAGCTGGCACATCAGAGGGAGCAGCCAGCGCGTGAGATGGAGGCTGTCCGGCAGCACTCGATGCGTCAGATGCAGAACTTTGCTGGCTTCTTTCAGTCCCTTCAGATCCCTGGTGTCATCCTGCCTCCGTTGCCTCCCTCGATGTTCGCTCCACCCTCTTCTCCTAGCCTTATAGGGACTCTTGTGAGAATATATGTTTGTTTATTGTTTTGGCTTGTACGGCCATCCTGCAGGTACTAATGAGATTGCTTCTTCTTTATTCAGCCACAGTCGGCGGGTTCGAACCCAACTCCTCCACATGGCCCTTCTCTAGGCCATGGGTGGCCAGTTGGCCTGGTTGTCCCTCAGCCACAGTTCACGTGGCCAGGTGGCGTTTCTCCTGGGCCTACGCAGCACGGGACCTCCAGGTGGGCAAGCGGCCCTCCTCCGCCTATCCAGCATGGGCACTCCGGTTGGGCAAGCGGCCCTCCTTCGCACCCCGGGTTGATGTACCAGTACCAGTCGGCGTCGCAGCCAGGACACTCCACGTGGTCTTTGTGGCCAGCTGGGAGCTCTTCACACTCTGTGGGCATAGGGACAGCAGGTCGCAGCACGAGGAGTGATGGCATTTGTGATTGTTGGACTTTGTATGGATTTGTGATAGACTTTGTGATTGTTATGTTGTACATGTTGGATTTGCGACTACTAATGAATGTTGGACTTGTTGGATGCATTTGTTATGGATGGCATGTGATATATATGTGGATTTATATCATATATGTGAATTTGTGTTTTATATATATATGTGTGTGTGCGTGTGTGTGTGAAGCTGTGATATATATGAAAAAACAAAAAAGAAAAAAAATTTCTGTGCTTTGCCGAGTGCCAGGCACTCGGCAAAGCTGGGCACCAGGTGGCAAACGCACCAGCTTTGCCAAGTGCCAGACCAGGCACTCGGCAAAGGCTGTTTTTTAAAAAATTAAAAAAAACTCTTTGTCGAGTGCCGGTCGTGGCACTCGGCAAAGACTTTTTGGAATAAAAAAAATAAAAAATCTTTGCCGAGTGCCAAGTAAGCACTCGGCAAAGAAGCCGGCAAATGACCGTGGACGTTTTCTTTGTCGAGTGCTCGTTTGGCACTCGGCAAAGTCTTTGCCGAGTGCCTCTGACCTGGCACCCGGTAAAGAATTCTTTGTCGAGGCTTTCTTTGCCGACACGGCTTTGCCGAGGGCCAGCGTGGCAAACACTCGGCAAAGCCTTTGCCGAGTGTATATATGCCTTTGTCGAGTGCCTCGTGCACTCGGCAAAGATAGTGGATCCGGTAGTGTTAAAGCTTTTACCATCAAATATAACTCTATTCCTAGTGACCCATATGATCCAGCGGGCAGTTATAATCAATTCTCTGAAAAGTGGTTGTTGAAGGTATTTCTGGCCTCACAGATCATATCTAAAGGATAAAGGTTCAAGTTCCAGAAAATATTGATAGAATTCCAGCATGCTATAGCTATAGGACAAGAGAAGAACAGATGAAAGCAAGTTTCTTCAGTAAGAGAGCATAAGGCATAATTGTAATCATTCAGATGTATGTTCTTTCTTCTAAGAATATTCCTGGTGCTGAGTCTATCAGTGAGTAGAAGCCAGAAGAAGAACTTATGCTTTCCCAGGTTGCTGCCTGTCTATAGCCATTTTGTTAGAGTATAATTATATTACGGCCCATTGGCCTTGTACTCCTAGTCTGACTTGTATTAGTACCACATTGTAACTTGTACATGTATTGCAAGCCTTCCAGGCTATATATATGAAAGGTCATCCCCCTATTGGGTGTGCGGTGTTTCCTTACATGGTATCAATCTAATCACGATCCTCGCTTCCTCTGCCCGTGCGCCCTGCCTCTAGGGCTCGCGCCATCGCACCATAGGGCCACCGTCGCCTCCTCGGCTGCCGCGCCCCTCCGGCCGCCGCCGCGCACCGGCCGCCCTCAGCCGCTCCACTAAGCTGCGTCGGTCCGCCGCCCGCCTGCCACCGCCCCGGTTGCTCGACTTCGTCGCGCCGCCCAGGCCGCTGCCTCACCCAGCCGTCTGACTTCGTCGCGCCGCCGCCTACCCGCACCCCTGCTCCTCACGATCCGGCGCGCCAGTCCATCATGACGGAATCGTCACAGTCCTCTGCTACCTCCGGCATCCTTGGGTCGTCAACATCCGGCGCCATGGGAGATGGCGTCGCCCCTGCCTTCTTCGCTGCCTATGCAGCTGTCAACGTGAAGCAGCACATTCCGATCTCCCTCGGCCTCGAGCATCCCAACTACTCCAAGTGGAAGGCGTTCTTCACCGCCCTCTGCGGCAAGTACGAGCCGCTCGGCCACATCGACGGCACAGAGGACGCGCGCCCGGCTGACCCCACGTGGTCTCAGTCCAACGCCTGCACCGTGGCTGGATGTATGGCTCCTACGATGACACCGTCCTCGACCTCGCTATGGAGCCCGATCAAGATGCGCGTGCTCTGTATGTCTGCATCGAGGCCCTGTTCCAGGCGAACAAGGAGCCTTGGGCGATCATCCTCGGGCAGGAGTTCCACAGTATGTCCTAGGGCGATCTCTCCATCGACGCCTACGCGCAACAGATGAAGCACACCGCTGATGCACTGCGGGAGGTTGGGCATACCATCTCCCCCTCGCAGCTCGTGCTCAATCTCCTGCGCGGCATCAATCCCCGCTTCGCCACCACCGCCGACATCATCGCCAACACGTCGCCGCTTCCTGACTTCAAGTCTGCCACCAACATGCTCCGTGTCAAGGGCACCCTGTCCACCGGGCTTCACATCAGCACAGGTAGCATCACCAGCTTGACTGCCTACTCTGATGCCGATTGGGCTGGTTGTCCAGACTCTCGGCGCTCCACTTTAGGTTACTGTGTCTTCCTCGGCGATAACTTAGTCTCTTGGTCCTCCAAACGACAAACTATGGTTTCTCGTTCGAGTGCGGAGGCTGAGTATCGTGCTGTTGCGCACGCTGTTGCTGAGACTTGTTGGCTTCGTCAGCTACTTCAGGAGCTCCACGCACCCATATCTTCGGCAACGATCGTCTACTGTGATAATGTTAGTGTTGTCTACATGACCACCAATCCAGTTCATCATCGTCACACGAAGCATATTGAGATAGATATTCACTTCGTCTGTGAGAAGGTTGCTTTGGGACAGGTTCGGGTGCTTCATGTTCCATCGTCTCATCAGTTCGCGGACATTATGATCAAAGGGTTACCTGTACAGTTATTCACTGACTTTAGGTCCAGTCTTTATGTTCGTGACACTCCCGCTTAGATTGAGGGAGGGTGTTAGAGTATAATTATAACAGCCCATATTGGGCTTACGGCCCATTGGCCTTGTATTCCTAGTCTGACTTGTATTAGTACCACATTGTAACTTATACATGTATTGCAAGCCTTCCAGGCTATATATATGAAAGGTCACCCCCCCTATTGGGTGTGCGGTGTTTCCCTACACATTTGAAGAGAGGAGAAGTATGATGGGAGCCAATGAGGATTTTGTAAGCTTTGAAGGAGGTGAACCAAGATGATCCCCAAGAGTAAGTCTAGGTGTCTTCATTCAGATGGTTCATATTGATATTGTTGGATGGAAGCTTGGGGGGATAGGGGACAGAAGAAAATACTTGAGATGTCTTTGTCCAAGAAATACCTGATGGAGCATTTCGGTTTTCTGGCAAAGCTGAAGAGTTCAGGGAACTTGGTGCATAGAGTATCATCATTCCACTTGTCATGCCACATCATGATTGAGTTCCCATTGGAAGGAGAACAGATGGTGAGTTTTCTAAATTCTTCATGTTGCTTAAGAACATCTTTCCATCAAAAAGAACCTATGGGGTGTTAGGGTTGCTATATAGTTTGCTCCAGGTGAGTTGCACCCAAGGGATTTGAGCATGGTTGTAGAATTTGTCATTTTGACACAATGTGGCAGGAGTCAATGTTGATAAATGTGGAAGGCAAGTTGGTTCAGAGATCTGTTGTTCAGAGATCTGTTGTTCAGCATGGAACGGGAGCCATGTGGCAGGAGTCAATGTTCATGACTATCAGTTTCTGTTCCATTATGTCATAGCGTCGGGCTACATTCCATTGTATTGGATTCATTCAGTTCAAAAAAGCTCCATTGGATTAATGGATTTGCTTGCCGCTTTGCCTGTTTGGCTGTTTCAACATGTTTGATTTTGTAAGGAACTTTAGGTAGCCTCAAGCAGGGCATGAGCAGTCAATACATTCTTTTTCTTGTAATCTGCTGGTGATGTGCCAGTTGATCTCTCAACAGAAGTCTCAACTACAGTCGGATTTGTTTCAGAAGTTTTAGATAATGGTTGCAAGGTTGTAACTGTCGTTTTGATGATTCCTAAGGCTCAAACTATTCCATTTTATTTTCACCTTTTACAAACACTAAAGTCAAAATCTTTCAAAAAAAAAAAGGCAGAAGTAAGAAGGATATTCCTTCTGCTTTTTTCCTTTCTGCATCCCTTGTGAAAAGCTTCACAGACTCTCTTCTGCACGCACACCCCTAGCTCCAAGCAACTACTGTGGGAATTTTCTGCAATGGCAAAATGTGATAATCAAATTAATTTTCCGTGCCCTCCAAATTAAGAGAATGAAATTGATAGCATATAGGATATTCATAAAGGGATTCGATCGGGCAAGGGGCCTTTCCCAGTTCGTCTCATCATTTTTGTTTTTTCTAGTTTTGCTTGAGCGCTTTGGACAACCAGGAATAAAATGGCTATTGAAAAAAAAAGTTTCCAAAGGCTCGAATTGATGTAATCTTCATTGCATTATCCTTTGCTGCAGAGATGGAGTATTTAATCTGAAGGAGAAGGACATAAGTTGCATCATGAGGATGAAGGAGACGTTTTTGGCTTGGCTCAAGAATTTGAAACCTTCAAACAACATTTTGTCTGATGTCGTAGAGATATAGCCTTTCTGTAGTATTCGGTGGTCTTCTTTCAAGCTTTAGGCTTCTTCGAGGCTTTTCCGTCATGTTTGGATGCGATTACCAGATGGCTAAAGGTTTTCAAGCCTGCCGATGTCGTAGTCTTGGATGTAGTAGATATCTAACACTTACCTCAGCCTCTTTTTGCTATCTCGTTGTTCTGTCAGTTTAAACTGGTATCCCCAATCGTCTGTATTGCTACTGCTTTCTGAAAAGCAGAGGCTTTGCTCGTTTTTTTTTTTTTTAATAAAGGGATTCGATCCAGCATTCTAAACAAGCCTTAAAATGCATCAGTTGAAAAAGACGAGAGCCTCAAGGCTCACCCCTTTTTGAGTCTATCATCACAAATTGAAACCAGCAATGCGGCGTCCCGGCGGGCGGGTACGGAATTTTTTTTCCAACAACGTATACGAATCCAAATGGAACCGTGAGCCAAGGCTGCTGGGCTGTCTTGGGCTTTTGTTGGGCTTTCGGCCTGGTTCGTAGGGAGGAGGGAAAAGGTGCCGTCCGTCCGGCTGAACGCCGCAGAGGGGCAGACGGCGCACGGCGCAATCAAGGTCAAGGCGTCGTGTGGAGTCGGTTCGAGGTCGTGGTTGTTGCCATGCCAAAGGCCGCCGTGGCGCTTATTGGCACCGCTTATGCTGCGGACACGGCGGGTGCCGGGGGGAGCGCCTCCTCGTGAGAGTGCGGCGTCCGTCCGGGGTCGCTTTCTCCTCGGAACCGGGTTAGGTGGTGGCGCGGCTGACGACGGCGGCTCGTGGGCGAGAACGGGATAGGAATGGGGGGCGGCGCTGGTCTCTGTTGTGCTGCGACGGAAGAGGCGCCTTCGCGTGCGGACCTGGCGCGGTCGCGGTTAGGGAGGCGCGGGCGGGCAAAGGACGACAAAATAATTTGGCAACAGGATATTATGAAACCGTTAGTCGTTTCACTTCCCGGAACATTCCTGCTATTGCATTGCACTTGCAGTCTTCCAGAAAGCGCGTGGCGGCCGCCATACCTTTGCCGGGGCCGGATCGGTCGATCCGTTGCACTCCGCTAGCTGCCGGCCTCTCGATCAAACGGCACGCACGCCGATCCATCCATCCATCTCTAGTCTACTCCGTGGAAAAGTTGCTGCCCCTGCGGCAGAGTGATTGGTGGCGTTGGCAAGTTGTTGGTGCTGCTCCTCATGTTCGCTAGCTACCACCACCGTCGTCCACGGTGTGCGCCAACTCCGGTGAGTCAGCTTCTCCTCCTCCGATCAGCTGCATGCGCTGCGCTTCTGCGGCAACACTGGCATCAGCTGCTGCGATGCCGTCGACGCGCTGCGGGAGGAGCTTGGCGCCATGCACGTCCCCGACGCCACATGCGCCGCCATCGTTTACCCGCTGATTCTGTTAGCTTTAGCTACTACGGCAGTACGAAGACACCTTCTGCAAATAAAAAAAATCTATATTTTTCGTAGCCTTTCAACGTTTTGCTAGCTTCTTCTATTGCACGTATATGTATATATATTCTGTGGACTTGTGTCTACACCACAGTAGTTAGCATCTTTTATTTGCTATATATTTTAGACTTGTGTACAATATATCAGGATATGAGCCGGACGACAACTTCGGGGGTTGGGGGGCACGGCCCTACAGAGCCAGATTCAGATTGGACGCTGTTAGAGCCGCTGCTTCATCAATTCCATCTTCTGTGCTCAGGCTGGAGGTGCCCCCTGGCAGAAGCAGACGAAGGCAGCATGATCCATAGCGCTCGAGTGTTCTGTTCTAGTACTTGTACATTTATATAAGAAAGTAGAACTCTCTATCCTAATATTAAATAACAATGTGGTATTAATTAATGTTGTATGTTCCACTTCTATTTATGGGCTTTAAAGTCGTCTTTTATCAAAAGCCCATTAGTACTATTACTAATGAATTATGTTTTAGCCCACTTATGGATCCATTGATCCAATTCATAACAGGGTATGCAGCCAAAGACGAGTCATGAAACAGAAATACTACTATGGGTAGGGACCGGGCGCTTGCTTTGGTGGGCCTTGACGCTGCCCGAATGGCCCAACACTGCCATCCGCTTTTCACATTTCTCTCGAATCGCACACCCACTCTCGGACCGGTCTCGAATCGCCGTCGTGCTCCACCGTAAATTTGTGCGTGACGAGGGATGGCGGCGCGACGGTGAGGATGCTGGAGATGACGCAGGCACGATGTGCGCTCTCCTTTATGCGGGGACAGGACGGGCGTGGTGGTGCGCTTGAATGGAGCAGCGTCCGCTAATTGAGGTAGCACAAAAGAATTAGAGCCTTTTATTTGATGTCATTAAAAAAGTTACTGTAATTGTTCATGTCCTGAACAATGGCTTCTCACATCTATGTCACTGGGTATCAAAATTTTTCTCAATCATGCCACTACATTCACTTTCACCGCTGACGGTATCTATTTGTCAGTCACTTAAACTCTCTCTCTCTTCTCTCTCTTCTGCTTCCCTGGCGCCGCCGCCAACCAGTCCTCTGCAGTGGCTCGAGCTCCTTGGCCTTCTGGTTGCGCGCCCCGAGCACAGGGACGTGCTCACGCAGACGGCCATGCGCTCACCAAGGAGGTAGAGGCGCTGGGCGGCCACGGCGAGTTCCGCGGGCGCTGGCCGCGCGGCGAGCTCCACGGGCAGCACGAGTCCCTCCTCGTCCTCGACCACGCGGCGGCGGCGGCGGGTGACGGGCGCTGTGCCAAGCCCGCGAGGAGGTGCCTGCGCGTACCTCGAGGCTTGCCGGGCTGCTTGCGGAGCTCGCGCACGCCGCGTCGGGCCGCCTGTGGAGCTCCGCCTCTCACGCCTCGCCGGAGCTCCACCTCGAGTGCCGTTCGCCGCCGTCGAGCTGCCGCTCCACCTCGCAGGCACGCGGCAGACGGACGCGGCCACGGGCGGCACGCGCGCGGGGCATTCAGGCCAATGGCGCGAGCGTGGCGGCCTCCGGCGCGCGGCCCCTGCACTAGCGGCTCCCCGCCGGCCACCGCGTCCCCATGACCCCGGCTCGGCACCCCGCGAGGCCGCGACGCTGCCCCTAATCCGCCATGAACGGGCGACGAGCACTTCGGCCCGCGCGACCGAGCCCCCGTCCATGCGCTCCCACGTCCTCCGCACCATCGCGAGGACCCAGCTGCGCCGCTCCACCCTCGCTGAGTCTCCCATCGATTCGCTTCCCACGCGCGCTGAGTGGAGCCGCCATTGACGGCCTCCATCCGAAGCTCGTGTGTGGCTACCGCCGCCGCGCTAGCTGTGCGCGCGCGCCGCATCGCCCCGCGCGGGCTATCCCCGCCGCTGGCCGCACGCGCCGGCATCACCGCCCCGCCGAACAGCGTGCCCGTGCACAAGCTCAGCGCCGACGGATTGCACGACGCCGCCAGCACGTCGTCCACCGTCGCCACAGCAGCGCCAGCGCCGTCGCCTGCTTGCCGATGGCCGCCCTCGGTTTCCTCTCTCTCGCTCGCTTGCTTCTGATCGAGTTGCTGCTGAGTGAGTAGGTTGGTGCGAACATTGAAGCGATCAAGCTAAGCAAGCAAGATTTCATGGATGGAGGGGACGGAGAAACCGGGAAGGATCTGGATCGAGACCGCAGTGCATGGTGCAGGGAGGAGGGGTATTAACGGCGTGGGAGAAAAAAAGTTATAAGATTCAAAGATAATTAGAGCAACTTTTTTTAATAACACATAAGTAAAAGGCTCGAAGAATTAGTTCTAACTCTTTGTCAGTCAGGCTCCAAAAGAACTACGATAGCATCAATGTAGCATTCTGAGTTCCGACTTTAGTTTTCGTATAAAAGATAAAAGAAAACAGAGTAATTTGGGCCTTTGGAATCATCAAAACGATAAGTTACAGCCTTGCAACCATTATTCAAAACTTATGAAACAAATCGACTGTAGTTGAGACTTGTGTTGAGAGATCAACTGGCACAGCACCAGCCGATACAAGAAAGAGAATGTATTTAACTGCTCGTGCCCTGCTTGGGCAACACTTTATTTGATAATGACCTTTTTCTAAATTTTTAAGGCTACCTAAAGTTCCTTACAAACACAAACATGTGGAAACAGGCTAAGTGAAAAAAAAAATCCATTAATCCAATGCAGCTTTCTTAACTGAATGAATCCAATACAATGGAATGTGGCCTTTGTTCGGTGCTATGACATAATTGAACAGAAATGGAAAGTCCTGAGGTTCACATGGCTCCCGTTCCATGCAGCTGAACAACAGATCTCTGAACCAACTTGCCTTCTACATTGATCAATATTGACTCCTGCCACATTTTGCCAAAATGAAAATCAAATGGAAATTAATTGTTTCATATTGGTATTGAATAAAGAATGGTAAGCGTCGCACAGAGTCATGAACTCACCATCTCGAGGGGTCTAACTATGTGCAACAAAAAACCATCTACACTTGTTTGGTCAACACCGCGGCTGGGATGTCCGATGTACAATATTGAATTGTCTCGGTGGAAATAACCACAAAATCCACCCATGCTTATGTATGCATTCTGTATCGTTTAGAGGGAACTAAGTTATAGCAATCATTAATTTTTTTTAAAAAATGCCATCAATAAAGAGAACAAAAGTTACCACTTCATATTTTGCAAAAATGTGTTGAATTGGCACAGAGAACTTTGTGTTTTCTGGTGTTCCCTCACCATTGCAAACAAGTAATGGATTATATCCAACAACTATTTTCCTGTCTTAAACAAAAAGAATGTGAGCATTTAGTTAGAGACAACAACTTAAACCCATGTCTCCATAAGTAATATAAATGCGTAAATCAACTAAAGAGCGTGATCTTACTATTTTTTATGGATGTTTAATGTTTTCCAAGATATCTTCATTCTTTAATGCTAAACTCTACAATTGTAACTGTCTCTTGATAATTTAAGCAGACATGCATGTCAAGAAAACTCATATATGCACAGAAATACAAGAGAGTTTGCACAGACAACTGCAAGTAAGCACTTACCAATTGCTGTCAGTGAGCGCTAGTGATTGATCCAACCATTTAGTTTGTCCCCTATAAGAAGTGGTTATCTTGCCGTCATGTACAGGCTCCTTGCAAAACAGTTACAAATCAACGTATAAGAATTCATACATGTAGGGTTTTTGGTGATGGCCCCAATACCTACTAATAAGGACCTACGCTTAGAACATCAACTTACTCTGAGTCGATCGGTCCTTTTATAATTTCTAGTTACTTAGTGCAGAGGTTCTTTTCGACGGCAGAGCCGTCTTCTCACTTCCGGATGGCAGAGCCTACTAACAGATGAAGCTGACTTCTGGGTAGCAGAGCCAACCTACGATGAAGTCTAGACCCTTAGGATCCCGGGTGGCAGAGCCTACCTTCGATGGATCACAACTTAGGCACTAAGTACTTAGAAACTATACGGCCCAACCGAAAGACTGACACTTGAAACGAAACTTTATTTCAACACAACAACTTTATACAAGAGTGGCTATCTAGCACTCACCCCTTACACCTCTCATACCATGCTCTTATATATCTTTATGTCATGACAAGGAGGGGTGCCTCTATTTATAGGCCAAGGGGGCTCATAGATTTAAGACAAGTGTCCCCCTTCTAGAGATTTTCTAGATTTTATAACATTTTCTAATTTCTTTTATTACCTATTTTACATTCTTCCTTAATAAATATCTTGATTCATGAGTAGTAGGGAAACTTCTAGAAGTTTGCATTGCTTCTTTCAACACTCCCCCTCAATGCAAACTTCTCTCCAGAGTTGTCTTGCAGACCATGCCGAGTGCCTCCCGAAACTTTTCAAACTTTGCCTTGTTCAGACCTTTTGTGAAGATGTCGGCGGTCTGCTCATCAGTCTTGATAGACACCATCTCAATCTCTCCTTCAAGGACCTTTTCTCTTATGTAGTGATAATGGACTTCTATGTGCTTGGTCCTTGCATGAAAAACTGAATTTTCTGCTAGACATATTGAGGATAAGTTGTCACAAAAAATCCTTACTCCGTAGTCCGTAGGTTGATAAAGATTCTCCATCAATTGCTTAAGCCATGTGCTCTCTTGAGCTGCCATTGCCGCCGACCGATACTCTGCTTCAGTACTAGATAATGCCACAGTAGGTTATCTTTTGCTGCACCATGATATAGCTCCTAAACCAATACTAAAGAAGTATCCTGTGGTTGACCGCCGTGTGCCATATTCTCCAGCATAGTCGGCATCACAATATCCCATCACCTGGTAATCCTTCGTCTTTTGGTATAAAATACCAAAATTGATGGTGCCTTTAACATACCTGAGGATACGCTTGACTGCATCAAGGTGAGGCTTCTTTGGATTGCTCATGTATCGACTAACCACTCCTACTGGATAAGAAAGATCTGGTCGAGTTAGTGTGAGATAGATGAGGCTTCCAACCAACTGTCGATACATAGTCATGTCCTCCAAGTTCTTTCCATCATATTCCGATAGCCTCACATTTGGATCCATAGGAGTAGAAATAGGCTTGCAGTCAAGCATTCCATACCTTTGTAAAAGATCCTTGCCATATTTCTGTTGATCCAGAAATAGCCCTTCCTTTGTGCGCTCTACCTCAAGTCCAAGAAAGCGATTCAATTCTCCAAGCTCCTTCATTTGAAATCTGACCGAGAGATTCTCCCTTGTCCTTTGTATCTCCTCGGAGTAATCTCCTGTGATGATCAAATCATCAACATAAACTAGGACTATTGCTAGTCTATTATCCTTGGCCTTCACAAATAAATTAGAATCCGATGGAGCGACTTTGAAACCACTTTGTATGAGAAACTCACCGATTTTCCCATACCAAGCTCGCGGTGCTTGCTTCAAGTCATAGAGCGCCTTCTTCAATTTACAAACATACCCGGGATGGATCTTACTCTCAAAGCCTCTTGGTTGCTCCATGTAGATGTCTTTGTCAAGCTCGCCATGTAAGAATGCATTCTTGACATCCATCTGTCATAACTTCCAAGACTTGCAAGCAGCCAGTGCTAGCAGGACTCGAACAGTTGTGATTTTTGCCACCGGACTGAATGTTTCTTCATAATCCAGCCCATATTGTTGAGAGAAACCCCGAGCCACAAGACGAACCTTATACCTCTCAATTGAGCCATCAGGACGAGTCTTTATCTTATAAACCCATTTGCAAGATATGGGCTTTACTTCCTTTGGCCTTGGCACTAAATCCCATGTTTGATTCTCATTTAGTACCCTGATTTCCTCTTCCATCACCTTACGCCTCTCGGGATCTTTTTCTGCTTCTTCATATGAAGATGGCTCAATAGCTACAGACTCATCAACTAGGGCAGCATTAGCATACCTTGGATTAGGCTTCCTCTGTCTTGTTGCCCTCTTTAATTCTTGAATAGGTTCATCAAGCTCTACTTGTGGTAGTTGAGGCTCCACTTGATGTACACCAGTCTTCCAAGGACTCTTCCCTTTGTTTGAAGAACCCTCTTTATCTTCTCTTGGTGATGCTCTTCTTCTTCTTGGATTCCTTCTGAATCCTCCTCAAAATCATGTAATTTTGGTAGCTCAACCTTCTTCGGTGACCACCATGCTGAGGCTTCATCAAACACCATATTTTTTTAGGTGTGGCACCTTCCTGTGGTTGGATCGCAGCACCTCCAACCTTTCCGTGCATCATCATAGCCAACAAAGATGCACCGAATTGCTTTCTTCTCAAACTTTCTCCTTAGGTGATCGGGCACAAACAAATAGCAAACATAGCCAAATACTTTGAGATCGCTTACCACCGGCTTCACCTCCATAATAGCTCATGTGGTGACTTGAATCCCAACTTAGTTGTGGCAGCCTATTAATCACATAGGTTGATGTCCTCATACACTCGACCCAGAACCTTGCTGGTACATTCTTGGCATGGAGCATACTTCGATAAGTCTCCGCAAGATGGCGATTCTTGCGCTCCGCTACTCCATTTTGTTGTGGAGTATTGGGACAAGTTAATTGCCTTCTTATTTTATGCTCCTTAAGATAGTTGGTGAACTCATTTGATAAATATTCTCTCCCATTATCAGTACGGAGGCACTTAATTTTTACGTTGAGTTCACCTTCTATCTTCTCCTTGAACTCCTTGAATTTTGTGAAAGCTTCAGACTTCTCTTTAATAAAGTAAACCCATACGTACCTTGAGAAGTCATCAGTGAAAGCCACCATGTACCTCATACCTTCAATAGATATTTGCTTGACTAGGCCAAAAACATCCGAGTGTATGAGCTCCAATGGCATCTTGGACCGATGTTTTGATTCCTTGTATGGCAACTGATGAGCCTTGTCATACTGACAACCAGCACAAACAGTGTCTGTCCGGATGTCCACTTGAGGAAGCCCCTTTAATACTTGCTTCTGGATCATCTCCTTCAGCTTACTGTAGTTAACATGTCCAAGACGTGCATGCCAAAGATCACCCGTTTCATTCCTCCGAGCCTTGTCCACATAAGCAGATTCAGCGGAGAGGACATAGACCGATTGTCTCCTCCTTTCTTCCATGATGGGTGTGCCAATGACCTTTAATTTTTTAAAAATTACCACACCTTCCGACCCAAAGAGCACATATTTTCCTTCTGCTGTCAATTGAGGGACCGACAGCAGATTCTTCTTCAAACCAGAAATATGATAAACTCTATCAAGTTGGAGTTGCTGAGGACCATACCTTGGAACAACCGTCTTTCCAACATGAGAGATTGATAACTTTGAGTTGTCTGCCATAAGCACAACTCTCCTTCATTTATAGTCGGCGATTCCCTCCAAATTTTTGTCATCACTAGTCATGTGATTGGAGCACCCAGAATCAATGATCCAATCCTTCTTGTAGTTAATTGTTGGATCAGTTGTTGCTGCAAAAGTATGTGCCTCTAAGTCCTTCTCCAACTCATCTACCTCAACACTTTGAGAAAACCTAGCTTTAACATCCCATTCTTCTTCACTATTGCAATTTTCCTTTTTCTCACTTGTGGTGGTGGCCACATTCCCTTCAAAGCGCTTCTCATTCCGCTTCTCATTTCCTTCAAAGCGCCTCCTTGGAAACCAGCATTCTCGAGCAAAGTGACCCTTCTTACCACAATTGAAACATTCATCCTTCTTTGGTTGTTGCTGGTTTTCTCGTCCATGGGCTCCCCCTGAATAGCTACTTTTCTCCTTTGGGTGATGCTTGCCACCTTCTATCCATCTTGGTTTCAACTTTCCTTGCCTCCTAGGTGGTCCCTTCTTTGTGCTTGTGAAGAGAGCCTCCTCTTCTTCCTTCATAGAAACGCCTCCCATCCTCTTGGCTAACTCCTCCTGATTAGCCAACAGATTTTCTAACTCCACCAATGAAGGTTGAGTCGGCCATCCACTCACTGCGGCTATAAACCCATGATATTCGGGTCTAAGGCCATTAATGATGATTCTCCTCATGCGGGCATCACCAACTTTCTCCTCCAGTGCCAGCTCCGATATCTCTCGACATATGGATTTTATTTTTGTGAAAATATTGACCAATAGACATAGTTACTTGAGAGATACCTGAGAGCTCCTTTTCCAATAGTTGGAGGCGTGCTTCAGTCTTCTTCGAAAATAATTTCCCAAGAGTCTCCCAAGCTTCCTTTGGGCTACCTGCATCTCGGATATGCTCCAGTAGGTCCTCCTCAATAGTTGTCTTCAGCACGAACATGACCTTGCCGGCTTTGATGCGCCATTACGTAAGGCATCGCCACTCTCCTTTGATCGAGGCTCTATTTTGGTGCCCGCAAAAAACTCCCATGGGTCTTGACCTTGTAGGTAAGACTCCATGCAAGTCTTACAATAGTCATAATTGTTGTTGTTGAACTTCTTAATGCCTCCTGCACTAAAGAGATCTGTCATATCAAAGGACACCCGGTGTCAACTACGCTTGGTCCCGGACCAGCGTTCCTTCACAGTCCCGGACTGTGAACTTCGGCAAAGTCTCCCCTTAGTGCCTTGATGTTGCTCTGATACCACTTGTAGGGTTTTTGGTGATGGCCCTAAAATCCACTAATGAGGACATACGCCTAGAACACCAACTTACTCTGAGTCGATCGGTTCTTTTATAATTTCTAGTTACTTAGTGCAGAGGTTCTTTTCGACGGCAGAGCCGTCTTCTCACTTCCGGATGGCAGAGCCTACTAACAGATGAAGCTGACTTCTGGGTAGCAGAGCCAACCTACGATGAAGTCTAGACCCTTAGGATCCCGGGTGGCAGAGCCTACCTTCGATGGATCACAACTTAGGCACTAAGTACTTAGAAACTATACGGCCCAACCGAAAGACTGACACTTGAAACGAAACTTTATTTCAACACAACAACTTTATATAAGAGCGGCTACCTAGCACTCACCTCTTACACCTCTTATACTATGATCTCATATATCTTTATATTATGGCAAGGAGGAGTGCCTCTATTTATAGGCCAAGGGACTCATAGATTTAAAACAAGTATCCTTCTTCTAGAAATTTTTTAGATTTTATAACATTTGCTAATTTCTTTTATTACCTATTCTACGTTCTTTCTTAATAAATATCTTGATTCATAAGTAGTAGGAAAACTTTTAGAAGTTTGTATTGCTTCTTTCGATAATGCAAGATGTACTTCTGTGTATCGTCAGATGATTTGCCTGCTAGAATAAACTCAAAGTGCTCGAGTTGTAATACCTGCAGAGGCCATGTGTCCAGACCAATAATATCAAGAACCTGATCGTAGGGCATCTTCACTTTCTTCAAAAAGTTACCAACTGCCCGCCCATGTGATAACTTAGTGGAGTACCTTATGGAGAAACAATTACACATAATGTACACAGAGAAGAGGGCAAACCTTGGGCAGTACAACAAACTATATTAAGCTACATACTAGCTTACCAGGGGATGCTGAGAGCTTGGAAGTGAATGGAACCCTAAAAGTAGGAAAGAGAAACTATAGAGCTGAGAATTTGATCCACTTAAACGTTACAATGGCAATGGATAAGTAATATTACATATGATCCTAACAACATTATTAGCACTAAATACTTACATTTTGGAAAAGTGGATCATCCCCTCCTAGTTGAGCAACATCCAGCACGAACTTTACTTCATAAACCTTTGCTATGGTCTCCATCTTCATAGGATACAGTTTTTATTAAAAACGCAAATAAAAGATTGTAGAAAATACATTCTTCCTTGGTGCATTTTTTTAAGCCACTGGAAAAAAGGCTATATTGTCGATGAACAGTGTCACAAACAACCGATCTTTCGAAAAACATTGTGACAAACAACCAGATATTTCTAAGGATCACCAAAGACAGATTTTTGCAATGATCAGTGCCAAATATGCGAAACAGGCTAGAGGCAACTCAGAACTAAGTTGTGTGGCGTTAGCTAATACATACGGAGTAAATTGGTGTCACAATCACAATACAAGAAAGGACAGCTCAGTGTGCAGTGTGCCGTGATTAGGAGGCACATGCGCCTCATCTGAAAGCATATACGCATGTGTCGTGATCCAGGACCCAGGTAAAGTCAATTGGCATGGTTTATAAAGTAATACCAATCCTGGATCTGCGCTGTGTAGGCCATGATACCTCCATGTACTGCCTGTGTGAACGCATCGCTGGTCAGAAGAACGGGAGCGATTACATGAGCAAATCGTTATCAGAACGAGGAAGTCAAATTTCTGAATGAATTCCATGGGTTCAACCAACGACGGATGAACTCTTCCTAGTTACGCACATTTTTCCGCGGAAGATTTATTCAGCAATACTAAGCACTAATCCAATCTACTGTGACGCGCTGTATACGAAGGCTACCGTGGTGATCAGACCCGGGTCAGTGTCTCGGTGACGGGCTTGATGCCATGCGTGTGCGAGCTGCAATTGCAACCACATAAACGTTGCCCTGAAGACGAGGTAACTTGGTGGTGACTGGTGAGGTCGACCGGAGGACCACTAAGAAAATGGCGCACAACATCGACACGAAGCAATGGGAAAAGTCGCAAAACCAAATGAAGAACACCGCTCGCACAAGGCACCAGACGCCGGAAGGTGCGCGTGAAGAAGATTAGAAGAAGGGATCCCGGAATGGGTGAATGCAAACGCGCGCACCTGCCTCAGGAGCCTGGCCTGCTCGAAGGCTCCCCTCGCACCGCCAGCGACGCTGAGGAAGGCGACGCCGCCACGGGCGCCCCGCCCGAGTGCGTCCACCCTGCCCGCGCCACCGCCCCGCGGGATGAGCTGCGGCTCGCCGAGGCTGAAGGCGGCGTAGAGCGCGAGGCAGAGCGCGGCCTGCACGGCCACCGTGCAGCGCCACGGCGGGCGCTCGCGGTCTGCTGCTTCTTCCATGTTCAGCAACCTTCTCTCTCTGTGGTGCTGTCAACTGCAAGCTGCGTCGCGTAGTGCCGTGGTGGATCGACGGAGGAGACCAACACGATTAAAAAGCCCAATCATTCTTGTTTCGGTTCAATCATCCATAGGAACCCAGTGGGCCCCGTCGATCCAGGTGCCATTTGGCAAGGTGACACCTCGGACCTGTCATGTTTATGATTGGTCAGATGTTAATTTGACGAGCTCGTTTGTCCCTTCCAACGAACTCTTGAACTTCGCAATTATCAGCTGCTTGCCAACAAGGGTCATTAAACAGGCACAATACAATACAACATGATGTATGAGCACAAAACGGCTGCATGAAGCATGTGCCTAATTCCGAAAG
This sequence comes from Bothriochloa decipiens, assembly GCA_023333625.1. Lineage (NCBI taxonomy): Eukaryota > Viridiplantae > Streptophyta > Magnoliopsida > Poales > Poaceae > Bothriochloa > Bothriochloa decipiens. Next base: position 8,229,567 of record CM041644.1, read on the forward strand.
TGCACGCATACTACATGGAGAAGTTAACCAAAACCCATTAGCAGTAACACTCAGGCCGGGAGGTGCTTTCCTTAATGTTACATTACACACTAGAGTATAGTATAGATCCTGACCACAGTATACATAGTGATTAGCGGGAATTCCCTTTCCTACCACACTGGCAACTACAAATTAACCATCGATTTCCATATCCGCCTTGGCTGTCGAAGACTGCCCATTTGCTGCCTCATGGCCTGAATCTTGCTGAGGAGTAGCTGCTTCTTTGGTGGCTGCATCTACCACTTCCTCTTTGATGGCACTAGCAGTACCATTTTGTTGGGGTCGCAAGGCCTCAACAACATTCTCACACACAGTTTCCAACTGACGAAGGCTATTGGCCAAACTAGAAGACGCAGACTTGTCTCCAAAGAACGAACTGACCGCAGAACCTCCACTCTCTTCAAGCACTCCACACATCTGCAGAGCATACAACTCTGGTTATATAGAGAAAAACAAATGATGTGTTCAGTCATGACCTATGAAAACTTGTGCCATTGCGCTTACACACCTTATTGTAAAGATGGGGGACTTGTGTCTGACCAGGTGTGCCCTCAGGAGCCACTTCATTGGTAGCTGGAAATGAGGATCCCAGTTATGAAAACAAACAATGAGCAAACCTCAACATCACATCTTTAGAGATGCTTTAGTATGTAAGACGAGTCATGCATGCCACATGATTAAAATGGTGAGCATCTGCCCGAGTATGTTCTATGTCACCATGTGACTGCTCTTCCTGCAAACATGGAGAGAGAAGGAATGGATCGCTTACAAATTGGCTCAAGATTGGGCAATTCCCACAACAGTTCACTGATATCTGGAAGAAGTGGAACATGTCCTGCTGGAACACCTTGTTCAGTAATATCATCAGGAACAGGGATTTTTTTCTGTATCTGCAAGAAAAAAGGGTATCCTTTAACAAATGCTGCAAGAAATACATGAACAGCTACCAGCTCCTGTGCACTCCCATGTGAGCTGAGTGCCTGTCTGTTCAGGGAAAAAGCCTAGTACTATACCACAGCATATTCCAAATTCAATGCTCTCTCCAAAATATGGTATCTCTTTCTCAAGAACTCGACTATCTTTCTCTGGATCTCCTTGTACTGGGACATGCTTGTTGAATTCACCTGGCCTTCCTGTGCACCTTCCAAATTCCCCTGGAAAAGGATGGAGGAAATGAGAAATGTGGGTCGCGTCACTTATAAATTTGGAGGAAAGGACATAGTGAGCACATGCTAACATTTGCCTCGTTGTTCAACTGAGCACCAATTATGTCATTAACCGAAGGGAGACTCAGCTCTCGCCGTGCAGCCTCAAAAAGCCCATTCTCTCTATCATCTGATATATACTGCCACCTTGCATATCCATGCCTGACAAAGGCAAAAACAAATGCATTGTGTTAATACCTTAAATAAACATAGTGTTGCTACAGTGTGAAACAATAGTTGCTGATGAATGCACTATCCACAAGGAGAACACGCAAAGCATATAAAAGCAACTGAAGGAATTCCCTGTGCAGGTCAAGTATTCCTAGTTTACCCCTTAAAAACATGCATCTTTCATTAAGCCGTTCCACATGATTACAATCGTAAAAGTCTCTAAACAAATGGAATCAAAATAAATAATTTAATAACATGATTACAATAGTAAATGTCTCTACACATATGGAATAAAATAAATAATTTAAGTTAGATATCAAATCAAGTGTGAAGCCCATCTGGTTTAATTGAACAGTGTTCCTCAACTCAATGTCTCAAAAATCACTAGGGCACTGGGTGGACAGGCACCACCTGGACTGGAAGCTATCAAGCTATGTGACAAGATGCCTTTAGGGTAACCCTAACTTGGCCCACTAGGTCCACTCAGGCCAAGATGCAAGCCACTGCTACCATACTAAAAAATAATAATAATCCATCAATCGACAAGTGACCCAAACACCAGCTCTGTCATTGCAAAGCCACGCCTGCTGACATAGAAGTAAAGTCTAGACATATGCACCCTGTTCTATGGCTGATAAGCCACTGCTAATCTACTGCTAGTTTCATGAAGGGGTAATTTTGTAAAGCTTATTGTATAACAAAGAAAACATGCCAACAGATACATACTTCAGTATGCCTCTCAATAAGAGTAGATCATGCTCCGCTTTCCATATTCTTCCACCAGATAAGCCTTGGAACTCATAGAGCAAGTAATTAGGAAAGATGTTTGTAATTTTTCCTGGTCCTGTGGCAGACACCTGTAACCACAACACAAAGGTAAGAAAGAATACAGTAGCCAAAGCCAAAGGTTGCCTCATTGATAGAAGAATCATATCAAGGTATTGTAATAAATGGGATTCTATAAGCTGCAAAAATCTATGAAATTGTACAGATACTATGCTTCCAAATTGTGACAAAGAATAGTCTGGCTTCAAAGGAACACACAAGTTGAATACTGAAGTTCAGCTCTCGACAACACTTGAACTTTTCGCAGGAAAAATACAGCACAATCATGTTTGTATTGAGCATCATCAGGGTGTTCATAAGATCCTTTTAAGTTCTAAGCATGTTAAGATGCCAATAGCAACTGAAAGCCACACATACCTTCTCCTCGATAAGGGATATGTTTGCTATCCTGACTAGTACATCATCAACACGCATCATTTCCTTTGGAACGCCATCTGCATTCATGCATATATGGAGGATAAGAATTGGATGCGCAAAAATTATAGTAGCCATTACTAAGCTCAAATACCTGAAAAACAGTCAGAATCATTAATTTCTTCAACGAGATGTGCCATGACAAGTTCAGCATATCTGCAAGAACATATTATAGAATAAGCCAATAAATTGCACAATGCTATAAATCACTTTCAGGATCTCCACAAAAAGGATTGCCTAAAATTGCGTTGTTTGGTGAGAAACCATTTAGAAGAGGCCTACTTGACTTAAATTGGTGCTATACAAGCCTACCCTATACAATCTTATGGTTATGGGCTCTACAAGGAAAAATTAATGATAGAGCTACATGAGCTCCAAGGCAGCTCCAGCTCCCAGCTCCCATAGGCTCCTAATCAGGTTGCTCCCCACCTGCCGATTTCAGTGTTTGGCAGCGCTTCTCACTCATTTTGGCTCTAGCTCGCCAGGGCCAATGTCCTCCAAGCGCACCACTCATTGCCACGGCAGATCTGGCCTTCCTCCCGCCGCCTTCTTACATCACCACCACGGATCTCCTCTGAGCTCGTGTACACGACCACGCCACCGTCGACGAGCCAGAGAGGGGCTGTGCAGGCTGAGGTGAGATGGATAGTGGCATGGGCGGTGGAGAGGGGAGCACGAAGTGGAGTGGGAAGAGGAAAGAGGAGCGGTCTGCAGAGGGAGCCGATTTTTGCCCCTCCCCACCCATAATGCAAATCGACTGGAGCATAGGGGCAGCACTTCAGAGGTGGAGCAGCGGCGTTTGGCAGTGCTCCGACCAACTCATAGCACAGAGTGCTGCTACTGGCCCTTACTTCAGCTGTGAGCTTTGGGTAACTGTTGGTTCAATTTTTCTACTAGCACTGAGGTCAAGCTATGGCCACCTGGTATTAGCACTAGAGGCACCACCTGCTATTAGCACTAGAGGCACCACCTGCTATTAGCACTAGAGGTAGTCTATCTCTCGTGACTGTTGGCTCAATTTGCAACTAGGACTTCAGGGATAGTCTGACTTTGGTAACTGCCTGCTTAATTTGGCTTCATATGTGATGATGTCACATCTTTCCTTGTTGATGACAAGGGTGCTATAGCTACAGAGATTTGCATGAGCCAAACCAAGCATATTGCTGTGTAAACTTTCACTACCAGCAGTTGCCTTTGCCAAAATATGTGTACTATCGTAAGTCAGGAACATCCGGTTACTGATCTCATCAATTTTTCGTCGAAGCACAAACTGAATTCATTGTACGTATACCTAGGAAATAATCAATAAAATGTACAATGATGTGCATAATGTCCACCTAAGTTACGAAACTATGCCCCCCCAGATTCCTCAATATTTTGTCTACAAGTCTACAACTCAAAATATTTGGGGTCACAAAATATGGAGAGCACATTTCACATACCTCTGAATTTCCTCAACACTTTTTCCTTTAAGACGGGGAAGATACTCTTTCCAGTCATAATTCTGAAAACCGTATCTGCAATGTTGCATGGGGTAAATTGATGACCACAAAAGAGCAGTACACATTCATGTTGGTCTGATAGTACAACTAGAGAATAGACAATGGCCTCAGGCCCTCAGCGCAAATATTTAATGCTTAAAACTGGATCAGAAATTACAATTTGGTGACAAAGATACAGGTCAGAGCACACAGCTATAAAAACGAGTAATAAAAATGTAAACACTAACCAAACATTGTAAAAAAAAACTCCATAATAAAAATGTACCATGGCCAAGAGATACAAATGAAACAAAATTTTCTGTGTGCCTGCTTTATCATGCAATGTGATAGCATGTCAACATCTGCACATAAACTATAAGTTGAAGGTATTCACTCACCGAACAGACAGGTTCAAGAGGCATATCAATAACCTACCTATTGAGTGTCTGTAGGAACATTGCTCGTTGAGCATGGTTGAATCCAAGAATTCTCAAGGTCCGTCCTTCGCCCTCGATCAATGGAATAGAATCAACATTACCTAATGACAATGTATTGGCAAAGTATATAAGTACAGAATATTCATGACGTAGCAATAATCCATAGTGCAGTGCATTTACATAACCGTCTTACGTGTTTTTCTCTTAGAATATTGGCCCCTCTTCCCAGTAACATTTCCTTGCAAAGTTGTGTCGTTATCTGACACATCATCCTCAAATGAGTAATCCTCATCTTCGGAGCTTAAGTCAATGTCATCTTCATCAGCTGCAGCCATCTGCACATAATGCAGAAAAGAAACAAGGCTCATCAGTCTTTTCTGTTACTGAGAATGTATATGGCCACTCTAAAGTTCAAACTGATCAAATTTTAAAACAATACATTGCCAAACAGTAGTATATTAAGCTCTAGATCTATGATTGATTTGGAGTGGGGGAGGGGGGTAATGAGCTATTAAATACACTGAGTAGTAGATGTCATGACTAGCTATGAGGTAATGCGCTAATGGCACTATGCCATCAAAACAAGAAAGATATAACAAACAATGGCTATATTCTTCCTTACTTTCATGCAAAACTATTACAGCTCCATTCAGAAAGTGTCTTACAATCATAAGAATTGTCAAATTTTAGTCACGATATATACCAGAAACTGGAGCATTAGATATTAGGGAGGCTTATTATGTTCCTTTTTTAATACTGAGGTTTATTATGTTCTACCATCACAGTATAATACTCTGCCTCTAAACCACACAGGGTGTTCTCTCAAAACATCCTGTATCTTTCTCTAGGATCCTCTCAATGGAATAAAATACAAAAGTTGTGCTTAGACCAATGAACTGTCGTGTTGATCTGAGGATTATGATGTGATTATAATTAAAAGCAGCTAGGACATGTTTGGTATCCTTTGGGACATTTGTACGAATTATATACTGGAAGCTCAAAAAGGGTCTTGCACTGAACCATAATGATGCTGAATGACCTGGTAAGTTTGGACTGCTAGCACATTTGGTTGCAAAGAGATTAAGCTATAGAGATGGGCCAGGCAACCAAGCCAATGGAGTCCAGGGTGGCACACAAGAGGCAGTAGCCATCTTAAGGAGCGCAGGCAGTAATGAGAAGGCAGCACACATGCTTATCTTCATGACAAGATTAGTTGTTGGCTTTGATACATAGTCAACACCCAATAGTGACTGGTTGCATCAGTTATGCTAGTTAGGTGTATAAGCATGGTTTCCTAAAATTTAATTACAATTACGGCCTTGTTTGGGTGCATATGTATCCACCTCAAACCATGTGTGTTGATGGAGTGGTTTGATATCAATCGACACCAACACACATGGATTAAGGTAGGTACAAGCATCCAAACAAGGCCTAGAGTGTATACATGGCGTTTAAAGGATTTTTTACAAGTGAAATACTGTAAGTTGCCAACAAATATGAAACTCTCTATTGCCAACCTTGAAGCAAATGCAGAAAAGATATGAAAAAGGGCACAAGGTTAACAATGGTTGGTAATGGCTAGAAATTACACCTGTTTGCGGCTTCTTTTCCCTTTTCCCATAGCAGTATGTTCTTCAACTTTCTGTACATCGTATCTATCCTTCAATAGTTCATCCCAATAGTTTAATCTTTCAGAGTTTTCAGCCTCAGCTGCAGCCTTTCTGCGTGCCTCCTCCTCTTTTTCTGCCTGAGCCTTTGCCTCGTCAATGTATTCAAAGTTTGCAACCTAGCATGGAGTAATACATCAAGTGAAAATCATGTTGCCTTTATATTAAATAAAGGAACCCTCTTTTTGTTTGCTAGAACATGCCAAATACTTACAACGCAAGTGGGGAATAATGAGTCATGATGCAGTTGTATTATGCAGCATTTTCAACAATAAATGAAACACAAATAGCATTGCGCTATGAGTAGCATAGCATATTTAAAATGGAAGAACAGGTGTCATGAGTAATCAGCTAGGTTTACTGGGCCAGGTTCAGCAGTATGGCCATTAGTGTTAGGGTTAATTAGCGATAAGAGTCTCTTGCTAGGGTTAAGTAAGCCTCTCTACCATAAGGAGATGTATCCATCTAATCAGGCAAGAAGATATAGATCAACATCCATAACATCTGGCTTACTTAACCCTAGCAGGAGACTCTTATCTCTAATTAACCCTAACACTAATGGGCCATACTGCTGAACCCGGCCCAATAGACTGTCAGACCAAACTGCCTCACAAGTATACTTGTGCAAAGAAGAGATTATGTGCACTTCATCGAATGCATGTGCACATAATAAGCAAGAAAAAGAACAAGCAATGTGAAGCACAGAAAATATCAAGAGGATAATTAAAATGAAGAAGCTCGTCAAGCATTATGCTTGTAATGAATAATTGAAATACGACCTCAATACCTTGAATCCTTTTAAGAATTCTTCTTCTTCTTCATCTTCCACAGATTCATCACCATCAACTTGATCACGGTCTAACAACCTATGAGGCCAGTGCAGAAATATTAAAAAGTTGCTCCTCTAACATAGAGCACTACAGTTTCATGTCATAACAAAGCTAAAATTGGGGCATAAAAAATAAGGTAGTGTTGCATATACTCTGCATGAAGACAGAATACATACTATGACTTACTTTCTATACTAACAGGAGAAAAGAAAGAATTTCATAAGAAAATGGAATTAAACAAACAAAATCGATTATGTTGCTCATGTTCTTGCGTATAGATTGAGATTGAGTATAGACTGCCATTTATTGCCATGGTCATGAAAAATTCCAGGTTTGCAACCATGATCAAAATCATCTCCAGATTCCAGCATATTTTGTAAATTGTTACATAGACAACTTCACATCAGAAAGGCATAATACCCGAACTAACTTCCCAAGGTGAATTAAGGCCATGTTTGGATCCCATTCTCATAGTGATTCTATATGGTGATGTATAATCTAGATTCTAGATAAATAAAGAAAAAAAATGATGGGGTGTTTGGATCTCATTCTCATAGTGCCGATGGCCTTTGCATAGTGAAAACCTTCAAATAGCAAGGTTTGGCTAGATAGTTGGATTCTAGAATCCGTGCTTGGATCTCACTCATTTTTCTACCTCTTCTCATTTTTCTTATCTTAGGAGATCCAAAAAGGGCCTAAGAAAATGTTTACCTCTCAATTGCAGCTTCATCATAATGAATTTGGCGAGATTCGTCATTCTCGTCTTCAAAAAGCTCCTTTGATCCATAGCGTATAATATCATCCAGCTCCTCCTAAAACGGGCAAGAACAGAAAATTGGGTTAACGACTAGCCGGCACCAAATCAACAAACAAGTCCTAAAGAGACCAGAAGTGTGTGATCCACATCCCAGTGAGGACATGCACTTTGAACTGTTCTCCATTGTTTTGTTTGCACATGCCAATTACATGTTCTAGAAATTAAAAGGCGTTGAAAGTCTGAAAGAAACATACACAAAACTGTAATGCTGCGATTAGACCAGCAGCCATACCAGCTCCAGGAAATGTTCAGGAAATTTACAAGAAATAGGTCCTGAGATCCTGGGTTCCATCTTCATGGCATTCTTTTTATGTTTAGTTCTTGAAGACAAGCCTTAAAGAGGTGGTCAACCTTGTTTCCATGATGACTAACAAACACTACCCAGTTGGCCAGCCAAAAGTGTGGGATGTCTTACCCTTGGTCATCAAACACTTATTCAGCCATGCAAGTACCAACACCCACCAGATCGCCCAGCCTGATCCAAACTAACGCATCCACATAGATTATGAATATGAAACAGACAAATAGGACCTAAACAGCTAGCATTGCATATCACATAACAGCTCCAAAACAGGTATGAATCATAAGTATGTAACACACCAGCAGAGCTAAACCCATAATACCATATTCATGCTAACCCCCCAAGGAATCTCATAAACCATAAACTGCTATTGACATCAAGAGAAACAATTAAATTCACAGATAAGACTACTCACCAACTCTGACAAATAACGGAACATGATACTAACAGATGCAACATTCATTCCATGCCATCCCAGTAACAAAAGGTAACATGTAACTACTCAACCTTTAATTCATAAATGAATTCACAAATAGCTTAAACCATAAAAGATCAACCCATATTCATGGTTTACAAAATTCACCATTAAACGCAGTGACCACACCTGATTGACATTATTAGCTTTTGTGAGTCGACCAACAACTAAGTGCTCCAATAAAATCTTTTTCTTTGTAAGCTGCATCATTCGCTCCTCAATTGTACCTCGGCTAACAAGCCGGTATATCATCACCTAAAAGAACAACAGATGGAAATTATACATAAAAATCACCACAAAACTTATTGAAAATCTGCTTTCGATACAATATAACATTGTAAGGTAAAAAATACCTTACTAGTCTGTCCTAAGCGATGAGCTCTTGCCATAGCTTGCAAATCCGCATGTGGGTTCCAATCACTGTACATACATAGGTGAAGTTAAAGCAGACTCATTATATTATATTAACTGTTTTTGTCTAAACAGAGATATTGTTTCACCTGTCATAGATGATTACGGTATCTGCAGTTGCCAAATTTATTCCCAGACCACCAGCTCTGGTAGAAAGAAGAAAGCAAAACCTAGTCGAATTCTTAGCATTGAAGCGGTCTATCCTTATCTGCCTCTCAGCACCACTTATCTTGCCATCAATGCGTTCATAGTTCCATTTCTGAAACATGTATAGTTCATAGAACAGTGGATGAGATACATTAGCCTGTAAAGCTAACATAGTCACAATGGGAAGATATGTACCCTGTAACTTAAATAATCCTCCAGCAAGTCCAACATGTGCTGGAACTGTGAATAAATTAGAACTCTATGACCCTGCTCTTTCAGTTTCACCATCATCTTGTCCAGCAGCTGCATCTTACCGGATGAATCTAGAAGCCTCCTGCAAATTCAAAGAATCAAGACAGAAGTGACACCTAACAAAAAGAATTGTGGAGTAAAAATACTGCTTAGTAGTAGTCAGGCTTGAAAGGTAGCTAAATCGAAAATAAGTTAATCCAATTCAGCATATGAACAATTTTAAAAAATTACTTGAAGAAGCATTCTAATGGGTGGATATAGAAGTTATACTCAAATTAGAATGGGTGCGATGACTATTATCAAGATATCTATTACAGCTAAATCTCAGCCAAAATAATTGGTAACAAGCTCGCTTATGTTTTTCACTAACACATTTTTAGAGCATGTTCAACGAGCAGATCAGAGAGAAATAAACAATGTACAACTCCAATATGGCGAGGTGTCTTTATAGTCAAGCAAGCATAAAAGGTTAGTGATACCAAATACCCCTACGGACACTGGCACTTACAAGTGATCATCATACACTAGCAAGAACATTATGTAAAAGAATAAGAACAAAGCCTATGAGTGAACTAAGAAGGATGAGAGTATACAACTACTCAAAAAAATATACAATAAAAAATAAAATGAAACCACATAGGCCAAACAAATAACAATCACAGCAAATATGGACTAAATAAACATGGTGAAACAAAATAGAAGCAGTTAATAAACAAAAACCTGTGCACACCTTAAACCTTCTTCTGGATTGCCAGGTTCAAAATCAGGTTCGGCAATCATGAATCCATGGCAACAGAGTTTGCGCAACTCCATTACAACATTTATTAGAGATGTCTGTAACAAAACAATAAAAAATTGTAAATCCGGTAAAGGAAGATAAATAACCAACTAAATGAAAATCAAAAGAAGCTATTACATGTCCACCGTTACGACGGGCTAACACTTCATAATTCTTGGTGAGAATTGCCTTATAGTACTCCTTCTGTTTGCTTGTCAGTTCAACTCGTAAAATCAATTCCTTTTTTGGAGGAAGTTCTTTCATAACATCCTTCTTGAATCCTATTTGTGCCACAGGCATGACAAGGTTGCAATAAGTTTTAGATTCTTTTAACAATGGCGACCAATTAATCAAATTATTCAATTCAATATCAGCAGCACCGTGTGCCTGGCCAAAATATGAAAAGGTGAAGTAGATATTCACTTCGAAGAAGATGTGGCTTCAGCATTCCGTGAAGCTTCTCAATTTGCTTGTCTTGGTTTATATCCTTGAACTCTTCTTGGAGATCAGTTATACTCCCAAACTGCAGAGTACATACATAAGCATGCCACATAAGTCTATAAATAGTTCCAGGAGAAAATGAGTTTAGGTTGTAACATGGGCTGAGGCGATTGGAATGTTGCACAATTGAACATGTATTGCGATGCATTGTGCATACATGGCTATGCTATGAATCAAAATGTTTTCTTTTACCAAGCAGAAAGGGTTTGGGGTCCAACAAACTCAGTGATCCAATTAACATAGTGCGCCTGTCTTAAACCTTATTTAATCATATTTTGCTTGCACTTGCAGAAAAATTGGTTTAATGAATACTCTATTAATACAGTTCTGAAATTCAATGCCAACAGAAACTTCAATTTATGAGGGGGTCACAAGAGTACCTTACGGTATTTACCCAGCCAAATGACAGTTAATCAGTTATAGATACAGTATTTCACTATCTTAAAACTTCATTTAATCATATTTTGCTTGCACTTGCAGAAAAATTGTTTTAATGAAACTCCATTAATACAGTTCTGAAATCCAACGGCAATAGACTTCAATTTTATTTATTTATTTATTTTTGGGTGCCAGAAGAGTACCTTATGGTATGTACACAGCCAACTGACAGTTAAGAACATGGTAGGCTCATATAACATAGTGATAACATTATAAATCACAGGACAAACGATAAACAAGCAAGCAATTACCATAGCGACAACAGCTCCTTGTATGAAAGTATATCAGAACAAGTAACCATAGTGTGGTTTACACAAACAGTCATTCCTATCCTAGACCCTACCAAAGCAATTGAATAATAAGGATTCTCTATTGACTATTGAGACATTTATAACAAAGAAAAAGACCACAAAAGCCACAGATAGGAGACCATCACTAACAAACAACAGACTGCCATGGAGTAAATGAAATAATTTTGAGCATCCAAGAAGCACAAAATCTTACAGTTTCACCCTCAAGGAAGTGCATAAGCATGAAAAGCTCATCAAGGTTATTCTGAAAAGGAGGAAAGAGAACATCAAGTTAAAACACTTGCCAAAAAAAATGCTCAGACACTACTGAAACAAGGAATGCATACGTAAGAATAGTGGAAAGAAACTCCAGAAGATAATGATGAAATGAATTGAATAACTAACAGCTGTGATCAGAAATAAATGATGTCACCTAGTATAGGATCAACGCTCATGCAAAGCTGATGCGCTTAATTTGCAGACATGATTCATAAATAACATCTCAAAATAAACATTTCTGTAAAGGTGCCATTTCTTATTTCACATAAGCATATTGTGGATTCAACAAATATACCATTTAGATTGTTGTGTCCTGATCTGTTTGATGAGGAAGATAGTTACAAACATTAACAAGCAAAAAATAGCCAACAAGGAGAGCTTACAAGACACTGTTGGATTTCTAAGCAAATATTGGTAAAGTGAAATGTATAATTTTTCCATATAGCTCAGGCATGACAGTGTATATGAAGAAGTAACCTGGACTGGGGTCCCTGTCAATAGAACACGATGTTTAGTATTATAATCTTTAAGTTGACCAAACAACTTGGAATCTTTGTTTTTCAACCGATGCCCCTCATCCACAACCTGACACAACATAAGGATTGGAAACAAGTTAATTAAACCTGAAATGTATGGACACGAATGGACAGAGAAATGATGTAGTACCAAGCATTCCCATTCTATGTTTTTTAGAACATTAGAGTCCATGTTGATCATCTCATAAGACGTCAATAAGACATCAAATCTTATCCTTGACTGCTTCTTATCTTCATTAGATGGAGATGATTTCTTTTTCTTCAGCTTCTTCAGTTTCTCTTTGGGGTAGTAGAACTCGTGCTTCTTAATAATGTCGCGAGAAGCAGCAGCTCCAAAATACATTACCTGTCCACAATAAGGGAAAAGTATTAAGGGGATAAGTCTCTCCAAATTACACACAATATGGGTCTCAAATTAGTTTGATCCACGTACAACATTCATTTGAGGTGCCCAAGTTGCAAATTCACGCTCCCAATTCCGCAGGGTTGAGAGTGGAGCAACAACCAGATGTGGACCAAACTTGTCTTCAAACAGTGAAGCCAGAAAGGCAATACTCTGTATTGTCTTCCCTGCAATTGTCATCATTTTCTCAAATCCCGAAACAACATTTGAACAAAAAGCTTTGTCCTTAAAATAAAAGCATCTCTTACCAAGACCCATCTCATCACCAAGGATTACGCGTTTATTACGATACCATGAATGGTGCAAGAAGTTTAACCCTTCAAGCTGATAGGGATGTAGTGTGCCTTCAAAAACCATCAAAAGCACCATTCATGGAAAGAATAGATCCAAGAATTACAGCCAGCTGAAAATAAAATATCCAGGAATAGTTTGTCTTTAATGGCAGGATAATGTTTATTCATAACACATACCACCAGAGAGAAACGAAGGGCTCTCCTTGAATTGCCGTTGCTGCCGAGTGGCCTTGCCCTTATCACCAGATTTCTTATGCCTGGACTGGATCTCATTGAAGCGTTCAATCTCAGCTTGGAATGCCGAAATGTCAGACTCGTTTTCCCATGTACATTCCTCATATGTAAGTTCTTTCCATTTAACATAGTACTCCCGCTCACCAACCGAGTTTTTTCTGTCCATCAAATAATGTACAAAATAAAATCTCAATATGCCAGACTTCTGCTAAATGGAAATTAATGGATATATGTAAGGTAAGTAGGCATCTAGATGAGTGAGACCATTATGACATGGAAAATTAGCAATGTGAAGCTGAAGTGGAAGGCATGATTTATCATGGGTAATTGGGTACTAGAATATATTCTAGATCATGGAATAAATTCTCATCACATGAATTTCATATCACTGACTGATTCACAGAACAAGTAGGAATGAGCCCTGCAAATGGAGTATGCATTGACAATAGCGATATGCATGACAAGTTACTTGACACAAAACTAGCATATGCTAATTCAATAATTCACCAAAGAAAAGGCTGGAGCAACCAGATTAAAAAAATCACAATAGCGATATGAGTCACTACATATCTAACAGAAAATCATATTAGTGTTCAGTACCATCAATCCACTATACAAAGTAAAACTAGCTAAGCACCATGCATATAATTTGTCTGCTGTTAAATTACCCTGCATACCTGGTAGCAAGGATCCTATCAACAGATGTCCACTCCGGTCTAATTGCAACAGCGTCCTCACCAGATCTTTCTGCTTCTTTTTTCATAGCTTCATTTTGTCTTCTGAAGTTATTCAACCTAGTCCTCAAACGAGGGTGCATATTCGCAGCTTCTGAATATTCTTTTTCTGAAACCCTGGTTTTTTAGGAGATAATAATTAATAGTGGAGTACAGAGAAATATAATCATGCAGTGAGCAAGTAACTACCAAGAGCAGTGAAGGTATGATAATCCTTTCCACTTGATAAGGTATCGCTCCGTCTTCTTTGATCGAGGTTCTGTGGAACTAGAATCTTCATGAGGGGGTTCCACTAATTCAATATCTAGAATCCTCTCCATCTCCGTTAATGGACTTACCTGAAGATAACAAACCAGGTGAATTGTTTACCAACAGTATCAAGCATAAACTGAAAGGGAGGTATATGATGAGGCAAAGACATACACATTCTGGGCAGCTCCATTTATCAGATGTGATATTTAAGCAAGGAACCAAGCATTTTCTGTGAAATGCATATGTACATGTTGAACAAGAGACTAGATTATCACTTTTTCCGCATCCTTGGCAAGCTTCTTCTTTCTGCACATACAAAATAAGGATGAACCAACTAAACTACAGGATTATTATGTACATAGAATAGAAAAGAACAAGATTAAAAAAACAAAATCACATGAACCAGATGAGATTGGAAGTAAGGTTTCGTTGTGTCATAAACATTTAGAGCTCCATTATATAGAGAAGACAAGGTTCAGTTTTTGAGCAAGATATCTCAGAATTCAAAATAATAAGAATAAGATTGCTATCTTACTGTTCAGGATCTAATGCGAGCCAACAATGAACTAATAACAAATAAAATTTCAAATATTTGCATGTCCTCTCTTATGATAATTTCATCAGCAGTCCTTGGACTCCTAGCTCAAGCTTGAGCTTACGGAACACCAAGATCGCCTATTATACATTATAGAAAACTACTAGCTCACCTGCACGACTTAGGCAGCGTGGTATTTACACAGCTACACCAAGACAACTAACAAACACGGGTGTCACATCTGAGTCTTCCATTTGAGTTCGAATTCAGGTAGCATAGCACCAACCAACTGTGTCAACCTCAAAACCACAGACCCTTAGGTCCTCTTCAGAATGCACAGATTTCAATAAGTTCAATTTTGTTGATGTTGAACTAGTCTCGTTATACTAAGTACCCAGACTTGTAGCATCTCATAGCTGAACTCGGCCCCAAGGAAAACAGAGGGAGAGAGCCCAGATTCGCGACTCAGCTAACTAAAGGCATCAAGCAGCCATGTCATCTAACCAGATATTCCTAGAAACATCCCAGCACTAGTCAGGCACCTCAATTCCCCTGCTCCACAAGGAATGGCAAAAACTGTTCCCTCCCGTTTTGCAATCGTTTTAGACATCTAGCAACATAACCCTCAATGCAAAGCACAAATCCTAGCAATAATAGGCCCAATTCCCCCCAAAAAAAGTTAGCTGCCACCCAGCCTCAGCAAAAATTCGCAACAGCAAGCAAAGAGAAGCGAGCCCCCGATCAGCCATACCGCGTCCTCGCGCTCGATCCGCTCGGCAGGCGCGTCGTCCTGTCGATCCTTGCCCTTCCCGCCCACAGCGCTCAGCGGGAGGTCGTCGTCGGACTCGTCGAGCGTGTACCGCGGCCGCCTGTCCGACCGCACGCGCAGCCGCTCCACAAGGCTGCTCATCGTCGCGCAGCGCAGCTGTCGCTCGACGCGGCACGGGGTAGAAACCCAGTGAGCGAGCGAGCAGCGCCGCCACCCTCGCTACCTCCGCCGAGCTCTCGTTCCACCTCTGGCGCCGCCGCCGCGCTGAGTGGGCTAGGGTTTGGTGGGTTTGGGGAGCGGCGAGGAGCGGAGCGGGGCTATTTATACCGCCACGAGGGCGCGAGGTGCCGTGTGGGAGAAGTGCGGTGAGGAGCCGAGAATTGAAGGTAGCGACGAGGTGACGCTCGGCGTGAGCTGTGGGCGGAGGAGGAGGCGCGAGGGCGGCGAGGGGGGAGTCCGTCTCTCTCCTCTGCACACGAGAGGAGAGGAGAGGAGAGAGGGGGCAGTGGTAACGGCCACTGACCAGGAAGAGCAGGGACTAGGGCGATCTTACGAAATGAACCTTCTGCTTTGTCCAAATTGTTGTTAGCCTTGTTGAGACAGTTCACAATTTAGATCTAGTCTTGAATGTGGCAAAAGCATGTAGGGTGGAGTTGGTTGAAAAAATAATATTGCTTCTTACGAAATATGGTATTTCCAGGCATCCATTTGACTATAAGCGTGGTATATGCTATGCTAGATGTGATCTGACATCGTTTATGTGAATTCCTTGCCTGTATTTAATATATTGCAAAATTAGTATCTTGCTTGCTGGGCACATTAAATGACTTCCAAAATTTGGATCCTACAGTGTATCTCATATAAGAAAACTAATTTACTACCTAGAGAAACTATACTAATTTTGATTTCAAAATGTATATTTATCTTCCTATATTTCACATATTGCTAAATTAGTATCTTGCTGACTGAGCACGTTAAATGATTTCCAAATTTTGGATCTTATATTGCATTTCACACAAGAAAACCATTTACTTCCTTGAGAAACTATACTAATTTTGATTTTGAAATGTATATTTTTCTATATATGGCCCGACATCTTCTTTGTACCACTCGATGGTCAACGCAATCGTCGCTACTATAATTTAAGAACACACTCAACACGGCAACAGTGCAAGCACGCTGAATTTCAGAAAAGAAGACGAGAAAAATAAGGAAACCAGCAAAATGTCATCTCCGTGTGCAGAGAGAGCAATCCTATAATCTAGAAAATGCAACAGCAGTGTGTGCGATGACCATACCTGCCTAAATGCAAGCATCAGCTTCCTGGAACAAGTGGAGGCTTCTGCAACTCTGCCATATCCTATTGCAACTCCTCCTGTGTAGGTTTAGTATAGGTCCCCAACAATCCAGATCTGCTCTTCTCCCTAAGCTCGGCCCGAGCGCGAGCACAGAGAAACCTGAATACAAACCCAACGTGCACACACCAAGAAAAGGAGAAGAACGGGAGATAAGAACACCCACCTCGCACAGCCGATGAGATGGAAGGGGAGAAGAATGGCTTCTCCTTTTTTCACCTTTTTAATGAGCGGCTGTGTGGTATGGTTCGCGAGGAAGACGGCGTCGCGTCTTATAGCTAAGCCACCCCATGCCATTTCGGGACCCAATGTTCAAAGGAAGAACGGACAGCAAGCAAACACCGCACTTGAAGCACGAGGCGAGTTGCACCGTAGCCAACCCGGGCCATCCGACACATCCCGCCGCGACCCGAGACACTAACGTGTGGGTCTCGTACTGGGCCAACTAGCAAGACCCTTTTCTAGAGATAGAAAGCCCAAGCGGTGTACCCCACACACTTATCACGGGGCAGGCCACGCAGGACGGAGAAAAACTAGGCTTGGCAGCGTGGCTGACAATGGGACCGCTCAACGAGGGTCAATCACCAATCGACAACGACTTCGCACCTCGCCTAGCCAATGAGGGACAATAGTGGCAACGGTATGATCGAGTGTTCCGAGAACTCCTATTCCAACCGTCCAATCAAGGAGAGCACATCTGTCCAGATCAAGTCCAAAAGGAGTGAATGTTGTTTGCCGACGTAGCCATCCCTACACTTGTTTGCTCCACGATTTCTCTTGTTTTTAGATTACCGACATGGATACCAATTGGTTCCGTAAAGCAATGTTGTTCTACCGACCACCTTACCTACTATGTAGACCAACAAACATCTATTTTATGGTAAAGTGTGTGTTCCACAACAAGAACTGCATCAACCAGCAATATCGTTGCATGTTTAGACTATTAAATATCTAAAACTGTGTGCATGAAACCCTATGTGAGGGAAAAACCTTACTTTATTACAAGACAAATGTATGATGTTCGAGGAAGTAGAACCACCATATATAGGAACTATGATATAAGTGGCAAAGATCGATATTTTGTAGTGCAAAGCTCAAAAAAGAAAATAAATAGGAAAGAGAGTCCGAATTGGGTCCCACAACGACCAAAAATGTGGTAGAGTTTGGTCGAGGATGAGAGATCTGCTTGTATTTATGGAGGTGCAGTGTGATCGGTGACATACCAAGTAGTAGCAAGTGACTATATTGTAGTTACCGTGGCATCTGTAGATTGTGAGTTGATGTGTAAAGTAGGAGTCAAATGGATATTTTTTGTTATATTTGTTGATAGGTGAGTGTCATAAGGGTGTAGAGTTGATATAGAAAGGATTAAAAATCGAACATTTTTTGCTTCATCGTAGCTATGGGAATCTGAGAGTGATGACTAACATAAAAGTAGTAGTAGGCAAAAATTCTCTTTTATATCATGTGGTCGGAAGGAGCCATGAATTTGATGAGCTGATAGAGGAAAAAACAATGAGGAGCCATAGGAGCATTGAGGCATTGCAAATTTACTAGTACACACAAGAGGAGAGATTAATCTAGATGACTAGTGTAGAGGTGAACTAAAATTTTATACAACAACCAAGCTATGGACAAACTGAGTTAGATACAAGGATGCTCTAAGAAGAACTACCTCTAGCTAGTGTTTCAAGCTAGGGTGAACAACTACACAACCTAGTGATCAAAGTAAATCAACTATGCCTATGTCACTTGGCAGACAAAGCTATCTAACAAAACACCCTAGAAGCACAAGTACTACTAAGTCTAGACCAGAAATTGAACTGCACAAATGTAAACAGCAAGTGTAGATCAATCGAACAACACAAAAGATAACACAAGATATATGTTGGCTTGCCGAACACCTACATCTGTGTTGAGGTGAGTCCAAGGATCACCACTCCTCTAAAAGCTCAATGGGTGAGGAAATAGAAAAAAAAACTTACTTTACATGACAAGATTGTGATGTTCAAAGAAGTAGAACCACTATAAGAGTTCATAAGTGTCAAAAAGCAAATTTTCTAATGCAAAGCTCAAGAAGGAAAGAAATGGGAAAGAGAGCATGAATGGGTCCTAAAACGAGTGAAAATGGGGTGGAGTTTGGTTGAGGACAAAAGAGTTGCTGATATTTTTTTACAGAGGTGCGATAGCTGATGACATGTTGAACCTCCCATTTATATAAAAGGCAGTAGTAGCAAGTAGCCATATTCTGGTTGTCATGGTTAATCATGAGGATGGTGAGTTGATGTAACTTCAGTGTTCTTGATATTTACAAATAGTTAAAAAAGCAAAGCAATGAGTAGGGTCTGACCCTTAACTTGCTTCATATTTTACTTTTCAAAAAAAGATGTACCAATATATCACGAACCTACCACAATCTTCTCCTAATCGAAGTGTATGCTTGTAGGTGTATATATAATCAGAGATTTGGTCCTCATTATTGTTGTAACATTGTTTGGATTCTTCATGATTTTGTTCTATGTCTGTAGTCTTTGGATTGGGTGTTTAATCAAGACATAAAATTTGATCTTTTTGAACTTTTTTGCCTATAAATTGATCTCTATTAGTTGCTTTTTTAATATACGTTATTGGCTCTCACAATACATGTCAACCTTTCAGCACGGAGCCTTATTTATTGCTTCCAAGTAGATTGTCATACTAGTACTACCTGGCAGGCATACTAACTGGGGTCTTTTCTCAATAAAGAAATAAAGAAAAATATGTGTGATATTGACAAGAGTATGTCCTAAACATAGTAAGCTTGTCGTGTTCTTTTTATCTTTTTAATTTCTAATTCCTTTTGCGTACACTTTACACTGGCCCTTTCTTTACTAAAACATGTACTTGGGCATTATTATCTTGGTTATTTATTTAGCTTTATATCATGCTATTTGGCATGATACTTCAATCTAGTAGGTTCACATGTTTATTTTCGCTTCAAATATTGATGGATGGCTCATGATAAGATTGATCTCTTGTCTACCCCAAGTTGTTTAGGCCTAAAAGGTTTTCACCCTTGATTTTTTTACTGTCTAAGGTCTTCTTTTCCCTTGTGCAATATGAACTAGAGAGTTATAGTAATTATTGTAAAGTTTGGCCACAAATGAACTCATTGAGTATAAATCATACTTTTTTCCTTCTTCTCTAGCCCCTTTTCTTGATTCTCCATGTTTTACAATGCAATAATGCAATTTACGCCAAATCTTCATGTATATCTTTTGTTTTCTTTATGTCCACTTCCTCCCTGCTTATATCATTGCTAGGGTACATCAGCTGCACTCAAGTGCCAACCCCCATCGCTTGCCTCCTTCCTCGCGCATGCACCTCGTCCCTCAACCACACCACCAAGCCCCACAAGCCCCAAAAGAAGATGAAGAGGATCCAATCTTATTACAAGCGATTTAGCTGAGTTGATGAACAATTAAATTTGTATTCTCTAAAAAAATAAGAGTAAGCCACTTACAACAATTTCCGGCTCGCTATATGATATGTATGCCTACAGGTACCACCAAGGAGTGCAGCTTGAATTCTTCTGCCAAGGTCTTTCCTTTGTAAATTACACAGACAAGTTCTTTTAAGACAAAATTATGAAGACCAATTATAACTTTTTTCAACTTATGGACTCTTTATTGCTTCTGGAGTATATATCTAAATTACCATAAATATCTATGCTTACTTAGGATAAATGTTCATTATCTGACATGTTGAACTAGTCTTATAAATGTGTTATATAAAAGCATTTTTAGCTTATTTGATTTCGCTTCGCTTCTCTTTCCTATCACGCTCACAAATTGTACCTCGTTGGTTCTGTCCTAATCAGAATTGTTGCTCCCGGTTGTAATAAATTGTTTAAAGTGCCATTATTAGTTCAAATGTAATTTTGCTTCATGCAACTCTATTGATCTAATATCATTGTTACATCAACATTGAATACAATGAGTTCAGAAATGTTCTCCTCTGTTTGTGGTACCACATTTAAATTTAAATCTAGATGGTTCTAACTAACTTATCCTGCCTGCAGCGAAGCACAAGGTGCCGTTTAGTATATGAATAACTAGGTCAAATCATTCCAACAATCTTTGGCGAAGACTGGAAATCTTGGGCCCTGGCCAAATGAAAGTTTTTGCTTTGGTTAGCTATTAGAAACATATCTTGGACATCGGACTAACTTGCTAAGAGAGGTTTGCCTCTTCCACATATGTTTGTTTTCCTTGTAATTAAGAAGATGAGACAATTCAACACCTTCTAACATCTTGTGTGGCGCAAGACAAGCATGGTTGAGAGTGCTCGCCCCTAAACCGCAACATGAGCGTAGTTTCAGTGATTGGTGGAGTAAAACAATTAGAAGAGTGTCAAAGGGGAAAAGGAGTGAATTCTCTAATCATGTTAGGTGCTTGGGTTATTTGGAAGCATAGAAGTGAAGTGTGTTTGAGGGTGCCTCTCCTTCAGTTAACTCAATCTTTGGTGTTTCGCTAGGGCCAAGAAGTTCAAAACCTAGGTCTTAGTTAGCTTTGGTCTTAGCGGCACAATGTGAGTTAGCTTTGGTCTTGGCTTGGTGATGTTGTTCTTTCCTTTCTCATGTATTTGTCTTAGTCAGATTGCATATATACAAGTAATGTGACATATTTACAACATCACCCAATTGTTGCCACAAGCATACTTGCTGATCTAACATGAGTTAAAGATTATATTGTCTTCTACAACTAGGCCTTGCATCTAACTCAAAGTACCACTCATACCTACTTTTAACATGAGCCTGTCAATTGATGCACATATGTAGCCTAAAATAACCAAATCCACGAGTAAGAGGGTGGGATTTGCATGTTCCTGTTAGTCACCCTCTTCCTTGTGGATTCTGAAGAGCACTAAATGCAGCTTGACCAACAACATGAAGGGGGGGGGGGTGGATTAGCAACTGAAGATTATACATCTATGAAACAATGACAAAGGAAAGAAAAAAAATCAAATGACAATGCAAGGAACACTACCAAAACTTGTTGAGCTGAAGATCATTCACGGGCTCAAATTTCTAGACAACGTCACAAAATGCTGCTCCTCTCCTTCCTCTAAGATCATGAGCAGTAACATTTAGAACCTTAGAAAACGAGGAGGGGAGGGGGCAGGAAGCGAGAGATGAGGTAGAAAGAAAGAGAGGCCAACCGTTCTCATGAATCCACCTCAATCCTTGTGGATTGGACTGCGATCCCATCCAAGTTTGGTGTATCCAAAGAAGCCCTTATTGTTGTGTTGAAAGATCCTACATCAAATTCTAAGCTAAATTTTGCACCATGGAATCCACATCTTTGGCAACTTCTTGTCTATAAAACAGTGTATTGAAAAACATTTTTAAACGTCATTTAATCTTGATTAAACGCTGAACGGTGGCCTAGCGTTGTGTTTAATTTCAGTGTCGTTTAATCACAAAAGACGTTTAATCTTGTTTAATCTACGTTTAATCATAAAAAACTTTAAACCATAGGCTAGCGTTCACCTAGCGTCTAGCGTTTTTTAAAACCTTGCTATAAAACAGTCAACAATGAAAAGAAGCTAAATTTCGCACCGTGGAATCCACATCTTTGGCAATTTCTTGTCTATAGAACGGTCAACAATGAAAAGAAATGATGTAACAGTTAGAATACTAATAGTAAGGTCAATTATATATTTCCACTTAGAAATCCAATGTTCGGGTTGCATTAGCAGTTTCAACTTTAAAATGACTCAGTGCACTCATCAGATAAACAAGATCAAATAGATTGTTAGACACGCATAGATCGCATATGGAGCTATTTTTGTTTAATCAAGATCAAATTTCAAGCAACAGATAGTAATCTAATCTAGAATTCCTAAAAACAGAAAATATAATGCGATTTAAAGCACATGACAACAGAAACCAGCAATGTTAATCAGTATGCCATGAGCATTGGCAGTTTGTGTTTCCAATGGTTCACAAGAGCTGCACTGATGCAATTCAAGAACGCACCAGCACAATTAGCAGACCTACCCCAAAAGTTTGTGTGCCATAACAGCACCATAGCTCTGCAATGTCAATTAGCAGGAAACGGTATTTGGGAAGAGAGTGACAAACTGGCAATGTTGATGTCCACAAGCCGCATACATCCTCACTGTTGAATTCCATGGATACATCTTTTGTGGGCAATACATACAAAGATTACATATGGACTTTGATTAACTGTACTGTGTTAACAACGACAATGAAGACCACTGTTTTGTCATTGTTTTGGGAACCATTACCATGCATACAAGTAACAACTTTATTCCAACACAAGCTGCTACACAATATCAACTATTACAGATTCCACCCATGATCCACCATTGATGAATTTAACGCTGCTCTAGCTGCCAAAACATGATCAGGGTTGCCAATCAAAGATAAATAACACCGCCAGATAAAGTCACCAACATTAACTTGTGAGCCACCCATGATATGAGTGAGGCAAATCAATACAAGAGGATCACCTCCATGCAACAGCTCTTGCCATGGCATCAATTCCTCCCCAATGGAAGCGACCGGCACGAGTATGTCTCCTTGAAATCCGACTTCCTGGACGATGTGAATATGGACGCATAAACTTCCTTATTGGCATGGGCCGGTGCATGGTCAGCAGCCTTGAAGCGCTTTGCTGAAGCAGCCTCACCCTTCTTCACATTCTCCAACTTATCGGTCCCGGTTGTCGCCGCCGCAACAGTAGCAGCATGCTTATTCCCACTGAGGCCATTCCCCACCTTCTTCTCCTTCTTCTCCTTCACCTTCCCCCTCTCCTCCTCCATCCTCTTCCTCAGCACGGCCACCTCCTCTTCAGTCCCGTTGATGGGCATCTTGTCAGCCACCTCAAACTCCTTGTGACAGACCAAGCACGCAGACGTCTTGACCTCCTTGAGCGCCTTGACGCTGAGCACGTGGCCGCACCCCCGGAGCGCGAGGAACTGGTACTTCCCGTTGAACTCGAGGCCGGTGACGGGGCACTGGAACCGGACCTCCTCCCCGGCGGCATCAGCGTCCGGCTTCGGGTGCAGGTGGATGGGGATCATGTCCCGTAGCCCCCGGATATGCGACATCGACTTGGGCAGGCGCTTGTGGAGCAGCGCCTCGACGAGCGCCTCCTTGTTGTAGAGGTTCCCAAGGCGGTCGGCGACGGCGGGCGCCGCGAGGGGCTCCCCGGAGAGCGCGCAGCAGGTGAATCGCGACAGGCGGGCCTCGTTGGGGTCCGCCTTGTCGGGCTTCTTGGCGAGGTACATGGACAGGTAGCAGTCGCGGGACTCGGCGCCCGTGGCGCCGCCGTCGCCGCCCCCGCCCCGGAGCGCGCGGAGGCGGAGCTGCACGGAGCCCGACGGCGGGAGCGAGGATACCGCGGAGGAGGACGGCAGAGGGCGCCCGTCGGCGGTGAGGTAGTAGGAGGAGGACGGGGGCAGCGGGAGGGAGCCCAGGAGGTCGGAGACCGGGAGGTGCGACGGGACCGTGAGGTACCGCGGGGGCAGCGCCAGGTCGTCGAGCCGGAGCACGACGGACCTGGCGGCGCCTGAGGTGGGGCGCGCGGAGCCGGCCATCGCGGGTTAGGGTTAGGGTTCCGGCGAGGCTGGCCGGATCCGGGGGCAGAGGAAGGAAGGCGAGGTCGGATGAAAGACGATGGGGAGAGGAGAGACCGAAAGGGGGATCGAATCGAGTTGGGCGGATCGCGGTGTGGGCTGGCCGTGGAGAAGTTGGAAGGGTGAACCGACGTTCTTGTGGGGCCTAGCGAGCCGGGCCGGGTCACGGCCGGAAGCGAAGTCGGCGCACGTGACTTCAAGTCTGGGCTCTGAGAAAGTGAGAAGGTGAGGCCTGCCAGCTCCTTTTCTTCCACGAGCCAGAAGGCAGGCATTGTCTAAAATAAAAGGCGTAATAGTCGTAGCGGTCCTTGAACTATGCTGCTGGATTTTTAAACTGTGAAAACATCTAATTTAGTTCCTACACTATGCTGTTAGACTTAATTTGGTCCCTGAACTATAAGAACGTCCAATTTAGTCCTTGAACTATGCTGCTCGGCTCAATTTGGTCTCTGAACTATGGAAACGTCCAATTTAGTCCTTAAACTATCCTTATCAGCCCACGTTCATCCCCAGCGGCACCAATGATAGCAATGGACGAGGCGGTTACTGTAGCAGTTCCATATTTTCCTCTATTTTTAAAATTACTTTCAAAATCATATAACAACATAAAAATCTCCAAAAATAAAAGTTACTCAACTTTTCAAGATCTCCAAATTTGCTTTTGGAACCATCTTTAAATTCCAAATATTTTTAAAAATATGGTTTTGAAATTTAAATTTAAAATTAGGGTTTATAAAATAATTAATTCATAAATTTGGAACCATCTTTTAGAAACCTATCCAAATTTAAATTTCAAAACCCTATTTTTAAAATATTTGGAATTTAAAGATGGTTCCAAAAGCAAATTTGGAGATCTTAAAAAGTTGAGTAACTTTTATTTTTGGAGATTTTCATGTTGTTATATGATTTTGAAAGTAATTTTAAAAATAGAGGGAAATGAGGCGCTTTCCGGTAATCGACCCTGTCCCGCCGTCATTGGCGCCATGTGGGCTGATTAGGATAGTTCAATGACTGAATTGGACGTTTTCATAGTTTAAGGATCAAATTGAGCCGAGCAGCATAGTTTAAGGACTAAATTGGACATTTTTATAGTGCAAGGACCAAATTGAGCCTAGCTGCATAGTTCAGGGACTAAACTGAATATTTTTATAGTTTAGGGACCAAATTAAGCCTAGTAGCATAGTTTAAGGACCACTTTGACTATTACGCCAGAAGAAAAAGAGAAGCCAGAAGGCAACGGGCTGTCTGGCTAAGGCTGACGAGATTTTCCAGTTCTTCTTAGTGTATACACGGTTTCGGTTGGAGAGCATACGACGATCGCGGAGATGCGATGTGATGCGATTGCTGTTGTGCTGCATCCGACCGTCCAGCGACTCAAGCCGAGAACAGAGTTTGTGGCCAGTCCAGCCCGTGTCACAAAACAGCTCTGCAGATCATCCATGTAGAAAAACAGGTGCAAATCAGCAAGCAACGAGCCATTCCCAGTGGCCTATAGGCTTAACTAACCATCTTCAACTGAGTAGCTGACACTCCCAATTTTTAATCACACGCGGCCTATAGGTTAGGTACCAAGGAAAGGATAACTACACGTACGTACTGTACTTATTTCACAACCGTGCGTGCACCTCGCCTGCATGCGAATCTTGGGACAGGCCCGCAATTAATAACCGCACGCTCCCCTCTTCACATTTTGTTTCGGGACGTTTCTCCAGCCAGAGCCAGCCATCGCCACGACGGTGGCAAACGGACCTGACCAGCTGACCCTTATTAGTAGCCTGCACATCGCTTCATCATCGTCCAGATCGATCCATCATTAACGCTGCACCGTAATCACCGGCGCTGCGTTACGTCTTAAGAGGAAAGGCGATACGCGATGTCATCCTCAGCACATGGCCGATCTGGTGATCGTCACTGTGTTTTGCACATTATGGTACGGTGCCTAAAGTAAAGGTCAAACCCTCAAGGACGGTGTGCGTGCACGGAAGAAAATTAATTTAAAACGAATGTACGATATGATACAATAGCATGGCAAACACCATGATTCTTTTAGATACACCTTTTCTTTGATACAGCTGTCGCTCAGGCAGGCAACCACACTACTTCCCGCCGCCGTCCTTGGCGGCTCCTCCTCCTCCGGCACTGTTAGCCGACGCGGGCGACGTCGTCGTCGCCGCCGCGGCAGCTCCGCCGCCGTTGGCGTCGTGCATCTGGCCGCTGGCTAGGGCGGCGGCGTGGCGGGCGACGGCGGGCGGGCGGGAGAGGAGCGACGCGGACGAGGTGGCGGAGGAGATGGCGGACGCCAGGGAGATGGGCATTAGGCACAGGCCCTTCCCCTGCAGGTACTGCATGGCCGTGCCCATGTCCTCCTCCATCATCTTCGCCACCTGATTCTCCGCCACCCGCACCCCGCCGTTGCTGCCGGCGCCGTTCTCGCCGCTGCTGCTTTTGGTGGTGGTAGCAGTAGCAGCACCGCTGTTGCCTTTTCCACCGCTGTTGCTGCCGCCGCCGCCGCTTCCATTGCTGTTGCCCTGCACGTGCGCGTGATCATACATGGTTCTCAGAATTCAGACTGGTGCTGACAGATTATTAGCCAGCGAGCGCCTATGCTCTTTGCTAAGAGTAGACATCTGTTATGTTGGGTGGTGTGGTGAGTGACCGAGTGTCAAATGATGGTTGGTTACCTCTGATGAAGCCATGCTTGCAACCAGAGGAGCCATGCCGGCGGCTCCACCCAGTCGGCTCATGCTGAGAACCTGCAATGTTCAGCACTGGCACTGAGGATAGCCGGGATCAAAGACGACTGGTGGCTGAAAGCAGCAATGTTCAGAAGTATAGCAGGATCACACCTTGACTTGGAGCTGCAGGAACTTCACGTAGTCGATGATCTCGTCCAGCATCGACGCCTTGTCCGTCTGCCAAACCACGATCGATTTCACATTTATTTTCACACTCCATTTCTTCTTCTTAACATATTACTACGTACACGCTAAGACTAACGTAACAACATTAATTTTGGCAATTCGATCGGTTGTCATCAGGCAGGCCAATCCCTCTTAATGAAATACGGGTAAAGTCCCGGTCGCAAAAAAAAAAAAAACAGGCAGATCAATCGATTGGCGTGCTGACATTGCCAAAATTCGGTGACAGATTGAGCAAACACAAGGCAAGGAAATTCGCCCACATACCCATTACTGCAATCAACATAATGTCACTACCAGTATTTCTACAGTACACTGTGCACAGCACCACCAAAGCCCTGCAACCTGTGGTGCAAGACCTCGCTAGCACTCTAGTAGTCACAGTGTGTCCAATACTGCAATGGATGAAATCAAAGTTTCATGCATTGCAGTACAGCGTATCCGATCCGGCACATCACATCGCATGAGCCCAACAATTCAGGAGCAGCGCTTGCTCTCAGTCTCACCCGGTGGTGTAAACGGGCACCCGCCGCACGCGCGCGCGCGCGTGGGTCGGGAAAGATTCGCGCTTTCCGTGGCCCGCCGGAGACGGAGAGCGAAACAACGAGAGGGCGCAATGCAAATAAAGCGGTAACTAAAGCAGCTAAGACGACGTCGATGGCGACGACGCGAGAGAGAAATTAAGGAGCTAGTCATCTAGATCATGGGGGGCGAC
The DNA here is from genome assembly GCA_023333625.1 of Bothriochloa decipiens. NCBI lineage: Eukaryota > Viridiplantae > Streptophyta > Magnoliopsida > Poales > Poaceae > Bothriochloa > Bothriochloa decipiens. Next base: position 8,257,734 of record CM041644.1, read on the forward strand.
CTTGTTGGCGTTCGGGACGAGCTCCTGCAGTGACTTCATCCGCTCCGCGATCCTCTCCCTTCGAAGCTGCATCGTTAATGAACAATGACTGATGTTAATTTAAGACATAAAGTTCTTCGAACAAAAACACAATTATGTACTTAATTTCCAAGGTTGTGGAATTGAGTCCCAGCGAATGTTCAGGTTAAAGCTTTTGCAACGTGTTGTGACGTACATTACGTACGTTTGGTAGGGAGCTTGCTGATTTTTTGGTTAAAGGGGAACAATTCAGCTTTCTCATCAGAGAGAAGAAAGGAAAAGGTGGCAATGTGGCATCATACACGTTCCGCTATGCTGTGGGGATCAGTGGCCTGCCCTCTCCTCGCCCGCTGCCGCTGCTGCCGCGGAGGTGCCGCCCCGCCCCCTCCGCCGGCCGATGAAGCTGCCCCGCCAGCTTGGGTTGCGCCGCCGCTAGCCGCAGGTCCTCCCAGGCTCTGCGGCGACACTGATCCACTCTGCTACGACAGCATAGATACATACATGAAATTAAAGAAGGGTTTCTTGTTCATGGCACATAGCTAGCTAGATGGTGAGTGCTGATCTTACCTGGCCAAATTGTGGCTGCACGGCGGCCGCGCCATGCATCCCAAATCCGTTGAACAAGGAGTGATCACCTCCCTGGACACGCGCGCGCAAGCAGGATCCATGCCAACGACATAGTCAAAAGGTTTAGGAAAGATCGACGTGAGCTCGAGGAGAAAGGAAGGAGGAATTGAGCCCAAGAAGACGACAATTCTTACGGCGGAGTTGGGCGGCGACTTGAAGCCGCCCTCCATCTTCTCCCGCGCCGGCGCGGACGACCGGTCCGTGAACAGCGGCTGCGGGGAGAAGCCGCTGCCCCCGCTGTCCTCGCCCCCGAGGCCGCCGCCGTGGCGGTGCAGGTCGCTGAGATGCAGCATGACAGGGGAGGCGGAGGACTTGATGTCCCCGCCGCCGATCTGGTGCTGCTGGAGGCGGGACGCGAGCAGCGCCGACTCGTCGCTGAAGTGGCTCTGCTGCACGGCGGGGTCCTCGGCCGCCGTGCCGGCGCCTGCGCCCGCGGTGAGTTCCCACGGCGACTTGGCACCGGCGCCCAGGTCAGCCCACGCGGAGGGCAGCGTGGACAGCATCTGGTCGAAGAAGTCGTCGGCCTGGTGCGCCCCGCCCCCGTCCTCGCCGCCGGCCATCTCACGGCCGCTCGGCTGCATGGCGTTGAAGACGCTTGTCAGGTAACTGAGGTGATTGATTGAAGAAAGACAGACAGGATGAGGAGATCTCCTCGCGCCTTTGGGCGGCTTTATAATAGTCGGACAGCTCCAAGTTTTTCTAACAACAAATTGAGCTTAGTTCGTGCAGCACCTTTTGGCAGTATAGTGATTGTTTTTTCCTTCTCATTTTTTTAAGTTTATTAGGGCAAACTGTGGAGTACAAACGTGTTATTTTATTTTTCTTTTTCTCAAGTAAGTAAAAGATTTGTAAATCTTTTATATAAGATTAAGAAAACAATGAAAGTTGCATCGACGCGTCACGAATGACATGTTAGGGGGATAATGTTATACAATCAACTCGGTCCAAGTGTTAAGAAAACCAAAATTGACACATAGCTATGTACTGCTGATCCGTGTGAAGTTGCTCTCAAGTGAAAGGCTGGTTGAGATTAGGTAAGCCACTATTATTTACTCTCATGGCAACCACACCCTACCAGAAAAACACCATTTGCTGCCCTGGGATCTAGTGGCGGAGCTGGGATTGAGGTGTGTGGGTGGGTGGGGGGGTGTGTGTGGGGGGGGGGGGGGGGGCTAAACAAGGGAGATTTAGGACTAAAGCTAAAAATTAGTGGTAATAATCAAGCTGATTAGGGGGGGCCTGTGGATCCGCCCCTGCTGGGATCCCTATTCACATGAAACCATAGATTAGTCTTCATCGAAGTATCCACAAGTTCAAGGCCGATATTAGACATCAAAGTATCCACAAGTTCAGGGCCGATATTAATTAGAATTTAGAAAATACAAATTTCATGGTAATTTTGCAAAACCTAAGGCCTCTGGCACATGTGTGATTGAGATTGCGCTCCACCGCCATTGAGTATGCACAAGTGGCCGAGCTGTAGCAACTTGAACCTATCTCAATTGATTTGGTTTTTTGTGGTGAACCTGCCAATTTAACAGAGCTATGGTAGTACAACTAAACTGGTCCTTCACGTTCTGCATATAGAAGTCACAACTGTGATTGTTCAGGTTTCATCCATGCAGCCCTGCACACGTGCGACATGTAAATTGCAGAAGCCAGGCATTAGAGCAACTCCAAGAGATTATATAAAAGTAGATTCTAAAACCATTGATTTAGCCATTGTCTAAAATGAAACACGGTAAAAAAAACAGAGTGATGCAACGGCCTTTCTAAATTCCCATCATCTATTTTTAGAACACACGTGTCATGATCAGATTAGCTCGGTTCCTTGGTTTCTGTAATCTTGCCATCTGCTTGCATGCCACCAGGCAAGCGCCATGCAGGAATAGACACGGATGATGGCGAGCCTCTATGGCTTGCTTTCTTTACCCAGCGACAAACGCGGGATAGCAAGATGGTTATTTTGGAACATAGGATAAGAATAGCTGTTGGACTTCCGATTCTTGTGAAAATTGCTAAAATAACATTTCATAACACAAATAGCCACTCTGTTGGAGTTGCTCTTATGACCGCATTATGAGTTTATGACCCGCATGTGCTCACACCGTGCGCGCGTGCGGTGCAGATGAAGGTAAACGACTCAGATGACGAAACGTATTCGGCATCCGATGAGAAACAGATCGACAGGTCCGATGAGAAACAGATCGACAGGTAAATGCAGTTATGTGAGCAACACACAGAAGATTCAGAGACAGGATTAGACTTTAGGAATATGCCAAGGACGAACAAGGTCATTAACCACTGGGATTATTCTAATGCCCCCACTACGAGTCATGTCTCGGTATTATCTTGTAAAATGATATTGTTAATAATGAAGAGGATCCTATGCCTTTCATTTATACTCTCAGATTCTTCGATAAAATGAAAAACAACCTGGCTGATTGAGAACACCCTGCAACTTGTAAAAGTAAAGAGATGGAGACCATATCAGTTGGAAAATGACCAAGATCAGTACTAGTTTTTTCTACCAGTTTTCTCAAATTAAACGAATGGTAAGATCTGACAAGTTTGTATACATGGGATGCAGCAAGGAAGGGCAAAACTGAAAAAAAAACCTGCAAAAAAGCTAACATTAACTGTGCTAAGAGGCGCTCATAACACACAAATCGATTGGACACTCTAAGTAGATATAAAGTATCAAAACACCATCAGTTCCTACAAGTATCATAACACAGCACTTGAGATGTAAATTGTATCTTACCATAATATCTCTGCATCACACACCATCAGTTCCTACACATCCGTATCAAAACATGTTTAATGTAGAGATAACATTCAACTCCACTGCAAAATTTGACAGCTTGATTCTTTTC
>CM041644.1:8261354-8282953 GCA_023333625.1 Bothriochloa decipiens
CCCTTGTCAATTCTAGAAAAATGAAGAGTGCACGGAAAGTGGGGGATGACGGCCGCAAAGTCAGCAGCCAGCATTAACTGTTGACACATTCCCTTGCAGAGCTGAAGATCCAAGAGAATGGTGGAAGAAGCAGTAGTGGCAGGTTTAGCCCAATCAATCCCTGCATTAACTGCGCTAATCCAATCTGGTTGCAACATTAATGGCCCCTGGATTAGTTTAATTGCCCCTGCGCCCGGGCTTCCCAGCAGGCATGGATGGAGATGACAGGCGAGATTAATGTCTTGTCGTTCATACTATATTGGGTTGGAAGAATTGAGGCCATTTTTCTGGTCAGTGTGGCTGCTTAAAGGCACGTACTATGTGCACGAGAAAGAGGACCCAGATCATAGAACAAACTGGAAAACAAAGCTTAATAGAGCTGGAATACGAACCAGCAGTTAAGACTTAAGACAAACAAAAATTGTAACAATACAGCATATATCAATAGCAAGCAAAATGATAGCTGCAATGTTGACCACATGTTTTTTTTTCCCAAAGTGAAAAGAGAGACCTAAAGTCTAAATGTATAATGTCAGCAAAACGAAGGAGAAAATTCACAGATGTAATAGTCTCAATGGTGGGAATTCTTTTTGGGTAAGCTAAAGTCAAGCATACATAAGGTTCTCTGCATCTGATCTTAAGGTTTTATCTCAAATTGAAGTGATCCAATATCTTATAGAAGATGTCGAAAAAAAAGGCCCATTATGCTTCTCAGAGACAGCACATTACCCCTGTGTTTGACAACATAATCAGTGAAGTTTTTGCTTATATAAAGGTGAATGCACAGTATTTTGATATATTGCTGTTCCTAAAAAGTCATCAACGCAACAGAAAATGACATGGTTCACCAAATTTAACCACAACATGCCACTGAACCATCAGACAAACCACAAACACGAAATGCTCAAAGTAATGCGTACCAGTGCATGGGCGATGGTGCCCACCAGAAGAGCAGTTTCATATACTGTTTGGATAATTTGAGTTTATTTAACTAAAGTGGCTCAAAGGTTTCAAACATCATTCTTTCATCATGCATAATACATCCAGATACAGAACCAAAGCTGTGTCAACTTCCGTCAGAAATCTCCAGAACTAGCTGTGTGCCTGTGTCCAGAATGACAAGGCAGGTTTTACCACATCAAAGCATGCTGTGCATCATTTATCCATCTCCCAGATGATGCCACTGTCCTCTGGATGCAGCAATGAGCAAGAGTAAGAAGATGTACAGAATAGCATTCATATGAGTACATAATCAAGTACACAATGCGTTCAGCAGTACAACTCATAATCCTATAATAGAACAACTCGTAATCTCAAATTTCCCAGGAGCAGTCCTAAGGTGCGAAAATCAAGTAGGCATATCATCTTGCTCCTGCTATGAAATGCAGGAATATACCTTTGATCTTTTTGTTTATCCAAAACCTCAAGAAGCATCCCAGCACCAACACCAGCAGCACATACAGAACCATAGATTGCCAGTGCAGAGGGCCAAGGCCGCCGAGGGAGAAAATAGCAGTCTGGGACTTGTCTGATTTTCTTCGGGAGACGCTTCTTCACAATTAGTTTGCTAGATTCAGTCGTCACTGCGCCACCCACAGTCTTCCAGTCCACATTCTTCAGGATATCTTTCAAGAGTTTTCAGCGGCCATTCTGAAACTGTATGTATAAATGTTAGCCAGAATTCCAGGAACAGACATGTAGGACAGTCACACAATAGGAATGTGTATTCAATTCTTCAGGATATCTGAACAAATCACATAGTCAATTGATCCAGGTGCAGTGGAAACTAGAGCTTATCAATTAAAGCCACCCAATTCAGCACGGCATAACTTTTTTTTTTCTAGGATAGGGTACAATTTGGACGCACACAACCCACACACTCCACACTCACACCACACGCACACACACGCGTGCGCGTCCGAACACACGCTAAGAAGAGATTGGGAGCCGTCGCCGCCTTCATTACGCGGGAAACGTGCAGTACCACCGAACGCGCACGTGTGCGTGTACCACAGAAATATATCAGGACCGGGGCAGGTGCGGCACCCGGGAGTCGAACGCGCAACCTCCCGGGCGGGCAGCGCCTACGACGAGGCCGCTAGCCAACTGAGCCGAAGCTCGTCCGCATCACGGCATAACTTATAACAAGCTTAAGATGAACACAACAGGATTGATACAGAAAGGATCAAAAAATGGAGGTATAACAACAGTCTCGAATGACAGGTTACAGAATCAGTACAAGGTTCCGTATTTCATTTCTTATCAATTGACACGGGACTCCTTTGTTTCAAAAAAAAAAAAAAGGAAAAAAAACCGATACGGGTCGCGCAATCCACAGACGCCGGTTATTCTGCTACGCACTTGATGACGAATGGAAGAGTCCAACCCAACGCATGCGCCGCTATGGAATTGATCTGCTCGCGCGGCAGGAGCTTACAGACCGTCCCCGGAGCGGAACCCAATCAACACTTGTTCATCAGAATAGGACAATCACAGGAAGAAATTCCAACGGTCGACTAGAAATGTAGGTAGGCCTAGTGGGGGCAACCGATGAGGAAACGAGTAGCAGCGGAACAAACTGAGAGTAGAGCGAAGGAGGGGAGATGGAAACGGGTCCCAGTTACCGCGTGCTCCGGGGCTCAATCGATGCGCCGGCGGCGGCAGTGGACGAGGCGGGGCGGCGCCACGGCGGGGAGGCGGCAGTGGACGAGGCGGGACGACAGCCGACGAAGCAGGCTCGCCTTACATGGGCCGATGGGCCTGTTGCCTTGCGAGAGAGAGCAAGAGGAATCAATCGTATGGTGATGGAATCTTACTGTGGGCCGGACTCCATCTCACGCGGGCCCACCCTCAGTGACATCATACAGGTACAACGTCGATGTAGTTGTAACAGAGATTACATCCGTACTGGACTCCGCTTGAGGATGCATACAGATACATGGAGTTCTAGCAGACGACGCAACGACCTTCCGTTGTCTTCAATCAATATACGTAGCCGCCGACATCTCCCTCATCTTGGTCCCAACTCCTCCCCGAGCTACTCGGCCGTGTCCTCGCCCACCTCCCATTGCCCGCCGAACGGGCATGCTTCCGCGCCGGCTGCCGCGCGTGGCACACCGCCGTGCGTAATCACCACGTGCGCCAGTTTCCTTGGATCGTTCTCCCGGGCGGTTCCTTCTTCGTCATCACAGGAGTCGACGACGACGATGACGACAATGCCAGCGGCGGTATCTTATTCGACCGCCTCCCTGGACTGCCAGCAGATGGGGCGGACGACGCTGCCATGTCCTTTGTCGTCGGCTCCAGCGACGACTGGCTTGCGCTAGACTGCACCTGTGACGAGGAGGACCTCAAGTACGTCATGGGCAAGATCTGCAGCAAGTGCTCCTGTTGTCTCCTGGACAAAGACGACGTCAAGCGCAAGCCCAGCTACCACCTGTGGAACACCTTGTTTGGAGCAACAGTTCCGCTACCTGAGCTGGAAGCTGTGATCCAGCTTCCAGATCCGCAAGGTGCTCATGCGCTCGTTGAATCCCGATGACGTGATCGTCGTTGTGACCAACAGCTGGAACTACAACATCGTCCTGTGCCGCCCCGGGAAGGGCACGCATATATATTGTACTACTACGATATCTTTGATGTCGCATTCATCGGAGACTGGCTATATGGGATCACGCCCAATGAAAACCTCATCGGATTCCGCCTCACCGAAGACGACGTTGATGGCAAGCCTGATGTTGTGAGGACAAGACGCTTCATTACAAACCCATTGCCCGAAGGGGAGGAAGACTAGTGGAGCTGGATTGATGACGAGGTTAGTGACAATGACAATGACAATGATGATATTGATGATGACACGACGACGACGATGATGATGAAGGTGGTCATGGTGGCAGTGACGATGATGGCAACAACAACGAAGATGGTCATGTCGGTACTGACGACGATGAAGACGTTCAGAGTGATCAAGAGGAGGAAGTGGATGATCAACCACGAAGTAAAGAGGCCCAAGAGGAAGAGGCGGAAGCGCATGATCCGGGTGGCGAACAAGAGAACAATAAAAGGGAAGACGAGGGTGAAGCAGGCGAAGATGAAGCGCAGAACACAGAAGAGGAGGATTGCACAAGTGGTGACGGGATGATATCAAATGGTGTGGACGTTGAGCAAGATGAGGAATCGCTCAACGAGCCCAAGGACTACACCATCACCTTCCGGAAACTTGCGAAGTCAGAGCTGGGGAGCTGCTCATGGTGAGGCGGCAAATGCAAGCGCCTTCTGATAGTTTCCGGACAACCGTGCACTCGCAAGATGGAGATCTTCAAGGCGGACATTGATGCCGGCAAATGGCTGCCGGTAACTGGTAGCTGCTGTTTACCCGAAGATGAGGCCCTTTTCCTCAGCAAATCCTTCAGCAAGTCAGTTCGTGTGCACGGTGACATCAGAGCACGTTTCATATATTTTGATGATACGTTGGAAGCGTTTAACACCACATCCTCGACCTGTATCCCATCTAGTCTTGGAAAGCAGGTTTATCGTTTGTTGAGGTGTAGATGGCTGACGTGGATTTTCCCACAAGAGTTGCTGGTTTAGATATAGAAGTGGATTGGTGATTGTTAGCCAGTAGATTCTTGCTTTGTTCTTTTTTCTATTTTTATTTGTGCTTTTAGATCGAGTCTTTGTTGATTAGCTATACATGGAATTAAATTGCTATATATATTTGCCTTTACAAGTATACAACTTTGTTACTATTGATATTAGCTACAGATATCTTGGTTTTTCCGAAATGAAAACAATGAGAAGTCATCGAGAAGACATGCATATTTATATATGTATCATGCCATATATCGTGAAATCAGTTGCCGTACCTCCCATTATCACTGTACTAGTATAATGCCGTGCTAACGCCACGGTTTTATCTTAGAATACACATGAAAACAAATCATATAAGGAAAGGCAAAACACTATTGAGTAACTTTTACATTATTGTGTAAACTGATACACAAGAAGACAAACAATGAGAGCGACAAAACTGAATATCGATTCATATTTCAGCATGACAGCTTGAAGAACAAGGAACAAATCAGGAGCCTAAACTGCTCTTCGTCAGTCATGCCACCGGATCAGCATAAGAATGCATCTCTAGATAATACATAAAGCCTTGATCTCTGCACCCCGAGGGCTTTGCCAAATCCTTCTCTCCGCTTTAGTATTTCAGTTTATCCTGAAGGATGCAAATCATGCAAGAAACATATTTTGTTTGACAAGATTTTAGGACCTGAAAAATGTCATTCATGAATATTTTGCTTGACCAAGATTCATCTAACAAAAGAATACACTCCCGGACAAAATTTATAGCACTAACAAATATATGGAGGACAAAAAAATTATGCAATTACCACCAACATGGTTATTATGAGGGCACCGTTGTTTGCAGAGGAAGTGGCAGGCACTGCAGAGTTTACTCACTTCGTCGTGGGTGCACATCTTTTCACGGGAACCCAGCACTACCATCTTAGGCCTATGAAACACCAACCAAATTAAACATCAGAGACTCTGGGGTGACTCAATCTACAACTGCATCTATTGAAGACATAATGACATATGCATTCCTCAGTACCATGGCATTCATGAGAAGTTACTTAACAGCACACAGTTCAACACAATCAGCTCTCAAACAGTAATAGGCGGTAGGAACTATATTAAGGTTATGTAGAAATAGAAATCAATACTGCAACAATAATGTTGGCAACTCAAAACTGAATAGTGAAAAGATAAAGCACCTGCTGAGGAGCTTGGAGTTTCTGTTTCAGTTCATCAGAGCAGAATTCATAAACATCCAGTTCCAGTGGGTAATCAACTTTCTGGAAATAATAAAAAAACACAAAAGAGAGTTATTTTAGCAAATAAGGTAAAACATGTCTGGCACCATAGTAGTAGAGACAATAATGACAAGATTCCATATAAAACCAGTCATTGCTCAAGGGGAAGGAGTAAAAGAAACTAACATACTCGTAAAATCTCTGCCTTTTGGTTTGATTCCCTTTTCCAAAAGAAACGAACGAACTGCACAGTCAAGTACCTAAAGGAAGGAGTATTATGTTTTTCTCTGTATAAAAGGACACAGTGAAACACACATATTTAATCTATTTGCCTAGGCAGCTCATTTATTCTTGATTCTCTAGTATAAATCAACTGCAGTTCGACCCTGTGTAGACGAAGCTTTCTCAAGTTCTGTCTTCAAGCCCTGTAACAAAGAAAAATGTGAATGCATTACTGTGGCTAAAATGAAGCTAAAAGAAAATAGCATCTGTATCGTAGTCTATGACCGAAATATTGATAAGCTGCTTCCAAAATGTGCAGAAATAGATTTAAGTCATATTGAGGTGAAATTACTGCCAAAAAATATTGTACACAATTGAACAACAAGTTTAAAACATAAGCTAATTGCTGGACTACAACCGTATACTAATCAAATTGATCAATTCACTTACCCTTTCTTTTTCCCCTTTTGTGGTGTACCTGAATTGCTAGCCGTCCATCCTAGTGCAGATGCTGCATTGCTGATCGGTCAGATAAGAGATCAGGGATTCAGACTTTTGGAGATAGGTCACTAATTCAATCGTCACTCATCAGATGCCTCACAATTGCCCCCACCTATATATTCAGGAATGGACACTACAATGCCACATTAATTCAAGACATCGGTAGATACAAGTCGGATATCATTGATGGAAGGAAAACGAAGCATGGAATGAACAAGGATCACGGTAAAAACTGCAAGCACGTTTCTCTCGGGAATTTCGTCAAACACTCACACATCAAGAAGGGAAGGGAAGGGAATACCTGAGCGCACTGTTGATGTCGATGGGCGGTGGCAGATGGATTCAGCACCGGCCCGGCCACCCTCCACCACCGGCGCGCGGATCTGATCGGCGAGTCGCGCATGCGAGTGGATCTGGGCCGCCCCAGCCTGCCGCAGGTGCTAACCAACACCGCCGCCCATGTGAACGCGAGACCCCACTGCCGCTGCCGGGCACGGCTACGCCGTCCAGGCCCGTCCCCCGCCCAACGCTGCTGCCAGCGGCGAGCGCACGCGGTGGTCACCACCGGCGCACGAGAAAAACTGCTGGGGCGCTGGCTGCCTGTGATTGTTGCTGGGTCCCTAGCGGCGCCGACGACCGTGGCCACCGCGTCCTCATTGAGGATCGCGTGTGGGAAGAATCACGCCCAGGAGTCGTGGCATCGCCCTACGTCCGCCAAGTCCGCCCCTGCCGCTCAACCAGCGCTCGGATCCGTCCTGGCGACGGCCAAGGAAACCCTAGCAAACACGACGGCGGAAGTCGTCGTCTTTTCTTTGAAATGAAACTGCAATCTGGGAAGAGGAAGATTATTCTTTTTTTTTCCGTCAAAGTCAGGGATCGAACCTCGCCGGCGTGAGGGCCGCGAGCGCGCGAGCGTGAGGGGCGTAAGGCAGTGCATTGTACTTTTAATCTGGACCGTTTTATCCGTAATGTTAATTTTGACCGATCAGCAATTTTTAATTATATTGAAGATAAAAACATAAGCGAGACACGTAGCCGTCTGCACTAAGTCTTGACTGGCATTGACAAACCGGAGCCCTCGTGGAGTTCCACTGCGGACGCTCCCCTTCTTTTTCTTTTTTTATTTTTATTTAGAAAAAGACGATCTCCTTTAATTTTTTAAGAGTTATATGGTACGACGCAGATACTTATAACATGCATACATACTCACCCCTATGAATACACGTACGTGAATCTACCCTTATCCTTATAAGCACCTCCGAAGGACTGAGTAACCGACGGATCTAGAGATTTCTAAAGTCACCACTGTTGCCTCGTTGTCGACAAGAACATCGCTTACCACTTAACGCATGACGCCGATAAATTCTGAGAAAATTCCATAAAAATATACGAGCACCAGGTTTTAAAATTTGATGGGTAGCATCCCACTGGACCATCAAGACGTCCTCCATCACCGACGCCCACCCAACGTGCGTCAGTGCGTCACCAACACGCGGACGGAGGCGTGGCGCAGCACGGCCACCTGCGGCGCCCAGGGCACCACGACTCCACGGGCCCAGACCCGACGCTGGCCGTGTGGTTCAATCTGGGCACGGTTAACCGAGAACCGAGAACTGAACCGAAAGAACCGGAACCAAAACCGAAAGAACCGGAACCAAAAAAACCGGTTCCTTATTCGGTTCCTGATTTTGAGGAACCGAAATAACCGAATAAATTTTGGTTCCTACTCTTGGTTAACCGAACTAACCGAAATAACCGAATTACTCGTATTCTGAGAGAATATGTTTGATTTATGTGTGGTTAAACATATTTGACATGCCATATATTTGTGTTACTATATTGCTATTGCTGCCTTATAAATTATTGTTAATAAAAATGGATATAGTGTTGCATAAATTTGCCTTGGAACATGTATATTTATAATTGTTTTGACCTTTGTTGGAAAACTTCTGTTATTTGGTTCGAAACTGAAACCGAACCGAAAGAACCGAAAACCAAATTGGTCGGTTTCCAATTTTTTCAAGAACCGATCGGTTCCAGTTTCTTAGGAACCAAATTTTCTAGGTAACCGAGGAACCGGAACCGAACCGAACCGAACCGAAGAACCAAATGCCCAGGGCTACGTGTGGTCCAGGAAGCACAAGCGGGAGGAGCATCCATGAATCCTCGCGCAGCTCGCAAAGCTCCTCGGGCCATAGGGATGCAACCGTACAGAAGCTCATGTGGCGGCCGGGACGAGATGAATGGGACAACCACTTCTTTCTAGTGTATTTACCTTGGCGAGTCATCGTGGGCCCATATCTGACATGGCACCAGTTGTGCCAAAACCAGAACTCAAACTAGCTATGAAGGTCATGTGCATGGTTTCAATAGATGAGGGAGGATCTTTGTCTAGTTTTCGCGTTCAGGGAGCAAAATCAAACTTTTATGAGAGATGAGAGAGCAAAAGTAGATTTTTTCATTCACAGTTTCGTTAACAAGACCTGGCCCAGCCCGGGCTTTCCCCGTTGCCCAGCACAGCCCGACTGATGGTTGCCGAGTGGTGCTGGACTGACCGACGTTCCGACAACCGCCGCCTCCGCACAGCCGATAGCCGTTCCTTCGCCTCCGCCGCTGCAAATATCCACTCCGCACTAGCTACAGCAGCCCCCGTTGCCTCCTGCCATGGGGATCTAGACATCCTCCCGCGGCCGCCGGAATGCCTGCCGGTAAAGCGTCCAAGGTAGCGTGGCAAGAAGATCCGGCGAGCGGCGACGACTGCATCGGTGCCCTCCCGGACGAGCTCCTGCACCAGATCCTCGCCTTCCTCCCCGCGCAGCAAACTGTGCGGACCTGCGTGCTCACCCGGCGCTGGCGACACCTCTGGAAGTTTGCCGCTGTCCTGCGCATAGTCGGCGCCGATGGGAAGGCGCCGCTGCCCTTCGAGGAGGCCTAGGAGTTCTTGGACAGCCTTTTGCTCCTCTCGAGACATTTGAGCTCACCTTCCATTGACGTTCGCCGTGTGAGGCTCTAGGTCAGTTACGCCGTGCAGTGCAAAGTCCAGGTGTCGCGGCTCATCTTCCACAGGCTCCTACTCCGGCCGCACGAACCACCCCTCGCCTCCATGCACTTGACCAAGTTGGAGCTTCGCATAGAATTTTTGCATTTTGGTCCTTTTTGGAAATATTTTTCACAAATAACCCTCTGGCGAAACATTTTCTAAAAATGCACCGTTTTTAGGCGTATTAGGGCATGACGCTGAGGTATGAGGCTCGACGTCAACTGACACAACGCCGAGGGCCTTGCCATGTCACCAGCGACCGCGGTCGTCGTCCTCCGCTGGCCCACAGCTCAGCGTTGTGTCAGCCGACGCCGAGCCTCATACCTCGGCGTGGGGCCGTTGCACGCCTATCTCCTGGCCATCTGTATCCTGGCCCAGGCGGCCCATCTTGGAGGCTTGGCCCAGACTACCTCAGCGTGGAGTTAGTTATCGCCGAGGCTCATACCTCGGTGCTGCTCGATGCGACGCTAAAGTTTGGACATAGAAGCCGCGCCGAGGCCCCCTTCTTCCTCCTCCCTCCATTCTGTTTTTGGTCGCCGGCCTCTCATTCTCTCTCCCTTCCGTCCCCTAAACCCTAACGCCTAAATGCTCCTCTAGGTGGCCGGATCTCGCGTCCCGACGGTTTCCTGAGGTAAAACTTCCTCCCCTCCTCCAATCTGTCCGCATGGATTTTGCTGCATTGTCTCCAAATTTGTTGCACCGTGGGTATATGGTGGTGTGGTATATGTGTAATTTTTTTTGTGAAATGCTAGGATTAGTGTCATTGTTTGCTCTTGATGATGTATGTAGATGCAAATAGTGGCCATGGTGTACCTTAGATGTCCACATTTTTTAGAATAATAAATTGTAATGACGGTTAAGGTTTGGTTAAATAATATTATTTATTATGTACTCATGGTTGCCACATGTTGTTGTATATTTAGGATTTGGTTTAATTAGTAGACTATTGAGTATTATGTACTAATTGGAGGTTTATTGTTTGGTTAAATTAGTAGTATTATTAGGTATTTTCTTATTTATGAAAATATGGCATCAAATTGCATTTCCATGATAAGTGACAACTCCTGTTGCGCGTTGGATGTAGATGGACAGATTAGTGAGGTTGCATCATGGAGGTCGTGTTGTTAGGATAAGAGATGATAGTTTAAAATTGGTGGACATGTCCGAAGAGTTGTTTATTTTTTCTGAAACCCCCTCTTTAAATCAGATAGTGGACCGAGTGAATGAAAAGTTAGGTTGGAATGAAGTCAACGTGAATCTTAAGTTTGAAGATGTGATAGATGTTGGGTCATATAAAGGTCCACGGATAAAGAGGTTGTTCAAAATTTCTACCGAGTCTAATTGGATTGATTACAAGGCAGTTGTATTGGACTCAGAAGTTCGTTCTTTGGATTTAGTGGTAACTAGGGAGTCTAGCTTAGGAAATGATAACATCCAAACATGGCCATGTTCACCAACTCATACTAGTGACGGTGCAATGTTTGAACAAGTGGTTTATCTGACACAACCAAGCTACGGTGGTGGCGACTAGTATGCATCGCTCGATCGTGATGAAGGGTTTTTTGAGGGCGATGGCCATGTTCACCAGCTCATACTAGTTGAGGGCAATGGTGATATTGACGAGGAGGATGATGATTATGTATTGGGTGGTGAAGAGGATGCTTCGGACGATGATAGCGGAGATGATGTTATTGAGAATGACCTTAGCGACGAAGATGATTGTGGCAGAACCTCCTAAATCATATGGCCCACACGCATGATTATTGTCTAAACAGACTTCAAATAACTATGAATGTGTTCCATACGACTTAAAAAATATGTCGGGTAAATCTCAAATCATCCACGATTCTCCGAGCAGGATCGATCATTATAAAGAGGCATTGCAGTATTACAACAGTTTGATATAAATAATATACATCGGAGTAAAATAGCGGAAGACTTACAACAACATAAGTTTACAAATCTTTGAGTTTCAAATATTTACAACCATAAGTTTAAATTGTACAAACCATAATAGTAGTGGAGTAGCAGTAGATAACTTTATTACAATACCAAGCGATAAGCTCTGCCCAAGAGCTAACATCTTACTCGTCGTCACTTTCCTCGACGACTGTCATGCAGCAGGATGCAAAGCACTTCTGCCCATGAGGCTCACCTGCAACAAGGTTTCAACAAACCCTGAGTACAAAAGTACTCAACAAGACTGACCCGACGAAAAAGAGGGGTGGAGACTCAAGAAATGCAGGCTAGAGGGACAAGGTAAGGCTTGTAAGAGATAAGAAATTTTGCGGAAAAGCTTAACAGAAAGTAAAGTTTGCTTTGATCTAGCTTCAATTACCAACCAACTTCATTATTAAACCTTATTCATTGTTCAAGTTGTTACTACAATGATGAACACCGATCGAGTCTTCTTCTTCGAGAAGCAACGGCGATTTGAATCCATTTTCATACCCAGCTGGGACCTAGGTCACTAGGATACCGGAGACTTTAACTCTGATGCATACCAGATGAACCGATATACCGGGATAACAACCGCAGCCATATATCACCACATGATACACCTGAGCTCTTCTGCCCCGTGTACCGATATACATGGGAATTTAAACCCACAGTATAACACACTATGACATATGTGGCGACTCTGGCCCACTATATGTCACTCCATGATATGCGTGGGGACTCTGGCCCACTGTATACCACTTCATGCATGTGGATTTCTAATTTCTCGATATCACCAGTTCACCAACGGACGGGACCTAGGGCATCAACAGACGAAAACACTACAGAGGGACTCCATTCCAGTGCAAGTTAGCCGTCCGGACTCGATTTATTAACTATCATCAAGATTCCAACAAGTAAAACCAATCTCATCTTTTTCATTCTTTTACTTTTGAACACTTAACTAATTAAGCAGGGCTAAGCGTTACTACTTATCTTCCAAAGCAGGTAACAAGGAATAAGGAAATAAGACAGGTAATGCAATTGGTGGGTTTTCACTCAACTCCTACTACTTAATGCAACATATCATAGGTGAAGCGATAAAACTTTGATAAATAGAATAGGGTTTGAATGCATTCGGGGCTTGCCTTGGTATTCGGGGTAGACGGTCTCGAACTCTGGATCAACTCCCAATTCCTAAATCTGCTCGTCCTTGGAATCTGGTGCGATAACGTTAACTCTCCGTTAACAAAAACTATTCGATAATTGATATGCTTTAACATGATGGAATAGTAAACATGATGCTCGATGGATGCATGATCAGATTAAGGGCTTGAGTATAACTTTTCTTCATGATAAAGTTGCAAGTCAACAAAACTTCGCTTATCAAGCTCATTAGGGTTAACTACGCTATTTAAGAAATTAATTAAACACATGAAATAACGTTGATTAAGCCCTAATGACATGATTAAGATAAGCACAAATAATTAATTAAAGTGCCAAAGGTCATTAAGGTTAATGACCCAAGGTCATCAATCAATCCCAAAGTCAAACAAATCCTATAATGATTAAACTTAATTAAAGGGATTAATTAATTATTTAAAGACATTAAATAAAGGCATAAAATTAAAGTTATTAAATTAAGCCCAAAATTTTATTTTGGTAAGCTATTAGACTAATTAGATGGCAAAACAAATTTCAAAATTAAAAGCCAATTATTTTATTTATTAAAAATCAATGAAGGTCCATTTTTGAATTAAAAGGGCTAATTTTAACATATATAAAAATACTCAAATTTGGCATTTCATATTTTTCCTAGGTAGATGACATCATAAAGAGCACACACAAAAATTTTCAGAATTTGGAGCTATATGAATTACTATGATTTTTCAAAGAAAATAGCATTTAAATCATTTTCTGAAAATAGAAAAAGAAAAAAATCGACACAGTGTCTCCCGCGCTGACCGATGGTTCGCCGGCGGTTGACCGGCGATTACTCGCCGAAGGCGAGGTCTCCGGCGACCGGACTTGAACCATCAGGCTCAGCTTGGCACGGGGAGTCGATCAAGGTAGCTAACGTGGCGGCGGAGCGATGGCGGCACCCATGCCGGTGGCCATGGCGGCGTGGCGGAGCTCGGGCGCGGCGGCGACGCTCACCGGAGTGATTTCCGGCGACGGTGAGCACTCGGGCGTACACAGGGCATCCATACGAACACACTGGGCCAGAAGATGAAGTCGCTCCTAGCCCCTAACTCAAACGACCACGCGCGCGGCGACGCTGGCCAGCCATGCCGGTGGCGAGCTTCGGTGTCCGGCGGCCACGACGCGGTAAGGATGAAATTGATAGCGCAGACAGCTGCAGGCGCTCACCACGGTGCTATGCGCACGTTAATGAAGGCTTGGAGCGGCTGAGTCGAGCTGCGGACGGCGGCGGTGATGGCGGCGGTGGCGCTCCGATGGCAAGGACGGCGTCACCGGAGTTCCTGTGGACCATCAAGCCGGCCAAGAAGGGCATGAGGGGTAGGATAGCATGGAGAACATGATAGGAGGGTTAATAGACATATGTTTTCACCCTGTGCGGCGGTCGACGACGAAAGAGCTCGCGGCGGCTCGGCGACCGGTCGCGGAGAAAATGACGACGCGCGGGCAGCTCGGGCGAGGAGAGCAAGCACGAGCTAGCTCAAACTGACCGTAAGGATGTGGTGGAGCTAATGGCAAGAGCAATCGGGCAGTGGTGAATCGACAATGATGAATTCAAGCGGTGGAGCGAGGTCATCGGCGGTGGCGGCAGGAAGAAGAAAGAAGAGAAACGGCGGCGGCCGACCGGTATTTATAGGCCAAAGGTGACGCACGGACGGGCGACAAGACGACGGCGAAGTTTCGGGTGTCCAGGGTGAGTTGGTGGCCGAGATATGCGTGGCGGTGGACGGCGGCGTGGGTTGAGAAGCCAGCGATGGCGGCCGACGATAGGTTTCGGTACTGTTCGAGAAAATTACAGAATTTTGCCATCCGTTTGAAATTACAAATTACACCAAAATTTATATAAGAACTTGAAAATATCCAAAAATATAATTTGCATAACTTTTCAAGAGCTACACTTTTCCTTTAACTAGCATCCTCAAATTCTATATAGATTTTGAAATTTGAATTCAAATTCAAAAAGGGAATAAAACCCTAGAAACTAACATTTGAAATTACTTTTGATTTTTCAATAAAACTTGAAAATCTTCGAAACTATGAAATGTTTAAATTTCCAAACCAAACATTTTTCACATACAAAGTTTTCCAAAATTATGCATAATTCTTGAATTATAGCTTTAAAATTAAAAGGATACAAAAGCTGGAAAACTATATTTTCAAATTTATTTGAAATTTCTTTTGGAAACTTGAAAAACTTTATATACGAACTTTGTAGATCTTGTTAAGATCTACAAACTATCTTTTTAGAGTATCTCCAAATTCTTTATATATTTTGAATTAGAGAAAAGGGGGTAAAACTAAGTTTTAGAATAATGGGTTTTTGAAATAGAATTCAAACTCGATTTGGTTTCTAACTTAATTGGTTGGTCATTATTGATCACAAACATCATCCGAGGACATTTTTAGGTCATTGACCCAATGACACCCTTGGTTGACCAAATTGACTTTCAAAAAACCCTTTATAGCTTTCCAATTTGAATTTAAATTTGAATTGCAAGGCTTGGGAATAAGCTTTGAAACCCAAATTCAACTTCAAATATGGAAACAAATTTTTAAGGGTTGAACTTAGGTTTATACACTATGCTTGACACTAGTGTAAACACGGTTTACACCTCAAGTACATAGAATATAAACCAAGTATTTGCGCTGACATTCAAAAGTAGGGTTTTATTATTTTATGTGACAAAACATTCCAGAAACACAATCAACCTATGAAATGTAAACTTGTTTTAATTAATGCACATTAAGGTTGACTTAAACATGCATGCTTTGCAATGCATATGATGACATGGCATGTTTTAGTTAATATAACACCAGAGGTGTTACAATGATCTTAGTGGTGAAGAAGACTTTGGTGATGCTAGGGCTACCAACCGGGTTGACATTGAAGTCGCTGGAGATGATGAAAATTTCAAAAAGGACGTGGCTAAGGACTATGATGACGATCACCCTGCTCATCGTCTCAATGCTAGGGAAACAGAAATATTGTCTAGGGTCTTGCCTTGGAGGGATCCAGAAGTTGGTGATTTCGAGGACCTTAGTCATGCTCATATGGCAGTAGCTGATGGAGGGCCAAGTGATATAGCAGTCCCTGATGTTAGCGGTTGCTTCATCATACGTAAGGGCCTATTGTTCGGTACCATGGATCAACTAAAATCATGGTTGCAAGAGTACTCTATTCTCCACAACCGTCCCTTTAGGGTCGTTACTTCGTGGAAGAACAATAGGTACACCGTGGCTTGCGAGCAAGAATAGTGTAGTTGGAGAGTATGTGCTAGACAGAATAGGGTAGGCAAATAGAAGATTACCTCAGTCTAGCGACCACATCTTTGTGCCACGGCTGAGGCAAAAGAGAGCCACCTGCAGCTGAATTCTAGGTTCATTGCAAGGCAATTATGCCCCGTGGTGAAGCATATGCCAACCATCATGATTTCTGGTTTGGTTGAGATCATCTTCCAATGCTACGATTACTATGTCAAGTATGGAAAAGCATGGAGGGAAAAGCAGCGTGTACTAGAAATAATCTTTGGAAATTGGGAAGAAGCATATGAGCGTCTCCCTGTAATGTTGAATGCAATGAGAGCTGTAAATCCCGGGATGCACTTCGAGTATTTACCTAAGGAGGGTGAAACTAGGAATGGCAGCTAGGTTTTTGGTAGGGCCTTTTGGGCTTTTGGGCAGAGCATTGAAGCATTCAAGCATTGCAGGCCCATTGTCTCAATTGATGGGGCATTTCTTACAGGAAAATTCAAAGGCACAATGCTTATTTGTATCGGGACAGATGCAGAAGACCAACTTGTCCCACTGGCCTTTGCGATTGTTCAGAAAGAGGACACAGATAGTTGGTGTTGGTTTCTAAGACTCGTAAGACAAGTGGTGATTGGGCCAGGACGTGATGTTTGTATCATATAGGATAGGCATGCTGGCATTCTTAATGCTGTACAAGAAGAGATGCCAGGTTATGGGCAAATACATCATCGGTGGTGCACAAGACACCTTGCTCAGAATCTTATAAGGCATGACCACACAAAGGACAACTTCAAATTGTTTGAGGAGGTTTGCAGGCAACAAGAGGTAGAGTTATTCGAAGAGAAGCTAGATGCCTTGAAGTTGGCCACAAATGTTGATGGTAGGCAGTTCTTGAATGACCTGATGGCATCTAAGGAGAAATGGAGGCTTGCATACGATACTAGAGGTTGAAGATAGGGCTTCATGAATAGTAACATGGCAGAGATGTTTAATAGTATTCTAAGCGGTTGTCGTGGTCTGCTTGTGACTGCTATTGCATCATTCACCTTCTACAAGTCAAATGCTTGGTTTGTTGTGAGGAAGAAGCATGCGAGAAAATTATGGAGTGATAACAAAGCTTGGCCACTTTTAGCATCTCGGAAACTAGCTTTCTCAAAGAAGAAGTCTAAAAAAGAGAAGGGATCATGTTTTGATCCGATCAACCATGGATATGAGATTCTTGAGGCAGGTGGAACTAACATCGGTGGTGAAGATCGAGATGCTTGAAAACATAAAGTAATAATCAATTAGAATAAATGTTCTTGTGGAAAACCCACCATATACCATAGGCCTTGCTCTCACATGATTACAACTTGTCGCATTAGACGTGTTGACGCTAAGGTCCCTCCCCGTATGGCTGTGGAGTTCTCTCTGAGGAACCTAACGGCCACATGGAATCCTTAGTTTGAGCCGTTTCTAGACGAGAGCCAGTGGCCTACCTATGATGGCCCCAAGTATGTGGCTGATCTTGGTTTACTGTGGAAGAGTAGAGGACCTAGGCGGCGCAAGAGGTTCAGGATGGACATGGACCAAGCCACCCCAGGTAGATCAACTGCGAGTAAGGTTGGGACATATTTTTTAGAGGACACCCAAAAAAGTCGTTGCTCAAGGTGCCATAATCCGGGCCACAATAGAAGGAAATGTCCTGAATTACTTAGACAACAGGTATCATCCATGTTAGCTGCTTGTTACGTATAATAGTTTGGTTCCTTGTTTTACTTACAACTGTTTGGTTCCCTATGTTGTTATTTACTTTGTATTACTTCTTACTACATATGGATGCTTTTTTCTTACTTAAATACTAATTTCTTTGTGATTACTTCACTTGTAGAATGAATCGGTACCCACTTCTTGAGTCAAGGCTCGATGAGCAGCACCGAGCCCGGAGGATAGAGAATGGAGAGGTATAACTGAAAGTGCATCAAGCCATTTAGTGGGTTTGGTGGATTGATTGACAACAGTGATTAAAAATAACTAATGATGTTGCTAAGTGATTGGACAGAAAAATGGTTATCTCACAAGTATTTATTGAAAGCGTGTAAAGCCAAAATGATGTATTGTTGTATAAACAATCTAGTTCAAACACAAGACAACAATGCAAATGGAATTCATGTGAAAGGCTTATCAATTGTGAGATTGCAATGATCCATGTGACAGCAAGCATAATTGGATATCAATCAATGAGATATAAGCAAATTACATATTAAACGATCCCCCATTCAAAGCTTGCCATAGTGACATAAAGGATCAAAATTCTACTATAAAGATTGAAGTGACTTGATACATTTGGAGTTATTTCTATTTAACGAATGGAATCAAGTCATGTGCTCAAGATGGCTATGCTCAAGGTAAAGAAATCAAGAATGGCATGTTGGCACCCTCATTTGATGGAGCTCAAAAGAATCGGTTTTCAATTAGAAGAAAGTTTCTCAAGAGATTCCAATTTAGATTTTATTTTAATCTTGAGTTAATAGGAAAACCGTACTATTAAGAGGGATACATCATGTTCATAGATTATATCCTTAAAGTGCTCAAGTTAACCCAAGTGAGATTTGAGAGTGAGTGACTCGAGATACTAATCAAGTGAGTGCTGGCCGTGCATGCCGGACATGTCCGGTATGATACCAGACTTGTCCGTTATTGACTCGAGTGTGCCGTGGCTATCCATACCGGACTTGTCCGGTAAGATACTGGACTTGTCCGGTTTGCAACGGCTAGTTAACGGCTAGTTTTTCTAAAATGGCTATAAATACCCCTAAGCCCCCATCTCATGGGGCTGCTGATTCTGCTGATTTCCAGACCCCCTCTAAAGCTTTGCTAACTCTCTCAAACCCTGTCTTAGTGAGTGATTGATCCAAATTGAAAAATCCATCTTGTGGGTTAAGAGAAGATCAATTTGTGAGCAAGCCAATCCTTGAGCACTTAAGCATATTGTCTATTTTCGTGAGCTGCATTTGTTACTCTTGGACTCTTCGATCCTAGATGGTTAGGCGTCGTCGGAGAGCACCCTAGAGCTTGCGGTTGCCTCGGATTATTTGTAACGGTTTGATTTCGTCGCCGAAAAGGAAGGAATCATCTAGTGAAGGAGGAAAAGGAGTTGGAATACACTCCGGCTAGAGTGACGACCTGCGTGGTATCCTTTAGGGGGAACCCCAAAGAAAAGGAGTCGGAAAAGACTCCTGCTAGAGTGACATGTGTTGTATCCTCTAGAACTAGAGTGACCTATGTTGGTATCCTCTAGGTAAGGTTCTTTGGGTCTCCCGCAGCTCCCTCAACGGAGAGTAGGTTACAACAGAAACCGAACTTCGAATAAACAAATATCGTGTCTCATCTCTTGTGATATTTACTTCATTTTTGATATTTGAGCAATATTTGTTGTCGGAGCTGCTCTGCAGGTTGTGGCTTGATTATATACATTATACAAGATACCTGCAGGTTGAGGAAGGAGGTTGAGAGCAAAAGGAGCTTGAACTTCTCTGCTCGTGTATCTCGGACTTGTCTGGGATCATACCGGACTTGTCCAGTATTGCCTGATTGTGCAGAGCTTTGCAGTTTGCCTTATCTCTTATTATATTGCAGTTTAGGTCATCTTTTGTATATAGATGTATTAAAGTGTGTCTCTACAGATTGAAGGGGCAGTCAAAAAGCAAAATCTTGTTACCCATAATTTTTGGACTTGTCCGGGTTGATACCGGACTTATCCGGTATTGACAGATTACACAAAAATTAAATATATTGTATCTAATTCTTTGTGGTGCAGGGGTTAGGCGACTAAGTGTTACTTATACTTATACTTACTCTGTTTATCTATCTTGTGTTAGTATCTCTTTGTGAGGGGTTTTTCAAGTTATTGAAAACTCTATTCTAAATTGTTTCCGCTTTATAAGTGTTAAATTTTTAGAAACGCCTATTCACCCCCTCTAGGTGCATCCTCGGTCCTTACAAGTGGTATCAGAGCTTTGGTCTCCCTAAAAGCTTCATAGCCGTGAGTAAAGGATGATGTCGCCTAGTGAGATGAATCCCGTAATCCTCCAAAATGATGGTTCAAACTTTCTACCTTGGTTAATTCATTACTCAATACTTTTTGGACTATTAGTCCTCTTGTTGAGCATATTGTGGATGCAAGCATATCTCTTTCCATAGTTGATTGGAGCAACTACAAAAATATTTCAAAAGAGGAAGAGATATGTGTGCAACTCAATGCTCTAGCCGCTAATGCTATTTTGAGTACACTGAGTACAGAGATTCTAGATGAGGCAATCTATAATGGGCAAACCCCTCCAGATAGTGCTCATGTCATTTGGACCAAACTCTTCAAGCTTTATGGAAAGTCCAAATGTGATGAGTGCTATGTGTGGAGAATAATAGAAAACATGCCTACCACATCCCTTTGCTATGAAATGACATCAGACAACCAAAAGAATGCAGAGCTGGAGCAATATCAGCAAGTTCCTGTTGTGCTGTCTAAACAGCAACACATACCGGACATGTTCGGTATGGTACCAGACTTGTCCGGTATGGCCGAGGCAGCAAGTCTGCACACAGTTTTAGGGTGTGATAATGCAAGTCGATGGAGAACAAGCGATGAGTCAACCTCAGTGACAAATGATACTCATCCTTTGTGTCTCATGGCCAAGAAGAACAAGAAGAAGGCGACAAAGATTGAACAAGTCAAGGAAGTTGAACACAAACATGATCAAGAAGAGAGTGTTCTCAAAGTTGAAGATCTTGACATCATTGATCATCTCAACAACCAAGAAAAGAGCATATTCTTGAAGCTAATCGAGAAGAATGTTGAGTTAGAAGAAGAGAATGAGAAACAAAAACATTCACTTTAAAAGCAAGAAATGTTTCTCATTTCCAAGGTGGAAGAACTAAAGGAAATCAATGAGAGGTATATAAAATTGTCAATTGAGCATGATTTAGCTACTAACTCTCTTTCTAGTGTCTCACAATTAGAAAAGGAGAACATTGAGCTCAAAGCAAAGCTTGACACCCTCTCAAGCAAGTTCAACAAGCTTCACATCGAGCATGATTATCTCAAGTGCTTACATGAGAAGCTAGTAGAATCACATGCTATGCTTGAAACAACACATGAGGTTATGACTACATTGGTAAAATCCTCTCAATCTCATAATCTTCAAATTAATACTTTGTGTACTAATCAGTGTGTTTCTCAAGCAAGCCAATCTTTGATTGAGCAAAATTTACTAGAAAATGCTAAGCTCAAAGAAGAAGTTGAAAAACTAAGAAATGATGTGATTAAATTAAAGGGTAAGGAGAAAGCACAACCTTCTCAAGATAACCGTGAAAGCATGGTGAAGAAGCTTGAGAAGGGTTCAAATCGTGTTTCCTCTAACACCCAACAAGCTAGTCATACCAGAAGCAAGAAACACGGCAAGAGGCTATGTTATGGCTACGATGCTTATGGGCATATGAGCACATGTGTCCAAATAAGAGTTGAGCCAATAAGTGTGAGGTGGCTGAACAAAAGGCAGCTAGCATGGTGGCAAACCAAGCCAAGATGGATGAACCTAAAGCTTGTGTCAAGT
>CM041644.1:8287953-8312715 GCA_023333625.1 Bothriochloa decipiens
CCTAAATCATGGAATCCAAAAGCTTAAATTATATATATCTTTTGTAAGCTTTAATCGAGGTTGTCATCAATCACCAAAAATGGGGAGATTGAAAGTGCATCAAGCCCTTTAGTGGGTTTTGGTGGATTGATTGACAACAACGATTAAAAAGAACTAATGATGTTGCTAAGTGATTGGACAGGAAAATGGTTATCTCACAAGTATTTATTGAAAGCGTGTAAAGCCAAAATGATGTATTGTTGTATAAATAATCTAGTTCAAACACAAGACAACAATGCAAATGGAATTCATGTGAAAGGCTTATCAATTGTGAGATTACAATGATCCATATGAAAGCAAGCATGATTGGATATCGATCAATGAGATATAAGCAAATTACATATTAAACGATCTCCCATTCAAAGCTTGCCATAGTGACATAAAGGATCAAAATTCTACTATAAAGATTGAAGTGGCTTGATACATTTGGAGTTATTTCTATTTAACGAATGGAATCAAGTCATGTGCTCAAGATGGCTATGCTCAAGGTAAAGAAATCAAGAATGGCATGTTGGCACCCTCATTTGATGGAGTTCAAAAGAATCGGTTTTCAATTAGAAGAAAGCTTCTCAAGAGATTCCAATTTAGATTTTATTTTAATCTTGAGTTAATAGGAAAACCGTACTATTAAGAGGGATGCATCATGTTCAAGATTATATCCTTAAAGTGCTCAAGTTAACCCAAGTGAGATTTGAGAGTGAGTGACTCGAGATACTAATCAAGTGAGTGCTGGCCGTGCATGCCGGACATGTCCGGTATGATACCAGACTTGTCCAGTATTGACTCGAGTGTGCCGTGGCTATCCATACTGGACTTGTCCGGTAAGATACCGGACTTGTCCGGTTTGCAATGGCTAGTTATCGGCTAGTTTTTATAAAATGGCTATAAATAGCCCTAAGCCCCCATCTCGTGGGGCTGCTGATTCTGCTGATTTCTAGACCCCCTCTAAAGCTTTGCTAACTCTCTCAAACCCTTTCTTAGTGAGTGATTGATCCAAATCAAAAAATCCATCTTGTGGGTTAAGAGAAGATCAATTTGTGAGCAAGCCAATCCTTGAGCACTTGAGCATATTGTCTATTTTCGTGAGCTGCATTTGTTACTCTTGGACTTTTCGGTCCTAGATGGTTAGGCGTCGCTGGAGAGCACCCTAGAGCTTGTGGTTGCCTCGGATTGTTTGTAACAGTTTGATTTCGCTACTGAAAGGGAAGGAATCATCTAGTGAAGGAGGAAAAGGAGTTGGAATACACTCCGACTAGAGTGACGACCTGCGTGGTATCCTCTAGGGGGAACCTCAAAGGAAAGGAGTTGGAAAAGACTCCCGCTAGAGTGACATGTGTTGTATCCTCTAGAACTAGAGTGACCTGTGTTGGTATCCTCTAGGTAAGGTTCTTTGGGTCTCCCGTAGCTCCCTCAACGAAGAGTAGGTTTTGATAGAAACCGAACTTCAGATAAACAAATATCGTGTCTCATCTCGTGATATTTACTTCATTTTTGATATCTGAGAAATATTTGTTGTCGGAGCTACTCTGCAAGTTGTGGTTTGATTATATACATTATACAAGATACCTGCAGGTTGAGGAAGGAGGTTGAGAGCAAAAGGAGCTTGAACTTCTTTGCCCGTGTATCTCGGACTTGTCCAAGATCATACCGGACTTGTCCGGTATTGCCTGATTGTGCAAAGCTTTGCAGTTTGCCTTATCTCTTATTATATTGCAGTTCAGGTCATCTTTTATATATAGATGTATTAAAGTGTGTCTCTGTAGATTGAAGGGGCAGTCGAAAAGCAAAATCTTGTTACCCGTAATTTTTAGACTTGTCCGGGTTGATACCGGACTTGTCCGGTATTGACAGATTGCACAGAAATTGAATATATTGTATTTGATTCTTTGTGGTGCAGAGGTTGGGCGACTAAGTGTTACTTATACTTATACTTACTCTGTTTATCTATCTTGTGTTAGTATCTCTTTGTGAGGAGTTTTTTAAGTTATTGAAAACTCTATTCTAAATTGTTTCCGCTTTATAAGTGTTAAATTTTCAGAAACGCCTATTCACCCCCCTCTAGGTGCATCCTCTATCCTTACAATAACCCTTACATTTTCATACATGGTTGTAAAGTAGAATTCTTTTTTGTATGGTACCTTCGTCACATTCTCATTGACACAACATTTGCTTGGTTGTCTTGTTTTTTATGCAGGTGTTGAAAGTGCTGAGGCCAATGACACATGACGCCGCTATCACCGTGGCCTACGATGATCGGTACACGCCTCTCCTAAAGTGGGCGAACCTTGCCACCGTTGCTCGTGTCTATCATCGAGGCACGCCATCGTTCAACCCAGCGGCGTTGACAGCGTTGGTAGATAGGTGGAGTCCAGAGACACACACCTTCCACCTTCTATGTGGGGAGATGACGATCACTCTTTAGGATGTAGCCATGATCCTTGGAGTGAAAATCCAAGGATTCCCAGTGACCAGAGACACGGAGTCTGCAGGATGGGAGGATCGTGTGGCCCAGTTCTTGGGTCGGTCCTACCTGAACTTGAGCCAGGAAAGAAACGACGCAGCAGTGGAATATCCTTGAGGTGGCTGCGTCAAGAGTTTGGGCATTGTCCAGACGATGCAGACGAGGCCACTGTGACCTACTACTATTCGGCTTACGTGCTACACATGTTTGGTATGGTTCTATTCCTCGACGGCACTGGAGACACTACTTCTTGGATGTACATCCCGTGCCTTTAGAACTGGGATGATGCCGGGAACAGGAGTTGGGGATCTACTATACTAGCTTCCCTGTACCGTCAGATTTGTGAGTCTTGCTACCGTACTAGAGGTGAGCACGCAACAATGTCAGGATGCATCACACTGCTGTAGGTAATAAATCAATATTGTGCAACTGTCTACAACAACCATTGGTTTTTATGTAAAAGAAATTAACAGCCACCTTCACATTTCTGTTATAGATTTAGATGTGGGAGAGGCTTCCAGTTGGGAGACCGCATCAACTTGATCCACCAAACCCTTGGTTTCCAGTAGGTGACACCATCATTGCCCCTACCGTGGCACACCTCTATGAGAGAGCCCATGGAACTTACCACGTGTCACGGTACACGTACGTCAGCTACACAAATGAGCTGGACACCCTACGGCCACAACATGTAAGTTAGATCAGCTTCTCAAACTTACTCGACATCATCGCAGTACGTAATACAGTGAGCACAAAATGATGAGCACTATTTGTACAGGTTGAATGGGAACCATATGACAGGGCTACAGTTACAGGTCTCAATTTGAGCACCTTATGCAAGGAAGACGAGGCCTTATGGAAGATGCGGTGCCCTCTCATTTGTTTCTATGTAGTAGAGTACCATCTACCTCACCGTGTAGCATGGCAGTTTGGTAAGCTGCAGCCTTGTCCTCCTGAAGAATTCTCCACCTCCTGGGTGCTGCACAAGTTTAGTCGACAAAAGAAGAAGAAGATCACCAACTGGCAGCTCAAGCACCAGCGGTACATCGATGAGTGGAACTTGATGGAGCAGAACAACATGCGCATCTTTGCTAGGCATCGTGAGAACACTTTCGATGAGTACCTCATTTGGCTTGGTGAACAGACACGGCTGCAGTTGAAACCAGCTTGGACAGAGGAGGACATTGCAGAAATTGCAAGCGATAATGAAGGCAACAACCCATATGATGAAGGTATCCGACAAGGCCGCCAAGTTGAGATTGCCCTAGTGTTAGCTAGAGCGGTAAGTTTTTAAACCATTTGTACCGATTGAGATCATGGCCTTTGATGGTTACTAAATAAGTTAGTTTGTTGCATGGAGCACGAAAATAATGAGGACTGTTGCGGCTCAAGGAGTGGCATTGATGGTTCCTGTGGGAGATCCAAATGAGGCCAGTTTGTTATGCCAATACATTCAGGTACTCATTAGCACTTTCCTAGAAATAGCAACTTGAAAACAATAATGATCATGTAAGTTAACTTTTACTGAATTCAAATTGCAGCGTTCGATGCATCGTCTCCATAAAGTTGCAGCCCACCTTGGATGCAGACATGCCCCGCAGGTCATATCCCCATAGCATGTCATAACCCCACAGCTGAATGTTGGAGCAAGCTCTAGTCAACAAGGTGTAGGCCCTTCAACTGCACAAGGAGGACCATGGGACCAATGGGAACAACAAGGCGATGAGAATGAAGGACAAGGAGAAGGGCATGAAGGACAAGGTGCACAGTGGGACCGATGGGAAGAAATTGGCATGTCACAGCTTGATGATGCACCCATGGGAAGTCAAGTCTCGGCATCGGGACGACCGCATAGGGAAATTTGACAAGTGGACAAGTACACTCCAGGTACCTACGCATTAGGAAGGGGAAAGCGTATCGCTCGTTAGTAACGTTAAGGTATGTCCACTTCACTAGCATTCTTAATACCATAAAACTTGGTACATTGTTGTTAACAAGTGCCTTAAATTCTTTGACAGGTGGTAGATGAATGGAGGGTGGACATGATGAACTTGTGCTCTCTTTTGTGTATGCACGATGTGTGTGTTGGTATTGTGATGAAATGGTGGTAGATCAATGGAGGGTGTTAGATGAGAACGCACGGAATGTGTAACTAATGGTGTTGCGACCATGGCCTTTGTGTCATTTGTATGGACTGTGTCGCAGCTACAAAGTGTAGGTGTGTGAACTATGGATGAGCTATGGACTATGTTTGTGTATGGACTAAGCCACTATGTTTGGATTATGTTTGTTTATTTATGTTAAATTCTAGGCTTGTTTTATGATATCAAATTCTGTCAAGATATAAATTTATGCCAAGCTGTTGTGCAAGCTCGGTGTCATTTAACTTAATGCCGAGGTGCTAAGGCTCGGTGTTACTTGACTTCACGCCAAAGCCCTGGCCATACTGGAATTTAGTGGCCTACGGTGCCGAGGTGCTCAGGCTCGGCGTCAGCTGACTTAACGCCGAGGTGCTCAGGCTCGGCATCAGGTTACTTCACGCCTACCCCCAGGCGAAACTAGAATTCGATGGCTAACACCGCCGATATGCAAAACCTCGGCGTCAGCTGATTTCAGGCCGACATACATGACGCTATTCGACTCAACGCCGAGGTCCTGGCAGGGGCCCAAAGGTTGGAACTTAGCGCCGAGGATTTTTTTTACTTTTGTTTTTTTGGTTTATGTGACTTTAGAAATCTTCCTTAGTATGCATACACATATATAGGCAGAGAGGTATTGTGGCCATAATAATAGTCCATTACAACACAATTAAAGGCATGGCAACAGTCCATTACAACACAATTAAGCGAATCTGAATTCATGTACCAAATCGGCCCTAATAATTCGAAACATAACCAGGAAGCAAGTCTTCATCTTCCGAATCACTATCCTCTCCCACAAACTCATTGGTATGGCTACCCTCAGCTGTGTTGGCTTCTTCTTCCTTTTTATTGTAGTAAGCGGCCTCGAATTCATTGAGGGCTTGGGTGAACGCTTCATCATACTCCTCGTCCTCAGCGTATTGAGTAAGAAACTTTCCTTTACCCGCCGCTAAATCGGCCTCCGCTAGGGAGATGAGCTCATCCAATCTGGAAGTGTCATCGTCGTCCACCATCTCCACCTCAGCACTCTTCTTTTCGGCCTCCTTCATCTTCTCCTTCTCAAAAGCCTTCGCCTCTAAATCGGCCTCCGCTAGGGCGATGAGCTCGTCCAATCTGGAAGTGTCATCGTCGTCCTCCATCACCGCCTCAGCACTCCTCTTTTTGGCCTCCTCTAGCTTCTCCTTTTGATAATATCCCTTCTCGGCCTCCTCCGCCGTCTGCTCCAGATAAGCTGAATGAGTGACCTCAACATCCTAGTTCCCTGTGCATCCAATCTCTGTAGTAATCAAAACAAATAGTTAGAAAGACAAACCATAAACAAGTTTATGAGCTTTGAAAGACACTCACTGAGACACAGGTGAGCTTCTAGGCCTCTGATGCCCTCATACTCTTTTCTTTCCGCCTCAATTTTTGCATGCACTTCTACCTCCTCTGCTCTATTCTTTTTCACTGTCTCACAATCTTTCTTCCAAGCAGCAGCACTTGGGGTTTGGACACCCAATCGGTGAGCATAAGCACGCTGCTCTTGCTTTCGTATCTTAATATAGTTGTCCACAAAATGAGTACCAGACCTCATCTTCTGGTCCATGAATTGCTTATTCTTGAGTGTACCTATGTATTCCCTCTGGTCTTTAACATAGTTAAAAACCTCCCAGTTGCATTTTCTCAGGCTCCGCGCTCGAACGGAAGAATTATACACAAGTCAACAAAAAGAACAAAGTTTGAATATCAAGAAGCAAGAGGTAGAACGAACTAACCTCATCGTAATCAACCACATGGCCGCACCAATACCCTATTCCAAGCTCCATAGGAAGTAGGCCATACTGCGCTTTGACACCACATTTGCACATCACAGGAGGAGCGGGGGTAACTACTTTTCTCTTCTTATCCACCTTCGGCTCTGGCCATTTGTTCTTAGGACCCCAGAGTCACTCCCTGAAGTTACACTTCTGCAACTAGGTGTACCCACCCTACAAAGTGAAATATTAGTACATGCAGAAAGACTAAGAAAGACATGAAGACATACAATTTGCACTTACTCCGGCGGGGTTAGGACATTCGAACTAGTTAGGCCTGTCTGAACTTATCACTGAATCATCTCCGTATTTGCAACGAGGCGGAGATTCAAGCCGTTTCAATTGGGCTATTTTCTTCTCTTCGTCTGTCATTGGCGGGGGGTCAGGCGGAGGTGGCACCCACCGCTCGAATTGATCGAGTGGATTATGCTTCCCTTTCCACCATTCATCAAACTGGAGATACCTTGGGTCGAACATGTCTGGACCGTCAATCCACTGAAAGAAAAAGCACTACTCATGGTCCTACAAAATATGATTTGTAGCGACGTTGTTAGCGAAATAGTACAATAAATAAAGACGCAATGCAAGGGATGCAATTACTTACATTGAATCCACCGCATGTGTAGTAGCAACGGGCAGCTATGTCCTCATGGCGAGATTGGCCAATATCAGCCAGTTCTCCACAGTAGCGATTTGGAACAGGGAGTGTAGGAGGAACAAGGGCATCCTTGCTAGACACGTCAGGGTACAATTCTCTAGGGTGACCTCGTTTTTTCTAAAGCTGCGTCCGACACAAGTTTTGCATCTAACAAAAATGAAAATGCTCAATACCTATAAATTTGTAGATAACATAACATAGTTGACAATGCAAATGCTAAATATCTACAAATTCAACTACTCTAAAACAACAAGTAAAGCTAAGAAAAAAATGAATATAATCTAACAAGTAAATTCAACTACTCTAAATTCAACTAATATAAATTTGTAACCGAGCATAGTTCACAGTCCACCAATCCATTAATAATAACAACGAGTGAAGCTAAGAAAAAATAAATAAAATTTAAAATAAGTATTTCATCCAACTACTCTACAGCTACAAATAAAGAAGTTCATCCAAACCAACTTTGTCACCATGTTTCTAGGGTTAGCCAACTAAACAATCATCCTAATCAACGAAATCGGTCCGGAAGAAACATATATACCACACACCATATAAGCACGGTTCAAGCAATTTCGAGACAATACAGTAAAATCCAACCGGACAGAATGGAGGAGAGGAGGGAGATTTACCTCAGAGAACAGTCAGGGAGGGAGATCGGGCCACCTAGAGGAGGATTATGGACCTAGGGTTTGAGGGGGGCGGAGTGGAGAGAGAAACAGAGCACCGGCCACGAAGAAAATGGGAGGGAGGAGGAAGAAGGGGCCTCGGCGCGGCCTTAATGGCCAGACCTCGGCGTTGAGCCGGGCCACGCCGAGGTATGAAGCTCGGCGTTAATTGGACGCACGCGAGCTTCTTGGGCCGCAGCACTTAAGTGGGCTGTCCATGCCTGGTCCAAATCTCGGCGTGCAACGGCCCCACGCCAAGGTATGAGGCTCGGCGTCGGCTGACACAACGCCGAGCTATGGGCTAGCGGAGAATGACGACCGTGATCGTTGGTGACGTGGCGAGGCCCTCGACGTTGTGTCAGTTGACGCTGAGCCTCATACCTCGGTGTCATGCCCTAATACGCCTAAAAATAGTGCATTTTTAGAAAATATTTTGCCGGGGGGTTATTTATGAAAAATGTTTTTGAAAAGGACCAAATGCAAAAATTCCACGAGCTTCGCGTCGTGTCTTTCAGTGGTGACTTCCTTGACCTCTCGAGGTGTCCCAGGCTGAAAGATCTAGAGACTGAAGGCTGCTCATTCGTGCTTGCGGGAAGAATCTCATCCCCGTCCTCGAAGCGTCTAAAAATCACATTCCTTATGCTTGCTGCTTCAAAAATTTTCTTCACCTCTCTCTTGTCCTTATACAAAACCTAAAGCATCTTATGTTTCCTCTTTACAGGTTTACAAAAGTTTTCTAAACGAGGAAATCCTAATGAATACGTGCTGAAAGTGGGTTCGGGAGCAAACTTAAAGAGAGGATCTTCCAAATTTAATCTTTATTATTTGCAAAAAAAAGAGAGAATCTTCCAAAATAAAATTAATCTTGTTGCTTTATTCATAGATGAGGAGATTGAGTTGCTTGTGCGTCAAAGCACTAGCTGTGGAGGAAAAACCCATGTGAGCAACTCTCCAACTACCTGTTTTCTCTGCCATGGCAAGCTAACCAGGGTACGAGTGTGTTAAACCTAATGTTGAATGCATCGTCCATATCAACTGAATATACAAAACCCTCTTTGATGTCTCCATAGGCTTGAGTGACCCTGCTAGTTGATCGGCTAAGAAAGAGTGCCTCGCCTTGAGCTAGAGTAGTAGCGATGATAGGAACCCATTGTCCAGTGTCCATGTCCGCCTTGAAGATGTCCACCTTGCGAGTGTAATCGGGTGCATGGAATGCAGGGAATTGCCCCTGGTGCCTCACCATGAGCAAATCTCGTCGGTCGCCGCCACCGCCACATGACTCGACAAGGCGCCTGGTGGTCACAATGTAGTCTTTAGTTTCATAGGGCACCTCCTCATCCTTGAGGACCACCGCATCATCCCCCACTATCATCACATCATCGTCGACGTACTCTGCCATTGCCTCGTCATCGTCATCATTGTCCTGTTGATGGTTTGGTAATCATCCATCCAACTCAATGGGTCTTCACCATCACCTAATGGAGGATGGCCGATTATGACTCTCTTGAATCCAGACACAATGGGCTCACCGTCTTTGTTCTTCACAATAAGAGCAATTTAGCGATGTATAAATTAATTCCGACAATGAGGAAAAGACCAACAGCATGTACCACAGGTATGTGATTTGATACTAGCAACAGAGAGAATGTGAGAACGAACAACGGAGAGAGAATTGACATTCTTACAGTGGGATTGCCGGCGAAGGAAGACGTAGCAGACCATCGACTGAAGTCCGGATCAGCGGCGTAGAGGGAAGAAGACGTCCAGTGAGCAGTCGCGACGGCGCTTCCCAAAAACTGATACGCCCCCTACCCCGTGCAGGGACGCGAGGAGACGTAGGCTTCGGAGCCTGCTCTCCCGACACCGATGGCACGTCGGCGACGGGATGGGGAAGACGGCGGCAGCGCAGCACTGTGGTGAGGAAGAGATGAATCTCTCGACACTGAGAACGACGTCTCACATCATATTTATACACGCATCGCAGCAAATAGGAAAGTAATTAGCCGCTCAATCACAGTATTATGGTAATTGACCTGCCATTTGTGCACTTACCATAATACGAGAATAATTGCTTACCAAATAGGCCAGCGCAATTTTTTCCATGCATGCAAAAATTCAGAGTGACAAAAGGAGGCCGCGCACCCGCAAGGGTCGGAGCGGGAAATCGGCGGACCATTCACGCGCATGTCGTGCGTGCGCGCGTGTGGTTCATCCTTTTCCTCTCCCCAATAGCTCCAACAAGATAGAGATAGCTCATCTATTTAAGTTGGCCTCACTCCTCTTGAAGTAGAAAGGTGGGACTAATGTCTCCCATCTTTCTATATATATACATGCATGTGTGAGTAGGTCTTTGGGATTTATTTGGAATTGTTTGGCCCATGGCCCAAAACATCTGACAGTTCTGTGATCCCGTAGAGCGCATCTTCTAACAAAGCAAACGTCCCATATGCCTAGGTGAGGGATCACAAACCTTCCCTTCTTCTCAGCCCCAGGGCGACATGTGATTATCGTGTGGTTCTGTCTGTTGGTGGTGACAACGACGAGGTCATCGTCGCGACCGGTAGAGGAGCAGCGCATGAGCACCTTACGTATCTCAAATGTCTCCGGAACGTCGCCGACGATGCAGTCCAGCTCGGGAAGCGACACGGTCTTGCCGGAGAAAGGATTGAGCATGTAGTTGTGTTTGTGCCTGACGTCGTGCCTGGGCTCGAGGAACTTGGACGTGGTGCTGTCGTACGTGTCCCAGCGGTTGGTGCGCCGGAACACGTCGTCGGTGCAGTCGAGAGCGAGCCAGCTGCCGGTGGCGCCGAGGCAGGTCATGTCGGGCAGGCCGGGGACTCGGCAGAAGAAGTCGTCGCTCATGGTGCCGAAGGAGCCGTTGGGGAGCACCACCCACGGTAGCTGCTGCTGATAGTGTCGCGCGGAGAGTGCCATGAGCGGCAGACGACACGGAAGCGGGCGACGTCGGCGGGAAGGAGGTGGGTGAGGATTTCGTTGAGGAGATCCGGTAGAAGGCCGGTCGATGGAGGCGGAGGCGATGTCGACGAGATCGCCGCCGCGGCCGGTGTCACGGATGTTGACATCGTCGGATCGGACGCAGACCAAATAATATTCAGGTCCGTCGATCTTTGCGGGCAGATCGAGCTGCGGGTAGACGTTTAATTTGTTGATGATAACGTGACAGAGCATCGTATATGTATATATACGATGGACTACTACTTGCTCGCAACGCAAAGGAGTCGATCTTTGAATTGGGGTAGGACTCAGTTCGGGTACGTTCCTTGCTTGTGTAGGTTTCATGAACATAACCTAACTACACATATACGGATATACATATGCAATAAGGTGGCCTATGTAACCCGGTGTAAAAGTGCAAGAGAAGTAGAAGTATCTAAATTAAATTTGAAAAAACTTGAGGATTCATGATATAAAAGTTGGTCCATGTACTACTAGATTGAATCCGCCTCATGCCCTCATGAGCCTTTTGCTGCAATGGCTCTTTTTTTGTTTTTGTTTTTTCTGTTAAAACAACAAAGTAAATTATATGGGAAACAATAAAAATAGAAAAAAATAGTAAAACTTTTTAAGTTCCTCTTGACTAAGTCTACACTCTAGAATAAAAATATTTGGTGTACTATAGATCTACTATATGTTTCTGGTAAAACCACAAATTTGTAAATTATATAAAAATAATAGAAACAGAAAATAAAAAATAACAAAACCTTTTTTTGAACTCCTCTGGTTTAGGTCTACACTCTCATCACGTTCCGGCATCATGGAAGATATGAACGGCAATGACATTGGCCCATGGTTCTCCATTTGCCAAGAATGCTAAAAAAAAGGAAATGCAAGTCTTTGCATTGTTTCCTTGGAAAAAAGATTGCAAGTTGTGCTTGGTGACAAAGGATGCTCGGTTGTATGGGCGATGGCCAATGGGCTATGGCGGTTGCTGACAGGGTTCCATGCGCCGTCCCGGCCCGGTGGTTGGCAACGGGTGAGGGCCATGCTACAGTTTTCCAAAAATCCCGTGGTCCTAACTGGGCCCGTCCAGACGGACACCAAAAATTGCCAATGGACACTGTTGGGCCAAAAATCGCAAATGCAAAGACAGCTTACGATTTTTTGTTTATATAAGGATTTTTTATAAAATATCTAAGAAAATAAAAAGAATTATAAATATATACTTTTCCTCCAATTGAGTCACGTGGTATTTAAAATCCCGCCAGTTAGAGTGGGGGTAATTGAAATGGTAGAAGGTGGTTTCCCACTACAATGAAGGATGGTTACCTCCGGTTGACAAGGCACAGTAGTTTTATTTTATCTTGTCAAATCTTTTTGTATCTGTGGAATGAATAATTAGGTGGCCTTAGACAAAATCTAATCTTTACAATAGATATAAAAATTAATCCTGATCCATTTTACTAATATCTAACATCATAACTTTTGCAGAATTGAAACTAATATCCTTCGTAGAATGTTATATTTGAGTTTTCGGTTAAGTTGTTCAATAATTTATAAAACCATCTAAAATTATGGTTTCGAAAAATATTATTTTATCATATAATTTTCTTAGTATACATGCTCAACTGAAGATCAAAGCTTTTTTTAAATAGAATACATGCTTAAAATTAAGCTTTGATTTGATATTGAATTTAAATACATTCTAAACAAGCTAACAAATCATGGATTCTAAGATTATTGGACATGTGTCATAAAATTTGGAGAGAGATAACGTCTCTGCAAATTTTTATCTTCTTTTCAATTCATTTAAATTTAGAATCAAAACAGAATCTAACTTGGCGCATGCAATGTATCGAGGAATTGGATTTTGCTTGAGTTGGCATGCTAATAAATTACATGATTAAATACTACTTTCCAAACCGTGATTTACATACTTTTTCTAAACTTTTGAAAAATGTTTTGGGGGCTAAACAGATCAAATGTTGTATTTTGTGAAGAATATTAATTTTAAAACTACAGGGTAAAGTGGGGGTGCTTGATTTCAGACGTTAAAGTCTTGTAATCTTTTGAATTGGTGTTAAAATCAAGCATGGCCCATTTTACCCATGTCGTGCATCATAGTTGCTGCAGGTTTGGCATTACTATTCTCGTGATGTTTAGTCATAAAAATGTTTTAATCTTAGGCCCTGTTGACTTGAACTTATCAGCCATGATAAATGTCTTTTCTCTTACAACAAAACACCGCCTTGTGGTTTATGCGTCGCGGAAATCACTGCTAGATCTGGCTAGAAAGAACAGTACTTGTACTATTTAAACATCCTAGCTAGTTTTGCTTAGATCCGGAGTGATCCGTAATTTGTATGTACTGTCGGATGGCATCACATCAGCATTAGCGGGACTGGGCACTAATAATATCTGCTCTAGAAGGATGTTCTGTTGTCAGGTACTAATTCTGCACACGCTCACTCCAGTGTGTTGCTGCACACGCTCTGCTCTGGCACCGAAACTGCACCCGCAGGCCGCCGCAGCTGCGGTAACAGCCGCTGCGCCTTCTACTCGTGCGCTGCTGCTCTGGAAGACCCTGGTGCACCGCAGTTGTTTGCTCTTTTCGTCTTTGGCTTTGTTTAGATATCAAAATTGGTATTCAAAATTTACTATATAAAATTTCTATTTTTCGTCACATCAAATACCGACACATATATGAAGTACTAAATATAGATAAAATAAAAAACTAATTACACACTTTTATTATATTTTACCAGACGAATATTTTAAACCTAATTAATCAATGTTTAGATAATTATTACCAAATAAAAACAAAATTACTACAGAGTTTTGCGACCCTGCCGCCAGGCATTAACGCGCTCTGCAGCGTACTGTAGCGCAGCCCGACCCTCTGCGAACTGCAGTGCAAGTAAATTCAGTCAGAAGCGGGGCCGGTTTTACTGCTGGTCGAGCCAAACGCCGCCGGGGCCCCCGGTTTCTATTTATTCCTCCCTCCCTGCATTCGGGTAACAGAGGGGAATGGAAGCGTGTCACTGGCGACTTTTCACTTTTCCTACCTGTGTGAAACAAAGCATCTTTGATTCAACCGTTACTCTTTCTTTCTCTCTCTTTCTTTCTCCCGCATTTCTAGTTCAAACCAAATTCAAGAGTCCGAGTACCGCAGCATGTTTTCGATTTTCGAATTTTCCATCCACGCTGGTCAGTATGCCCTTTGCAGTTTGGACACGATCAATCCCAATTCCCAATTAATCAGCATTTATTTCGGTACTTCCTCTGTTTCGAATTATTTGTCATCGAGAACCGGACACAAAAAACAAGACGACCCTGTGCACGCCTACCGTAGTCATCATTCATGGTAGCAATCATTCAACTTTTTCTATGAAAACGCAAGCGCCACATAGATTTTTTACGCTGCACACAGCAGCACTCACTGTCCACCGCAACAGTTGTCCTTCTCCGCAGCAGCATTCAATGTCCATCTCCGCTTTGGGAATTTTTTTTTTAGAAGGATACGTGTAGTAGTACTGGTTTGAGGCCGGGAGACAGGCGCTGGTGCGGAGGGAGACAGGGGCTGGTGCAGTAGGTGAGCAGAGCTAGGCTTTAAAATGAAACGTGACGTTGTAGCTAGAACGACAGTTAAAATGGAACTAGCAAGGAGTACATACAAGCAAGCAGCCGCCCACACCACACAAACACAATGTGGCGACAGGCAACATCACGGACCCAAGTACAAACTCTGCTCGGATTCACAAACGGATCTCGTCCGAACCGGACAACAACACGACACACAACACCACCCCCAGTGCTTCCACTGCAGCGCCTGCACCTGCACCGCCGCCTCGAAACCAGCGGAGACCTCTGATGATGAGCCGCACGCGCGCACCGGCAGGAGCGCGACAAGACGCTGCAGGCCGCAGCAGTTACGCCGCGTCACCGGCGCAGCGTGACGACCCCCACAAACCATCCCGACATCCTGGCTGGCGGCTGTTTGGGCACGTGCCACCAGTCCACCGCCCAACCTTTCGCGCGCGATCGCGCGTTTTCGCGCCATCTTTCTTCGTGTTCGTTTCTTCTACCTGGTGATGATCCGGCGCGACTCGTCGCGGCGGTGGGAGACGAGCTTGGCGGCGTCACGCCACCACACCACCTCGAGCTCCTTCTCGTGGAGCCTGCGCTGCGCGCTGTCCAACGCCGACTCCAGCTCCACGATCCGGTCCTGCTGACGCTTCTGGAGAAGCTCGTGGAGCCGCCGCTCCAGCGCGCGCGCCGACACGCCGCCGTGCGGGGGGTTCATCCTGTCCTCGCCGTACCCCCCAGCATCTTCCTCGTACTCCTCTTCCTCCTCGTCGTCGTCATCACCATTGCCGTCGACTTCGTCGTCGTCGTCGTGCTTGTTGCCACTGTCGCCGCCGTCGTCCACGCAGCTGCGAGACGCGCTGTCGTCGGCGTCGCCCTTCTTGGTCTTCACCTTCAGCAGTGGCAACTGTCGGCAACGCCAGACACAACATCAGCAAGACGAACACGCGTCGCGTCACACGGACGGACGTACGGCGTGGTACGTGGCGTACCGGTGATTTCGTGTCAGGCAGTAGTGTGTGCAATCCGTGGAGTACGTACCTCGAGTCCTGGCATCGGGACGATCCGGTTGTCGGCGTCGCCGTGGCCGTGCACCGTACCGCCGCGCTGGCGCTCCATGCGGCTCAGCTCGGCCTGGAGCTCCGCCTCCATGAGGTCCATGACCACGGCCGTGGGGCCCGAGACCGCGGTGTCGGTCGCCGCGTCGGCGTCGGATGCAGGGAACGCTATCGGGTCCTTGACGGCGGTGGTGGTGCCGCGGCTGCGGCCGTCGGATTCCTGCGAGGTGGACGACGCGGCGGGAGCAGCCGCAGGGTGGTGGTTCGACTGCTCCTCTCTCCACCGCGCCGCTTGCCTGATCTCCGACACCAGCGCCTCCATCTGCGCGCGCAACTCCACCATCTTGTTCAGCTCCACGGCGCTCTTGGACAGCAGCAGCACCAGGCTCGCTCCCAGGCCCAGGTTCATGGACACCAGCTCCTCCTCCGGCTTCTTCCTCCCTGCGGAATCCATCAAAGTTTCAGCATTAGCATCACTTTAGTGTATGATCGTCCTGCCTCGGCATGCCGAACCTAGAGAACTCCGTGGCGTCTCGAGGGGCAGCTCCGGCGGCGGCGGCTCCACGACCTTAACCCGGGGAGTCTCCCCCTGCTCGGCGCCGTCCTTCCGTTCCTCCCTCAGGCCGCCACCGTACCGCCGCGGCAGCCTCACCCGGCACCCGAACCCTCCGCCGCCACTCCCGCCGTCCCCGCCGCCTCCGCTGCCACGCAGCAGGATGCGCGACAGCAGCGACCGCGGCGACGGCTGCGCGTCGACCCCGCTCGCGGTGCGCGCCAGGTGCGCCCGGATGGACGCCGCCGCCGCCGCCGCAGCAGCAGCATTATTCGAGGAGGAATTCGCGGCCGCGAGGCGCGGCGGCGGAGGCAGGGGCAGCGACGAGCCCGCCGCCTCCTCCCTTACCCTTCCTCCCGCTCGACCTCTCACGCAGTTCTCCATTGAAACCAGCGATGGAATTGAACAAGAAAGCTAAGCTAAGCTATAGCCGCCGCAGGGGAATTCGAATTGTTGGACACGGCTCGTGCTCCGGCGGCACGCCGCGTACTTATAGGAGAAGGAGAACAGGGGCGAGGAAGGAGGAAGAAGAAAGAAGCTCTCGTGGCCTCTTCCGGAAAAGGCGCGGCAAGTCTGGAGGGAAGCGCGG
The DNA here is from genome assembly GCA_023333625.1 of Bothriochloa decipiens. Classification (NCBI taxonomy): domain Eukaryota; kingdom Viridiplantae; phylum Streptophyta; class Magnoliopsida; order Poales; family Poaceae; genus Bothriochloa; species Bothriochloa decipiens. Next base: position 8,304,460 of record CM041644.1, read on the forward strand.
CAAGTTTAAAAAAGCTGTACTAATCAAGACGATGAATGATCTTGGAAGCTTTGCTTGGGCCGCGCTAATGGCGCGACGACCCCACCGGCGGCCCCCGTCCCAGGCAATTGGAGGCGCAGCAGCGCAGGGGGGGGATGGAGGAATTAACTGCGGGGGCGAGCAACCCATGTTGCTGCTGCAGCAGCCTGCAGGACTGCAGGGGAAGAGAAGCTGCTGCCTGCCGTGCTGCCATTTTTACCTTCTGCGTGCAGGCTCTTGATATGGAACTGTGAATTCCTCAGTGTTTACTGAGCAGAGCAGAGGGCCGGGCAGTGCCAGGGCCAGGGAATTTTCTTCTGGAGACTGAAGGTGTCAGCGGATTTGTTACTGCTGCTGCTGCTTGCAGTTGCGGCCTTGCACGGGCAGGTAGGCATAGGCAGTTTTTTGGGCCGGAACTAGGTGGCGGGAGCCGTTGGATGGAGCATCCGACGGCCGAGATTGACGACGGCGAAACGAGTGGTGTACTAGAAGCATCGTGCAGGTGAGTTACTACCAGCAATACGGGCGGACAGTAGCTGTAGGAGCACTATTTTTCACCACACGATTAAAAATTTGAAATGCGCGTTCATGGTGTGAAGTGATGTTGCAAGCATAGCTTTGGTAAAAAAAAAAAAAATTGAAGTAAACAAAAGTTTTACGTATGTTCGTGTTAAGATAAAAAAAAAAAGCTTTAATTACACTAACGCGCTGCCGGAGCGGCGCACTAGAGCGAGACCACGGATATGAAATGAGCTCCCCTCCCCTAGACTATACATGAACGCACAGGGTCTTTGGCAAAGTTGTTTTTCATAATACTAATCGCTCTGCTGATTGCAAGCGAAGGCGTGACCCTAGACTGGTCGCCAATGCACTGCACTGCACCTGTTATTGCCTAACCATAAAGGTTTGTTTTGTATTATCAGTAGATCCGCTGGTGTTCAAATTCAAATGCTTTTGCAATATATAGCTTAACTCCAATTATGGCGTAACCTAGCTAGCTCGTTGGTGAGTTACTTTGCCTAGCCACAGTCAACATGACACCAGATTAGAGGTACAAATACAACGCTCGTACTAACTTCCGTGTTAACTGCGAATTCGAATTGAAACGTTGAAGAATTAAATGGAATTAAGACAAGGATTTACTCCCATTTTTTTTTTTATCCACGTTGAACGGAACGGCTTAGTCTTTGACCGTTGAGTTCAATTCAAATTCGTCCGTCAACAGTACGTAAGTAGTCGTCACCACATTTCAGATAGTAGAGATGCTCGTATTCTTGAATGCTCGCTGACGCCGTACACGCTCTCGCTCGCAGCGCAGCATGCAGCAACACCACGCGCACGCAATTGAATCTCGGCCGGTCGGGTTTTTTTTTTTGAAAACCCTCTCCGGCCGGGCTCGAGATCCGGCATGCTATCGATCGATGTGGTTGCTCTCCCCCCTGCGTCATTGATCGTCGTCCGCACTGCATGTCTCGCCGGCCGGCAATCTTAGGGCAGCCACCGGGCCAACGTGCCATGCATGCATCACCGGATGCGGATGGGCGTGCGGGTGGCCGTGTCGTCTCGTCGTGGGTCACTGCGAACGCGTGAGGCCGAGCGGCACATTTACTCGTGCACACGGGGCGGTTTACTCGTACATCCATCGTGGACGACGACGACCATGCATACGCGCGTGCTCAATCTGCAGCTGGGAGCTAGTATATAGCTAGTGGACTGTACGTGCCAGAGTTCGTGCAATTAAGCATTAATTAATACGTGCAGGAGAGGGCGGGCAGGCCGGCCGAGTAAATTTCTCGGTCAATCACCTAAAAGGCTTGCACGTTTCTATATTACGATTAAGAATAAGAAGGAGAAGTTTGTGTACAATCTGGATGCCAATCAAATTTTGATATCGTCGGGTGCAACTTTGCAAGAAGCAACGGTGTTGGCTTCTTGGTTAGAGAGCTTGAAAACGCTCGAAACTTAAACCTAAATGAAGATCATGTAAGTTCCTCTTATCTGTTCATCTCCCTAACTCCTTGGTTTATTCTTTTCTTTTTTTTCATTTAACAATTCATCTAGATACATATTTTGTTCCTTTTTTCAGTATGATGCCCGCGTGGCTGGCATTGACAAAATGGTAAGCTTGTCTGCATGGGATACTTGCCCCTACTGGAATGCATTCTTTATACTTATGGAACATCTGTGTCTGTGTAGGCTTCAGACGATGAAGCTCGTCAGTCGATCAGAGAGGCCATTATAAGAATGCTTAGTTGATTCATTTCCAATGCAAGAAAAATGTATTTAGCTACTTAAAACTTATCGTTTTTAATGCTCTCTGAAAATTGGCTTTAGTTTGCCAAATCGGAGGCTGAATTTTACCTTCACGATCCAAAACCGAAGTACTATATTGATTATGCCAGGAAAAAGGTGGATATTGCCAAGGATATTGGTTTAATTCCCGAAGGTACGACTTCAGGCTCGCACGTTTTAGGTCTCAATAGTGATAGTAATAATATGCAGTTTCTAAATTACTGTTGTTATTTACTTAGGATAGGAAGCAGACGAGCTTAAACTTTCGGACCTGCGCATACTGTACTAGTACAATCTCTGTTTCACACACACACCAAAAAAAAAAAAAAAAAAAAAAAAAAAAGCAGTACTATCCCTTCTCGCCCATTGCCATCCATTGCCGGGTGAAACCACTTTTCACCACAGTGCAAGCAGCGTGTCTTGGCGCTGCAGGCCACGCCGGCGACGCCAAGCAAAGACAGCACGGCGGCCGGCGGGCCAGAGTCCCGGCGGTCGCGCATTCAAGCGGCGTCCCAAGCCACCGTACCGGAGCTGAATCCAAGACGGGATTCCCCTCGGCCCTCGGGGTCAGGGAGCAGCGCAGGACCAACGCCGCCGCGCGGTGTCCGTCCCGCGACCACCGTATCCACTGCTCGTTGCCGCAATTACTCCCCGGTCGAGGGCGGGACACCACCACTCCATGCACATGCCACCATGAAGCATCATCCTCGTACTCCCCCGCTCTCCATTAACCAGTGGGGATCAACTGTTATTACTATTTTTTTTAAAAAAAAAAACAAGTGGGACCTCCAGCTACAAGCCTACAACATCACGCCACAGGTCCGGTCCCGACATGATCAACAGGAAATATGTTTGCAGCATCGCCGCGCCGTCTCGTTTCATGCAACCTCTATTACAGTTACACAGTTACAGCGCAGTCAAAAGAAAAGGAGAGTTACATTACATTCCAAATGCAACGAGTATTTATTCCAACTGGATAAGATTGCATTGCAGCACTGGCAGGCACTGAATCATATAATTGATCACCATCATCATTTTATTCTTCTTCAGTAACTAAACAACATCAGGTTCAGTAAAACAATCTCACTTTGTCTGTTCAGCTAAACAGTTCCATTACAACCGACCACACATGTTCAAAACTTCAAATGTCTATCAAAACTGCTAAAACATCATAGCGACAACTATGGGCTATATCGACGAACGAATGGTTTTAACATAATCTCTTTTCACCAATGGGTGCTACGACGAAACAACAAACAAACATCATGCGCGTCCGGGGATCCTTCCCTCATATTCTCAACTCCTCAATGGTGTTAGGCTGGTTCCAAGACTTGCCTTGGTAGGATTTCTGTTTCATCCTCCGCTGTGATATGTAGTCTGCCTCCTCCTGGAAGGGGTTTGGCCCGTCAAAGCCCTGCTTTGATTTCCGTACTTTCTTTGTCTTCCCTTTGTCATACTCCTCGTCCCTGTAAAAAGAGGCCAAGCGAACATAAGCTCAGTTCAGTATTTGTTCCTTTCAAGAATGGCGAAATCAGTGCACTACGGCATTTCAAACATGTATACAAGAAATGGCAGAACATTAGTAGATCTATTCACAATAAACTTCAAAGGATACGAACTCACCACTCATCAAGGACGTAACCAATGCTCTTACGTTTGGAGTGTTTCCGCTCAGCAACCTTTGTATTTGGCACGTCTACATCATCCCAGCACGGAACTGAATCAAGCAAGCAAACAAACTCGCAGGTTAAAACTGATGACGCAACAGTACATTTCATCTCTAAAATAGAATGTGCATCTGCAAAAGACAAGATGAGCTAACCAGTAGCTTCCATCAGGTCCGTTGCACGAATACTGACAGGTTGGGCTGCTACCAGCTTAGCATCTACCGAAGAGCTTGGATCAGACTTTGGAATGTCAGTACTGCCAGAAGGTGCACCAGCACCAACACAAGCTCCATCGGCCTTCTGTTTCTTTATGGAGGATGATTGGGTGTCATCTTTGGACCTTGCACTAGCATGTGATCGTTTCTGACAGCTGGAGGTACATTCTACAGTTTCAGAGCATGCAGTGGCCGATGTTGATGTCAGCTGCTCATCCAAACAAGATATATTTACCATGTCCTTGCAAGCTACAACACGTCTTGTAGTTCTACTTCTCTTATGTTTGGCTTTCTTCCCTGGCTTTCGTGAAGCAAACAACAGTTGTCTGGACCCTAACCACATGTTCACAACAGGGTACCTCACAAGCTTCTTCGACTTCAAATTCACCTTTTTAGTTGTAGTTCCATTGCATGAAGCAGCCACGGCAACCTGCATAGCACCACCAGAGCTGATCTCTACTCCACAGCCTGCTTGAGCAATTACTGGTGCAGTATTGTTCTGTATGGACACATGTATAACATAATAAAAATCAGCTCATTTTTAACAAAATTGTGGGACTATCATGATTTAGCTCATCTACAAAGGAGCACAGTGAGGGAAGAAAAGTGGGGTGCTACCTGACTCATAGGAAGTGCCTTCGAGGTTTCATTAGCTTGATCCACAGATTCTGGAAAGTCCCTTGCTTTCTCACTGGAAGAGAGACATCCGATGCCAGGCACGACACCATTTGAAACAACAGAATCCTGGAATTTTCACAAAATAAAATAAGCTATGGACCTTCAAAAGTTATTTAAATACATACAGTGACCATCATACAAACCTTCTTTGATAAAGACCGTGCAGCAAACTCTGCAGCCGTGCCATTTACACGGGGAGCTGGCTCAGAAAATGGAGCTGTTTGAGGCTGAGAAGTTAGTTTGTCTGCCTTGGACAATGTAGCGGCACCATTAGCAATAGCAGAGACAAAACAAGTAGTTTTCCCCGCACCAGCCTTAGGTTCCATTTCCTGCAAATGCTTGCCAACAACTGTTTGTTCACCCCAAGTATTTGTAAATGGTGCAGGTTGGTGGGAGGAAGTTGCCTCCTGACTATTTACAGCAAACTGCATTGGTTTAGTTGGCAAGGTACCATCATTAATTTGAGCTCCAGCGGCTTGTCTGGAAGGCAGGGCATTGTTTTGAGAGGCTGGGGCATCTTCAGCTTTGACCTCATTCTTTGAACAATGGCCTGTTATAGTCTTGCTGAAAATTGTAGAGTAGCCATTGGTTGTGTTGTGCGTCTTATCACCAATTGTGTTGTGTGCCTTATCACCAAATGGAGATGCACCATTCAAATTTTGTGCTTTTACACTACTTTGGGTAATACCATTCAGACTTGATATCTTTTCAGGGGTTTTCTTCGTGGGCAAATTAGCAGTGATGTTCTCTTTGCGGGCCACTGACTTTCCAATACTGTTACATACATAAAATAACATATAAGCCTTCTGCTTTAGTACATCTGCCTCACGAACTTGGCGCACCTGCACTTGATGCCCATAAGAATCAGTGTGAGGAAAAACTAGAGTTTGCCAAAGTAAAAACTATATTCTGCCAAAGTAACCTAAGAGCACAAACTGAAAGTAGCACACATGACACAATTTAGCTCGACACATGATACAATTATTTCTCATTTGTTGCTAGTCTAGCCAGTGGTTCTTCTCCATCAAAACGAACAAAAGTAATATATCAAAATTCAAAACAGCATAGTAAGTGGCATAAATGACGGACAAGCATGAATAAATCTACGGTAACACTTTCTAAAACCCCTAAACCAACAAATTGGCTAACTTGCATGAGCAACATTAGAAAGCTCAGGCGATATGTATTAAGGTTTCTGATATGAAAATAATAATGGTTCTTAAGGCGTCGCCTAATCGTCCAGGCGTTCGCTTCGCCTTTAGCGGTCTGTGTTGGCATCACCTGGGCGTCCTGTAGGAGGGAGGCGGACGCTATAGGCGTGGGCTCATGGAACATAGAGGTGCCAGGCACAGAAGGGATGAGCAGGTGGAGAATGAAATCAAGAGGGAAACCGAGTGAGGGGGCAGGAAATTGAGGTTTCAATCAGCTATATCAACTAATCAAGGCATAATCGAGAGGGAAACAGGCAAGAGAAAAGGAAAGAGGAGAGGGCGGCATGGAAGACCTGTAGAGGATCCTGGGGCATTTCCATCTGTCCACAACCTTGATCCCGTGCGGATCCGCTGGTCCCTAATCCATGCAGCCTCGCCTCTGCCTGTCTCCGCACGTCTGTGACTCAGCTTCTCCACTCCTCTCTCCATTCAGCGTCTGCTCAATCCTCTTCATCACCAGTACCTAAGGTCTTCCCTTCCCTCTGCTCTGTTGCCTGTGCTTCCTCTCTAGTGCGTGTTTTAGTTTGGCTTGGCTTAGCTCTGCTCTGCTTAATCTTACATCTTAAATAGTTGTATTTGACTCTGCTCTGCTCTGCAGCCAACAAGCAACAACAGAGTGGAGGGTCCAGCTGCATATGATCCCAGGAATTATCCAAAAAGACCACTGAACTCGAAAGATCCAAGATGGGATTATGGCTCTTGGGTAGACCCTAAGGAGCGAGATAAGGTAACATGTAAGCTTTGCAACAAGAGGATTCTAGGCAGAATTAAAAGGTTTAAGAAACATCTAGCTGGTGGCTATGGAGATGTGATTCCATGTCCAGAGGCTGGCATATTATGAACTATAAGGAAAAAGATGGAAGAATGCTTTGGTGCTGCTAACAATGTAATCGGTTTGTACTGAGAGATGGGAGCCAAGAGTTGGGTGTTTATTGTTGAAAAATTCCATGTGTCCCATAATAGAGGGCGCAGTTCACTTCACTTTCCTTTTTGACGGGCATGCAAGCATGCACCATTTATTGTACCTTCTACCATGCTACGTGCATGCTGCTGCACTGTGGAGCGAGCATTTGATTGGCCAAGCGTGCCTGGATGAGAGATGGCCGAGCTAAATGTGTGAATAAAAAAAACAGATGCATGGCCATCAACACATGGTAAATTAGTTGTTAGATGGAGTAGAAGTGCTTCTTGGTCTTTCTGTGGAAGGGAGTTGTGCCTTCTATAGTGGGACGGAGGGAATAATTATTATTACCTTATTTTTGTATTGTGGAGTGTGAAATTATAACTTCGCCTATGTTGATTGGAAGACTTTCTTGAGTCATTTCAACATAGCCGGTCCCAAGTCCGGATAAAGGAGGAGGGTGAGTTAGGTGCGGCTAGCCAACATTTCAAAACCAGCCACTCTCATGGATATGAAACCCACAAGAGATTCGTTGGGGCGTAACCCTCTTAGCGACGCGCTACATCGGAACCCGGGTGTAGTGTCAAATGTGCAAGGGCCGGGTCGTCATCCCCTTAGTGGCGCGTCGTATCGTGATCCGGGTACGATGATAAATGAGCAAGGGTCGGGTCGTCGCAACCTTTGTGACGCGCTACATCTGCGCCCGGGTGTAGTGAAAAATGAGCAAGGGTCTTCGCACTTCCCTCGACGGGTGCGAAGGGTAAGGAAGCTAGCCGAGCCAACTAGGATTCGTCTAGGTAGCTGGAATGTAGGGTCCCTAACGGGTAAGTTAAGAGAGCTAGTCGATACAGCAATTAGGAGGCGTGTAAATATTCTATACGTTTAGAAGACTAAATGGAAGGGCCAGAAGGCGAAGAAGGTGGAGGATACTGGCTACAAACTTTGGTACACGGGGACAACATCGGATAGGAATGGTGTAGGCATCTTGATCGATAGGAGCCTTAAGGATGGAGTAGTTGAGGTGCGGAGGCAAGGCGACCGGATTATCCTAGTCCGGTTGATAGTTGAAGATTTGGCTCTGAATGTGATCAGTGCCTATGCCCCATAGGTAGGTCTTTGCGAGAGCACCAAGAGGCAGTTTTGGGAAGATCTCGATAGCATGGTTAGTACTGTGCCTATCAGCGAGAAACTCTTCATAGGAGGAGACCTCAACGGCCATGTGGGTGCGACTAATGTAGGTTTCGAGCGGGTGCATGGGGGTTTCGGGTATGGTA
>CM041644.1:8325368-8387550 GCA_023333625.1 Bothriochloa decipiens
AAAGATTTGTCCAGATTTCTCCCGTGAAATCGCGCTGACGTGCTTGGCCACCGGCCACCGTTGTCAGCGGCGCAGCAATACGGTGGTGGCGGTGCGGCGTGGACGCCGGTGTGGTCAGACGCCGCGCTGGTCTCCCTGTTGAATTGGTCGGGGGCCTGTGTCGGCAGGATTTTTTTTTTCCTCTTCCCACCGAGGCGCACCATGAGCTACGGCCCAGGAAGGCCCAACAACGGAATGACCATGGCCTTCACGTAATGATTGGGCTCGAGGCCCCTCCCCTAGTGGACCAAATATGCACAATTGAGTAGGCGATGATTTCTGTTTAGTACCACCTTGTCCGCTAAAATGAACACAAACCGGATGATAAGCGGTTGCCGTGATCCTTTACTCAGCGCGTGGTAAACGCGTAGAGCAGCTACATACTTGATTAGAAATTCTTACTACGTTTTTACTGCTACCTACGATCATATATACAAATCAAATCAAAGTAAAGGCCAGGAAATTCAACTAGTGTAAACACACAATATAGTTCCTTTTAATATTGTGAAACAAAACTTCGCTAATGAAATAAAAGTTCCGCTATATATTACAGATACTTCATCAGTATATTAGTTAGGTATATATGCACACACTTGTTCTTCACAGACACCACCCCTACACGTTTGACACAACATATAATCGATGCACTGAAATATATCTTTTACGGTGCCTTCCTTGGGTTCACCTCATCGGAGCACCTGCCACACCCAATCCAATCCAAGAACACAGCACACAAAATCATACTAGTACAGTACAAGCTTCGCTAAGATGTTTGCAGCAATGGCGGCGCGGTATTGTGTCGTGTAGTAGCAGTACTCATGACGGCAGCAACAATAAACGGAGATTATTCTTCTAGAACCGTTCAAAGAAAGTTGAACATTACATGCCAGAAGGATGGTATGTGTGGCAACAACCAGCGCCAACTATTCAAAAATTTCCATTGGGGGAAGACGACCGTACTTGTCCGTAACTTGGACCACACGTCACACACGTGTGTGCTCGTTGTTGTGTTGCGTACTTGCGTCGTCATCAATTATAAAAAGATTCAAAGAGCCAAAAGGGCTACTAATTAGAAAAAAAAGTCAGTTTTTTAAGCATTCAGAAAGAATCAATCAAATCAAAGGACGGCCAAATCTTAATGGGTACTTATTGAACTGTCTAGATTCAGTTTATTCTCTGTCGACGAAGGATAGAAGAATTGTTAGCGCCCAGCCTTCTACATAGTCACATGCATAAACGCCGTCAGATTTGGCAGCAGACTTAAGTACTTCACATAATCGTCAGATTATACATTTTTTAATAGGTATTGTTGGAATATAAGTGAATTGTCCACCTTTCCCCATCAGATTAAATTTTTGGGTTGAATTGGTTGGTGCATGCAACTCAATATGGTATCAAATCTAGAGGTCTCGAGTTTGAATCCTGGTTAGCGCAATTAAATAAAATAATTGTTACTCGCTCCTATTCCACGTGTGAGGCTCGTCTGTCGCTGAGACCTCTCGCCGGAGTCTCGACGTGACAGGGTGTGTTGAAATATAAGTGAATTGCCCACTTTTCCCCATCATCTTATGTTTTTGGGTTGAATTGGTTGGTGCATGCAACTCAATAGGCAGTGCAGACTGCAAAATCCTTCTACTATATCATTTTCTTTCCATGGTAACAAATTTGACGTGCGCATCATCTAAAATTATTTGCATATATGGATCCAAAATGAACCAAATTCACATCCTATAATTTACAAATCATTAGTCTATGTTAATTGATCAAGGACTTAAGAATGAATCTTGATTGCGTGTGCCCCACATAGAAAAGAAAATTAGATTGAGTATGAAAGTACCTGCTTTCCTTAAGCACGTGCCTTGACTAAGAAACATGCTAATGTGATGTACGTAGGGCAAACTCTCTGGCTAGCTAGCTTATTTGCAAGCAGACCACTAGTTTATATTACACTGTTTTTTGGTCATAAACTTGTAATGGTCCCATCCTATCATCATATTATGGCTGCGACTGTGTCTCCGAATCCATCATGCGGTCACTGAGTATACATTCTAGCACACACGTATACGTGTCGACAGCATTGTTTGCAGCTGTGACGGTCACATCCTTCATTCTTGCACAACTGCGCAAGCTAGTAATGCATCAGCCTGGCCTGGGCAGTAGAGTACGGAGTATATGCTGGTTTACATTGTACGTTTACCGATCAACACCGATGACGCCTTTATTGCGGCGAAGTATTTGGTACGACATGTATTTAGGTGAGGAAAGAAGCTAATGCATAAAGTAGCGGCATATATGAATATTTGAGGCTTTCAAGTCATTGCTAGAGCTAGTTAATCAAGGAGCATTATTTGTTGTGTAAACCGGCCTTTTCCAATCAGGCAACAACGACTACGACAAGACTTCCGCATGCGATTTGGTCATCAATACACATACATTTGATTCACCACTTGGATAGTCGACTTTGGTGGCACTAATCAAACGTATAGCCTGCTCCTCCAGAACCACACAATTTTTATCGTTTTGAATGAGGTTGGGGTTATAACTTTAGATGTTTGGGGCCTTTGGTTAGCTACCATAGTTTGTCTGGTCTTCCAAAAAAAAAAAAACCATAGTTTGGCTCAGGTTTCTAATAGAGGTTGGATGATATAAGAAACTTGTGTGTAACTAGAACAGGGAGCATGTAGCTCAAGAGAACAACCCCTGGAAATCACTACGTTTTTAGAGAACAGGGAGCAGTTCCATTATGCATAGAAACATGCAACTGAGAAAGTTCATGAACACAAATACTGAATACAAGTCCAGGGCTATAGGGGAACACGCATACATGTCTATTGGTTCATATAGTCATTCCATTAATCGAGATACTCTTTCGCAAAACAAAAAAAAGATTAATCGAGATACTCAACATTGATACCCATTCAACATTCAATGACAAATGACTCAATATTTAATATTTGTAAGGAACTAAATAACTAAGTAAATAACAAAACGTTGTAGTATGTATAGAGTATATTTACTAGTCATGTAGAGTAAAAAAAAAAAGGAAATACATTATGCCTCAGTTGAATTTGAGGTGCTAAAAATGTTTGCAACTAAACCAAATAATGGTCAATCTCGAGATATGTCGTCACAGTCTTTCCGAAGTGCTTATAAAGATAGAGTTTTGAGTAAGTGCGTTTATAGGGACAAGTGTGCATGTTAAACGTCTGCACCTATACTTGTGTAATTCGAAAAAAAAAACCCCTCAAATAATGGCGTGTGATGTGGTAAACCCAAAGCATCCATATAGCTAAAACAAGAGGACAGTACGTTGGCAATATTGCTGTAGGATTGCCCTCTAAAAAGCTATAGCCATGATATTTCCGTTATCAAATTTGAAAAACATTATATATTTCCCTAAAGACAGGATATATAGATATAGAAAATGCATGGTGAGGATGGCGTTCACTGACGGCTGCAGCGCCAGCCCTGCACCAGGCACCAGCACCGCCGGTTCTGGCTTCATAGCAAAGCGCCGGGCTAAGCTAGCACTGGATCAGTTGGACCTGACACCGAATACGTTTTTCCAAAGACTGAAATACTGAAGTGGCCGGGTGTCATTCCCGAGGAGCAGACGTTTCTGAATTTTTTCAGACAATTGTCACCCAGCAAGCCAGGATATGGCAATGTCCAGTAAACAACATCATAGCCACATACGGAGTACACATCTGTAGGATGATACTCCAATGCAAATTTATCTTATTAGCAGATTACAACTGTCAACTAAGCTAGCAAAACATAGAAAGTCACATCGATCGACAGTTACTGTCATACTCTTAGCACTTCTGGTGACACTTACGCCCACAAAATGGTGCACACTTCATATTCTAATTCTACTTTTAGCAGACTGATGGAAGCTAATAAGTAGCGACGACGTACTGTAATATAATAGTTTGCGTGCCATATGCTAATTTGTTTCTTCGTCCAGGGCCAGCTTCTTTCGAGCTGTGCTGTGATACCTACGAGGTACGACGTGTAGCTCAGGCCTCCGGCGACGGCGACGGGGCAGGGATAGGGAGGATGCCCTTCTCCTGCAGGAAGCATATGACGGTGTCGTACAGGGCCTGCGCCGCCGGAGTGAACTCGAGGCCCAAGTCCCTCAGCTTCTGGTTGGATATCTTGTACGGCTGCTTCCTTGGGTTCACCTCATCAGAGCACCTGCGCGCCATGCAGTGCAATCCAAGAACAAGAAGTTAATACATGTTGCAAGCATACAATTAATAATTACAATAAGGGATCGGCCGGTGGAAAATCCTCAGGAGACCATAAAAAAGTTGTAAAGTATTTTCTGCAAAACTTTAGAGTACACTAGCCGTGTGTCATCAAGCTAATAAAAGGCAGACCATAGATGCTTGTTGACTGCAGAAGAATAGTTGATTTTCCATGGGTGGATAGATCGACCACGTCGTTGATCTATCAATAGTGAATTATAATAATAATAATAGGGAGTGTTTAATTATCTGCCGACAGATTTTATGTGGTTAAAGCTATCTGATTTTTTTTTAATAAAAGCGACTCAATAGACAGCTAATGAATTTAGTAAAAAAAATAAAATAAAATCTGTCAACAGATAAATAGAAAAGAGTCATAATGATATAGTAATAATTTAATAAAGAATGCTTAAAAAGGTTTTTAAGTGGTATGTACTAGCCAAAGAAGTCTATATATTGCTCTTATCCGTTGGACTTGAACTAAAGAGCGAAGACTGGGCAACAGATTTCCCAATCGGTTATGCAGTATATGCGCTACTTCAGTCCACCGCCGATGCTTTAACCCTTGACAAAAAGATGCACACCATAACCAAATTCTCACCTCATGATCAGATTCAAACATTATCAGTGACGAGGACTGACCTTTCGGGGACGGGGTAGTCCGGGAAGAACTTGCGGAGCGTCCTGACGACGTCCTCGCGGTGGAGCACGGCGTCGGCGCAGATGTACCGTCCGGGAGGCGTGGGGGCGCCTCGAAGACGCGGACGTGCGCGTCGGCGGCGTTGGCGGAGCCGTTGAGGTACTTGAGCACGTGCATGAGGCTGGCGTTCACCGCCGGCTGCAGCGCGGGTCCCTGCACCAGCACCGGGTTCACCACCACCAGGTCAACGCCGCGCGCCGCCGCCGCCTCCCACGCCGCCCGCTCCGCCACCGCCTTCCCGTAGCAGTACCAGTTCCTGGTCCTCTTGCAGAAGTCGAGGTCGCTGCAGCACGACTCGTCGACCACGGCGTCCGGGGAGCGGTTCGGGTCCATGGCCACCGCGCCGATGGAGGACGTCAGGACCACGCGCCGGACCGTGCCGGCCTCCGCCGCCGCGTCGATCACGTACCGCGTCCCCGTCACCGCTGGCTCCACCATTTCCTCCTGCATGCGAATGAAAACCGCTGCTATGAATGAGCTGCCATGCATGCATGGCGTGCCGTGCGAGTAGATGACACGCCGGCAGAAGCAAAGGTCACTGACGAGTGGGCCTCACTTGAAACGACGGTCCCACTAAGCAGTTTGTTGGTGGGGGATGGGGGAGTAAATGTTTTTACTGAGATTGAATTTGGATGATCCTGGTGAATGATACATACATACATACATACCTGCTCCTGCAGTGCGTGGAGAAAACGTTTACTCCAAAGGCCGGCAGGGTTACGTGTTACGTGACATGTAACGCGGTTCCTATCCGTATTCAAGACAGGAATTCAGGTAGCAGCATGGGTTGCACGTACCGGATCGTCGGTGACGGGCGACGCGGTGTGGAAGACGCCGTGGCAGCCGTCGACGGCGGCCCTTAGCGCGTCGTAGTCGAGCAGGTCGGCCTTGCACAGCGCCAGCCTCTCCGCCGCGCCGGGGAGCGCCCTCAGGTGCGCGTTCTTGGCGTCGTCTGCCCTCCGTCCACCATTCGATCGCCAGACAACCACACAGTTCAGTATATCGATCGACGCTTGCAATTCGACGTGAGGATGATCTATGTATATACGTTACCGGGGTTGCGCACGGTGCCTCTGACGGCGTACCCCCGCTCGAGCAGGAGCTTGACGATCCAGGACCCGACGTAGCCGCCGGCGCCGGTGACGCACAACGTCTGCCAGAGCCCCGGCGCCGCCGCCGCCGCGCGCGCGTGGTTACCGCGTCGCTGTTACTACTTACCACGGACGGGAGGAAATCGATCCCAATCAAGCAATAAGGGGCAATCAAGGGCGCCTCTCTGTCGTGCTTGATGTCTCTCTCTCTCTGAAATCTGCGCGTCCCTATTGTGTGTTTGGTGGTGCGGGCGTCTATTTATAGGAGGCCCCGGGAGGTCTGTGTTTGGTAAGACTTCGTGTGTGTCTCGGCCAACGGGCCAAGAGCTGGACCGGAGTTGGGGTTGGTAGCGGTCTCCCCCAGTGCCGCGTTTACGGCGCTAGTATCTGGTATCTAGCGTGACAAACTTACAGGGAATCCGTCCATCCGGGATACCGTCACGAAGTTTGGCGTGGCCTGCACTCTCTGCTCTCACTACTCTGGTCTGAGATATGATGCCACTGCGGTGCGGTGAAAGGGACACAGCCACACAGTGTCGATCAACCAAGTTCATTGTCACTTGCGTGGGTGCGCTTTTGGAGTTTTCATTCGTACACTAATTGTTTCCCCAAATCTTAATAGGCCCCAAAGAAATAAAGGGATTTGCGAGCTAACGTTTGGGCTTTCAGGCGAAGATTTTCCATAACAGTCAGATCTTCATCGTGTTGCTGGTGTTGCTCGCGCACTATTCTTCTTCTTCTTCGTCGCGTCCGGACGCTACATGTGGGCGCGCTTTCGGAGAGATTTCAGGCACATGAGGTGTATGAAACGTGCAAAACAAAACCCACCAACAACAGATATACTATACTTTGTTTTGCATTCTCTATCTATATACTTGCTGTGGATCTATAAACCCGCGTCTGATCGGCTTTATTTGGCACCGTCGCCATGTCCCTTGCCATCCACGTGAAGTACTGTAGCTTTTCTGTGGAGAAACACGTGAAGCACTACTGCTGCACATATATCGCACCACCCAGCCAACCAAGGTTGCTGATCACACATCCTGTAATAGACATTTTTTTATAGCACCCTCTTCTAGGATCATTCCATTAATTACTATATGCACTCATTCACGTTGATCACACATATGCGGTGATTTCGTTGTTACCTTGCCATGGTACATGTAATGCTAAGACACGTTTCAGTCAACATTGCAAACTGATCATGCTAACAATCTGGGGGATCTCAAGAGAAACAAATAAACAATCACGTTTTTCTTAAAAAAACAATACATGACTATCCAGCAAGTTTTCTTCTACTCATTCTGTCCCACTAATCAAATAATATGATCATCTGTATCTTCAAATATAGTATATTATAAAAGTATGTTACATGCTTAATCTAATGATACTTATTACATATCATAAATATTAATACATGTTGTATATATTTGGTCAAATTTATAAAAGATTTGACTTCTCGTGAACCGAGACATGCATTTATTTATGGACCAGATGGAGTAATTAATTACAAAGATGCACAAATCTTTTGTGTATTCGAGAAAAAATAAATATTCAGCAAGTGGTGCAAGGCAAACAAGACAAGGCGGGGTTGTGGAGCTATGCAGGCAATAAGGGTCATCCTCAATAACAAATTGCAAATAGCTAATTAGATAGGGCTCGGTCAATGATAAATCGTAAATAGCTAGTTAGATGTGGCTCAGAAATAATAAATAATAAGGAATAGTGTAGTGGAGAGTAAATGAGTTGTAAGGGTTATTTATTGGAGATCATGCTAGACTAGCTATTTAGAATTCACTAGCTATTTCTCTACTTGATAGCCAATATAATTCTTCCTACATATATTAGCTATTTAGGAACCAACTGGTGATGCCCTATTAGGCTAAGACTTCTACCGCTGACTCTAAAGCTTCAAGCTAAAGTTCTCTGATGCTAAAGCCGCTATTTGTTTTCTTGTATAAATCGCTCTCTTGTAAGACTAGGGTGGTATGGGATTTAGAAAACTAAACCCCACGCAAAAAATGAGCCTGTGCAGCTTGCACCGCTTATAGGTAATTTATGCTCTTCTCTTATAAATGAATGCCGAGATTTTTTAAGCATAAATGAAGGCCACCTAAACCCTAAATTCTAAACCAAAAATAAAGTTAACATTCAAATTCAAATAGTACAAGTATGCTCAAAAAGTAAAATAAGGAAACATTTGGATGGAGTGCTAGAAAACCTAGAAATTCAACGAGAAGGTGACACATAAATTTTTTATAAGGTGATAGAATTTCTCCAAAATTTGTATAGAACTAGTCATTCCATAAGAATTTAATAAGCCTTTTCCTATTTATCTATTGAAAAATTATTTTTAATAAAAAATCTGTCAGATTTCTATTGTTTGGTTGTGCTTTAGGCATTGTACTACAATTGTCACTATTGGGTTGCACTTTTAAAAATTTAAAAATCAAATAAATTTGACCATATAAAATCTGTCGATGGATAATTGGACACTCCAATTTATTTTTGCGAACAGGCTGAACCTGTTTTTCATTAAGAGAAGAGGAAGCTTTAAAGGCTACATGACATCAACGAGTTGTTGTTGTTCCACATCCGCTGGTAAGACAGTAAACGTTGACAAGCAAGAACTAGAGACTAGCAAATACCACACATTGAACTAGAGTCTAGCAAATACCACACATTCTAAGGACTATATGCACTCCAATTTCATAAACCCAATTCTTTGCATCACAGATTCAGACCTAATTAGCAGTCAGCAGGGCAACAACGGTGTGGATTTATTCTTCATGATCTGGTCCTGTCGGTGTGGATAACCAACCAGTTACCAACGTTGATTTATGCTTCATGAGCCAGAAAACAAAGGAACCAAGAATCATGGTGTGGTTTCTTAGGAGTAATATATCAGTTTACTGTCGTATACGAACCGCGTCTAACAATGAGTCCTTCTAAAAAATGTGTGAATATTGGTTTTCGCGCCCCAGCTGTATCTTTACGACGATACTGCTGCTCCTGTCTCTTTTCTTCTTTAATCACTTACCATGTCACCAACACCAAAATGTTTTACATGGTAACTAATTAATAGTACTGACCATACTGCACAGTGCTGGATACAACCTAAGCATATGGCTGGACGACTTATTGATGAATGATACACGCTTTGGCATCTCATCTCAACGTGCGACCATGTATTACCATAACGTGATGCAAGTCTGTTATACACTCCCGAAAGGAAGCAGCTGAGCTCTCTCTTATAATAAATTAATTTACAAAAAAAGATATTGTTTCCTTTGTTTTTCTGGCTTTAGATTAGAGTCGCTTGCAGACATTAGCAAAAGTATACACATACATAAAAGCAGCTTGATTTAGAGAGCCTTCAGTTTCACCTTTCACGCAGAGGAGAGCGGTAGCTCAGCCTGTGCACTTTGGCAAGAGGCTCAGCTCCTTCCTCTTCTCTTCCGGAGGGAACCATCAACCTTTGGTGACTGATTGGTTGATCTCTCGTCTGTCTGTTTTCTGTGGTCATTGTGGTTGTCGCCCCCGGGAAATCAATCAGAGCCTGAAAGCAGGCTTGGACGCAAGGAACAGCTTGTTGCAGTACTTGTGCTGTTCCGCGATACAGTAATAGAGTTTGTTTGGTACAGCTCACAGCAACACTTGTGCTGTTGTGAGTTCCTAATCACCTTTCGTGCTGCCTTTGATTTGGGGTTACCGTAACTAGGTGCTGTAACTGTAAAGTCACCCGAACTGCACTGCTGCTGGATCATCCTCCTCTGCTGTCCAGTTTCCCCTGCACTGCACGACCACACCAATGCCGGGACGTCACCTGCGTTCTTGCATTGCTTCTTCGATGGAATGGAAGGATGGATGGATGGGACAAGCAACCACCGCGCCACCAACCCCCACTTCGCCGTCGATGTCGCCCGTGTACGGAGACGCTTTTCTTCTTCAGCGGGCAAACGTTTCGCCGGCCAAACGCCAAACTAGGCGTCTCTCTGAAACCCAAAATAGCAGCACAACACTCAGCTCATCCCGTCCCTGTCCTTGGAGCAGTAGCCATCGTACATCCTCACCGACTCGAATTCATTCAGGACATTGCCCAACGGCTGACGGCTGATCGCTAGATTCATGACACGAATGGTTGGCCGTCAAACAGCTAGCTAACAGCCGCCAAAAGGATCGCCCAGTTCATCGAGTATTCGAGTCTAGCATACTTGCCAAGTCTGTTACAGAAACCAGGGGAGGGGATTATCCCAAGATCAGAGCAGCTGGACTGACCGAACATTCGAACAAAGATATTCTAGCTCCATGCCATACTGCAAGCACTGGAATCAACACTAACTCTGAAAGTTAGCAGCAGCTCGTCGTCCTTCCTCTGTACAGCCTCCTGCCGCCGGCCGCCCTGCCTACGAGACCGAGTACCGCCGGTTCCTGGACGACGAGCTGGACGACTTGGACTCGAGCGGCTTCGCCGACGACCGCGGGCTCTGCGAGCTCCCGGACGTGTCCGACGACCCCTTGCCCAACGCGGCGGCAGCGCCGGGCTCGCCGAGCAGCTTCGCGCCGCCGCCGACCCACAGCCTGTCGAAGATCCTCCGGGACCGCGAAGACAGCGAGAGCCGGCTGCTCTGGTTGGCCACGCTGCTGCTCCGCGCCACCAGGCGCCGCCCGTCGTCGCCCGCGCCCTGGAGGTGGTCGCCCACGCCCAGCTTCAAGCTCCCCAGCTGCCTCTTCAGCGCGCCGGGGGTCGGGGGCTCCGGCAGCGCGGCACGGCCCTCCTTCCAGTGCTCGTCCTCTTCCTCCTCCGCCAGGCGCGCCATGCACCGCGCCACGCTGACATTAGGAGTCGCGGCTGCGGCTCCTGCCGCGCGCAGCTGCTCGAAGAAGAGGACCTGGACCACCACGCGCAGAGGGAGACGGTCGTTCTGCGCCGCGTGGATGCATGCCCCCTTGGACAGCTTCTTTACGTCCATCAGGCTCGAGATCTTCCTCTTCTCCATCTTGGGCAGGCCAGGATGCAACTGAACATCACAGGACAAACAATTTTAGCTAAGTACCTCAGAATTCAAACAAACTGATTGCTGTAAATGAACGTCACATGAAGAACTATACTGTAAATGGTTGCTGTGAAACATACCTTCAGAAAGACGTCAATAGCAGTGTACAATCCATCATGTGTTGGTCTGGCTGTTTCAGGCATGGAAGTCACCAAATCCACAAAGCTTGAGACAGAGAGATTTGGATCAGAGGCAACTTCAGCTATGTACCTATCCACCAGCTTGCACAATGCTAGCAAAGATTCACAGTCCACATTCGTCTCAAACATCTCCTGGTCAAGGTTGTTGAGGAAAATCCCATCTTCAGCCATCCCTGCATGGCTCATGTACCTTCTGATGAGTGTCTGAACTAGCTGGACATCATAAACGGTCTGTGCCGGAGGCTTGGAAGGGATCAGAAGGTCATTGACCGAAGCCTTGTGGAGCTGCAACACAATCCTGTCCATGAGTTCTTCCTTCAGGAGCTCTCCAGCACCAATTAGGACAGTGACTTTCAGCAGCTTCAGGAAGAAACCACACGAGATCCCTGAAGATCCCTTGTCTGAGGGCAAAAGCCAGACGATGGTTTCAAGCAGATGCTTGTATGCTTCAGAGTAGGCACCATCTGTCAGAGTGTCACAACATTCAGGAAGCCATCTAGCAGCATATGCTTTCAGCGCTTCTCCGACAACATCAGAGGGGATCCTTCCCCTTGACTTAACAGCAACCATGACACGCCTATAGAGATCTACATCAAGTTCACAGAGATCTTCAACCCACCAATCCTTAGGAACCGCCTGCGAGCTTTTGCGAGCTTCAACTATCTCATCAGAGGATGCAGATTTCCTGTTGTAGGTGTATGACCACATCACATTCGATGGGTTAACGGTAGCTTTGGTAGCAATGGAATCTATGCATCTACCGACCAATTTAAGCTCTTCTGACCAAGGTAATAATGCATCAGTGGTCTGTAGAGCTATGATTGAGTCCTTCCAGCTCCTGAAGATGCCGGAATTCAGGAACACCTCAATCTTAATTATCAGGTTGCTCTTCTCAACATCCTCAGTCATCCCAAGGTACTCTGCTGCACACCTTGTGGCGACAACATTGTATGCATTGAGGGTCACCACCATGCCATAACAGAACTTTGCACAGATTTCAAAGGTTTTCACTCCACCAGGAATGTCTTGTATGACAACTTCATCATTGCCACTCTGACTAGCCTCTATTATCAGCCTTTGTAACAGACTACTCTTGGAAAGAAGAGGGAACTGCAAACAGACAGAAAAGTGACAAAAAAATTTCAGAAATTAATCTACTGAATTTCTTACTGTGAGATGGCCATATAATTGGACAGTAGACATTTCTAGAGTTCCTGTAGCACTATTATCTGTCAATATATTGAACAAGAGGACATTTCTTAATTGCATGGTACAAGCATTGCTGTCAACTAGCAGAATGAAAGGTGCTCATGGGAATTGAAACATGATCTAAACAAACCGTGGGAAAGATTCGGAAAGCAACAAAGATCCAAATTACAAGTGGCGCCTGACAAAAGATGTTACTATTGCAGCATCTTCTAGTGTGCTGATAGCTGTATGTTGGCCGATGCATTGTTTTAACTCTCATCAAGTACACAAGTAGCTTTGGGTGAATCAATCAGCGATTTAACCTACTTAGGTTCATAACTTAAGTAAACTGGTACGGAATTACCTTGTGCAGGTAGAACCTTGCATCATCGACATGGATGACGATATCTGACGGAAGGTCTGACAGCACGTATCTGCATGAGAATATTGAGATTGACATGGTCAACATAACATGATTGCTAATGAACATTCACAAGAAGAGAGTATAGCATATCTGAAATAAAACGCACAAACAACATCTACTACTACTAGTTAGCACAACACAACGGGTACACCTTTCAGAGCAAGCCAAGTACATGTAGAGTATATCAGTATTCCAGTTTTTATTTCTGCAAAATTTTCTTGAACTTATTTTCAGTTGAAGTGAATGTACTGTAGATCTGATTTCTGTGAGAAACAGAGACAGAGACAGTCATGGAAGTACCCAGTTTGTTTTAGAAATGGAGACCATCGTTGAAGTACATAAATATATAATATATTTTAAAAAAAGAAATAGATCTGTTCTCAAGCTGCCTGTTCATGTTCAGTCAAAGCATACTCACATACAGGTACAGAAACAGGGGGAAAAAAGAAACATACTATACTGGAGCCTTGTGGTGGGTGGAAGGGGGCTTTAATCAAAAATGGAATGAAAGGATTTGCAGGTTAGGAGCAAGTCCAAGATCTCCATACAAAGGTGGAGATCATAGATCAAATCAAACATACTATACTGGAGACCTGTGGTCCTCTTCAGTCATCACAACCAGTAAAAAATGTAACCGCATGATCCTCACCACAGCAACTACTACAACTGCTACGAGCAGCCAAAAGGGACTTTTTGGTGGCGAAAAAGGGTGGGCGCCCGCCCGGGTCAAATCAGCTGCCGTGCAGGGGAACCACGTAGCACACGAGCACTCATGAAGAAGAGCAGCGGCACCCCCCACATAACATCTCACAATAATCACAGCACGGCAGGTTCTGTAATAAGACCGTAACCCAACGGATCGGAAAAGGCACTCTATTTTTTTCCTCCACGAATCAAGAACTCTCAGACACGCGCCGAAAGATCCATGCTTGCAGAGCAAGCCCTTTTCTTCTTTTCCCCTCGTTCACAAAACGCAGCATTGCTTTTGCAGGTAAGGGAGAAGCAGGGACCTAGGAGGCTAGGAATCAACCAAGAAAACATGGCATTACATTGCTGTTCATGTTCCTACTACCAGAACAGAGAAGCCAGAAGACATGGCAAGAAGTTCACTACCCTCCCTCATTTTCTTCTACAAAGGGAGAGCGAGAACTTTCTCTGAAAGACTGGAAATGAACGTACGAGAGCAGAGCCAAGAACACGCGTTTCTGTTCGATCACGGCGGCAAACGAGGGAGTAAGCACGGCCTGCAATGGCGGAGGGCGGAGGGAGGAGGAAGAAGAAGAAGATGATGGGAGAAAGATCACCTGGCGTCGCTGCCGTCGGTCTGGAAGGCGTCCGGCTTGGACCCAAGCTTCATGAACTTCATGGCGGAAATGCGATGCTCCTCCTCCTACCTTCTCTGGCTCTGGCTCTCTCTCTCCTTGCAGTTGAAGTTTGACGACAGCTTCTCTGCGGCTTCAGCTGGGCGTGTCCCTCCCCTTGCTTACATTTCACGCCTCCTCCTGCGCCGGGCTCTCTCTCGTTGCTGTGTGGAGGGAGCAGGGCAGGGCCAGCAGGTCGTAGTCCCAAGAAACACGCACGGGCAGCCGAGGACAGAGTCAGAGGAGAGAGGCGCCGCAGTCTCGGATGGTTTGGTTTGGTGAGGAGACGCGGCTGGCATTTACTTGCCTCTTTACTACTGCGGCTAGCCCCTGCTACGCGTGCTCGTCTCGCTCTCGGTCTCGGCTTCCTTGACCTGGGCTCGCTATATACTCCCGGCGAGGTTCCAATTTCTTTTCTTTTCTCCATATAAAAAAGCTGGGAGTTCATGTTCATGAGCTTGTTTGTGTTTCTTTGTCAGACCGGCGCATGGATTGGAAAAGTAGAGTATTTTCATGGTAGCAGTAGTACTACGACTTTCGTGTAGAATCCAGCTTTTTCACCCCTTTTGCAATCGTATGGGTGAATGAATCAATGAATATTTACTTTATGCGCGGTTAAAAGATCTTATCCTGCTCCAAAGCTGGTGGGTGAAAAAAATGAAGAAAGGTAAAAACCACGTGGGTTGACTATGGTGTCCAAAGCGGTGGTTTTTTAGGGCTTGTCATCTGTCACCGTTGCTCACACAGCATGACCCTTGAGTTGAATGACGCCTTTCTTATCTCGAAACAGCGCCTTGTTTAGATGGCTTTCTAAATTTCGATCAATCTTAATCATATTAAATATTATATCATATGTATAAAGCATTAAATATTAATAAAATAATTAATTAATTATATAGATTAGTTATAAATTATGAGATTAATTTTTTAATCTTAGTTAGACTATGATTAAATAATATTTGTTAAATACAAACAAAATGCTATGGCACTTTTCGAGCTAAAAATTTCGCGATCTGAACGACACCCGGATTGGAATGGCCTTCCAGTTCAGACCTCCCTCTCGATGCATATCTTTATAGGATTAAAAAACAGCAAATCAAGAAATCTATTTTGTACTGTTTTCTTATTGGTTGAAAAACGTTTTCACGATACGTACTTTGGTCCTATTTTTCTTGAACTTGCCTTTGGCATGAGATTCATTAAGAAGTAGATAAAAATTACAAAAACATTGTGCGTTATATTACTAAGGCACGACAGCTACGAACTGGTTTAGAGCATAAACATTTGCAACCACTCGATCGCACGTCCTAAACTAGCAACGGAGTGACCGTTCGTACCTTGCTTAGCATCTTCCTTTTTAGATAATGGATACACTACGGAAAACAGGGTTTTATCGAGTGCCCGCGGCTTTGTCGACTGCCAAAACTAGGACACTCGACAAAGAAGCTCTTTGCCGACTGCTAAAGCCAGCACTCGGCAAAGACATCTTTGCCGAGTGCCTGGCTCTCGGCGAATTCGGGCACTCGGCAAAGACACCCTTTGCCGAGTGCCGAGCACTCGGTAAAGTATTATACTCGGCAAAAATTTCCGCGTGCTAACGACGTCTATCGTCATTATCTTTGCCGACTGCCCTAAGGTCACGCACTCGGCAAAGATATTGTCTTTCTCGAGTGCCGCGCCACGGACTAGGCAAAGAGCCACCATGGCCCAGGCCGGCCCTCTTTGCCGACTGCCACCATGGGCACTCGACAAAGAGCCACTTTACAGAGTGTCATAAAGGGCACTTGGCAAAGATTTAATTTTTTTTTAAATTTTGAGTTCAAACTTTTTCTGTGGCCCACACATATTCTATGCAAGGACATGTTCGAAGACCTTTTTATAACACTTTGCTATATTTCGTTCATTTATTTTATTTACTTGAATTTTTCACGATAATCCAAGTTTGAACTGCAGGTGCATAAAATAATGAAACGTAGCCATTCGAAAAATGATATTCATGTTGGAGAGTGTATTTTGAGGCCGTATCCATAAACTCAACCAAAAGTTTACACGGCTTGCCCACGAAACATGACCATCCAGGTGCGGTAGAAGTGTTTTTTAATTATACAAAATCCAAACGAAGTCCAAAAATCACGAAACTTGTCGAGGTGTCATGTTATCGTATATCGAGGTTATGAAATAAATTTAAAAAATAGACTGAGCAAGTTACGACGTCAGATGTCTAAAACCCACACATCTCCACATGTGATCAACTGTGAGAAGAAATAGTCGAAGAAATATACGAGCTCCACATTAAGGGCCCAAAGATCTTAAACCAGTGGTATTCAAATGCCATTGGTTCGATCCTAATGACACGAGAAGAGCCGATGACATTGGGCAGGTCAAAATTCTACAGGATTCCGTCTACACTGGAGAAGATGTCTATATTATGGCTCAACAGGCCACGCAAGTTTATTATCTCCCATGGGCGTGCCAAAAAGATGAGAACCTTAAGGGTTTGTGTCTTGTGCACTTGGTATGGCCGCGCGGTAAAGCGCCTGTCCCAAACGATGATGATTATAACTTTGACCCAAAGGCAGATACCGAAGAGTTCTATCAACCCGAGGGGCTAGAAGGGCGTTTGGAGATAAACATTCTTTCGCTGATGGGCATGAAAGTAGACGACGACATCGATGAGGACGAGGGTGAAGTGGTGCAAGATCCTAAGGACATAATGATGCTTGAGCGATGGAGGGCTCAGCACGATAGAGTTGTTGAGGATGATGGAGGTGGTGAGGACAAAGGAGATGATGATGACTTAGGTTTCGACAATATTGATAGTGATGATGACAGTAGTGATAGTGATGATGTGGAGCCAACCACGCCGTTCGTGGAGATAATTTCTAATTTATGTAATACTATATTATTCTTAATATTACTTTGTAATTATGTTTCATTCATTTTCCATATCTTTACAAGTACTTATCGATTATTTGTGCTAATTGGTTTAATCTTTGTCTTTGTCATTGCAGGCACAGGACAAAATGCCGGGTGGAAGTAGACGACCGCGACGAACGGGGGTCAACTTGCGCTACCTGAGGGCCGGCCCCAACGAGGAGGAGGTGGAGGACCCGCCGTTGGTGCCGTCGACGACGAGGGCCCGCAGGACGAGGGCGTTGTTTCCGGCGGCAGACGACGACCGGCAGGACGTCGTCGAGGAGGAAGGGGGCGACCAGCACAGGGGCGGGCAGGAAGAGCAGGATTGGGGCAAGCAGGAGGAGGGCGAGGCGACACCAGGGAAGGCGGCTTCCTCAGGTTCGAGCAAGGTCTACCAGTGCGGGATCACGCGCCTCCCTTCAGCGCCGCTCGCGCCAGACCAGCGTCCGATGATTCGACCCGACGATGAGAAGTAAGTAACCATTTATGTTTTCACGACTTATTCATATGACATGTTTAAAATTGAACTTCAGACTAACAATTCTTCTTAATGACTCGTGCAATAACTGGAAGCGTGTGCATGGGGGGAGTTCATGCCATACTAATGGCATGTTGGCCCTCCTGATTAAGAAGCACTACCCTGGCCTTGTCACCCATGACGGGACCACAGCGCCGCCCTGGAAGTGCCGGGACTTCTTCCACGTCACGGACGCATACGAAGTCCCCATTGCGACCAAGATCAAGAGGAGTTCTGGGTGAGTCTTCATCGCACCGCTTTATTAATACTACGCATTCGTTGGATGTTCTTGAAATAATAAAAATGATACATGATATTCGTATGCAGGAGTGGTTCACGTGCGAGCCGGGGCACGAGGTCGAAGCGTCGCGAGTGTAGGACAAGGTCTGCATGGAGCGACTCAAGGACATGTACTACGAGGCGCACCTCCAGGTCCTCATCACCTACCACGCCGACATGCTTCGCCAGTCGCTGTCGAAGACGCAAGCCAGGGAGATGATCCTCTTCCCCGAGATCGACCTTTCCAAGGAGATCTACCTCCAGGTAAGAAGGAAACATCAATTCCGATTCCTTCCATGAAAAATAAGTAGAAAACATTAATTTTGATTCATCTTCTGATATGTCAAATGTACGTTGATATGCAGTTTCCTGCTGATTGGTGCAAAATGCACATGGACTGCTGGGAGGCCATTGTGGACGAGTGGAGAAAGCCAGAGTCGTACGAGCGGCGTAGAGCCAGGCAGGGGTACCGCCTTGCGATGCCAGGTCCGGCACACCACCAAGGGAGTCGCCCCCTCTCAGGGTTCATGGACACATGGGTACGCTTTTGCTGATTTATTTATTTATTTATTTATTCATTCTCGTTACGTATAATCATCCTTGTGTTTTCCTTGCAGTCCCAATCGCATGGTGGACAGGTGATCAACGAGTTCACCGGCTACGCCCTGTCTCACAAAGGCAAAGTGATAGATTCGGACAACGTCTACAACCCGGCGGAGGGGGTCAACGCGTACACCAACCCGAACGCCTACGAGAGGATGGTCCAGTACACTGAGGCAGCTCACGCGCGCCATGGTGAGACCTTTGATCCTGCCACCAAGCCCCTGGATACAGACATCCTGATGAGGATGGGAGGAGCGAAGCAGCACGGTCGGTACTTTATTGCTAACAGCGCAATCGACCCAGCCACCGTTCCCACCCTTCGTTAGGTTCGTCGATCAGACAACTCGTCCTCCTCCGATGTCCCCATATGACCTCGACAGCCAAGCTCCACGCAAATGTTGGCTGCAGTTCAAGTAACTTTAGTTTTATTCACCATTCATTGGTTTTACATATGTACTTTTTCTTTTGCATTGTTTAAACATCGTGGGTGTAAAATTGCAGTCCGAGCTGGCCGAGTTACGGGCCCAACAGGTGGCCGCGCAGGAGGCCCATCGGCAGGAGCTGGCATGTCAGAGGGAGCAGTCGGCGCGCGAGATGGAGGCTGTCCGGCAGCACTCGGCGCGTCAGATGCAGGACTTTGCCGGCTTCTTTCAGAACCTTCACATCCCTGGTGTTGTCTTGCCTCCGTTGCCTGCCTCGATGTTCGCTCCACCCCCTCCTCCTGGCCCTATAGAGACTCTGGTGAGTATATATGTTTGTCTAATATTTTGGCTTGTGCGGCCATCTCGTTGGTACTAATGAGATCGCTTCTCCTATGTGCAGGCATAGTCGGCGGGTTCGAACCCGACTCCTCCATATGGCGCTTCTCCAGGCCATGACTGGCAGGTTGGCCCGAGTGCACACCACATGTGGCCAGGTGACGCTCCTCCTCCGCCTCCACAGCACGGATGGGATCCATGGTCAGGTGCCCCAACTCCTGAGCCTCAGCAGTACGGGTGGTCAGGTGGTGCTCCTGAGCTCGGCAGGATGTCGGGGCCTGGACGTACTCCTCGGCACCGCAGGGGTGGCCGGGGTGGCAAGGTGGATCGTCGTAGGTATCTCTTGTTTAGTTTGTGATGGACTCTGTGATGGATGTTGGACATGATGAATTTATTATGTACGTTGGACTTGGATGTGGATGGATTTGTTATGGCATGCAGGCTCTCGAATTTGTTATGGCATGTGATATATATGTGGATTTATGCTTTATATGTGGATTTGTGTTATATATGTATATATATATATTTACATGCGATATATACGAAAAAAACAAAAAAGGGAAAAAATTCCCAGTACAGACTGGCAACAACACCAGCTTTGTCGAGTGCCGGCGCAGGCACTTGGCAAAGATTATTGTAAAAAAAAGGAAAAACTCTTTGCCGAGTGGCTTCCTCGGCACTCGGCAAAGACTTTCTGAATTAAAAAAATAAAATATCTTTGCCGAGTGTCGTGTCAGCACTCGGCAAAGAAGCCGCCAGATGACGGTGGCCGCTTTCTTTACCGAGTGTTGGTCTGGCACTTGGCAAAGCCTTCGCCGACTGCTTTGCGGCCTTTGCCGAGTCCTTTCGACACTCGGCAAAGATGGCGAATCCGGTAGTGATAGTTTCAATATCCGTCCTCATCTATCAGTCGATAGAATCAGGTTGATTATTATAAAGTTTCACCCTAGGACACACTCACGGACTGCACCAAACAAATTGTAGCCCACAAAATGGACAACTGAAGCGAAATATGGTGATGGTGAGGCCGTGATGGTTAGCCTCTTCTATATCCTAAGCACCAACAAGTTATCCTTTATCTAAAAAAGATATCCTAAGCACCAAGTGATGTTAAGGTTGTGATTCTATTGAAACTTCTTGTATTTCTCTCCTTCCACAACGTCGAGGTTGAGCATGCTTTTTTAAAAATTAAAAAAAAAATAGAATGACACCTTGTGAGGTGCATTATTGATAAATGTTGTCTTTTTATACGTTGCTAGGTTGGGGTTTTTTATGGAAGTACTCCGTACTAGTCTAGTTGACACTAAAGCCACATTAAGTCCGTAAGAATTGAAAAAAAAAGAGCGTACCCAGTGCCGTAGGCTCCCGCACTGCAGGGTCTAGGGAAGGGAAAATAGCCAGCAGCCATCCCTGCACTCCGTACTAGTCTAGTTGACACTAAAGCCACATTTAGTCCGCAAAAATTGAAAAAAAGAGCGTACCCAGAGCCATAGGCTCCCGCACTGCGGGGTCTGGGCCGGCAGCCATCCCTGCACAGATATGCAGAGGCGGGGGCTTGAACCCTGGACCTCTTGATCACAGGCGATAAAGCTCTACCGTTTGCACCAGGTACGACACTTAGTCCGCAACAATTGACTACAAGGGAATTTCAAGTTAACTCTACAGAAATTAGTTCAATTCCGTCACAGTGGAAACACGAATATTTTGTTGCAAAATTCAAGTTTACAGTGGACGCACGCACAGAACGGTGATTGACCTGGGTCAACACACCCGCGGCACGGGAGGTCCAGGCCTAGGCCTCCTCTATATGTCTCCATCCTCTGGCAGTAGTCTCCGGCCGGTCCCTGCGCTACCCTACCGGGCACATCCTCGGCACGCGGCGGGCACCACTGTCGGCGTCCAGTGCAAACAAGTACAGCACCGTACGTAGGCTCTATGATCCGATGTGAGAGATACTAGCTGTCGCCCCGCATGTGGCTGTGGCTGGCCGGGCAGTAGTAGGCAGTACTAGCTAGCCTGCCTCCGATTTTAGCCACTGTGCAAGGCTGCGGCCGCTGTTGCAGGCACAGTACTGGCGCTGTTGATGCAAAGGCCAGAGAGCTCGCAAAAAGGCTGCCAGTTTTGCTTGGGAATTGGGGTTCGAGCTGGCCCCTGCAGTGGGGTGGAGGAAGTCACTAGTCAGTGGGGCGGCTCGTGTCGGGGCCGGCCGGCCGGTGCTGTGGGCTGGCCTGGTTCAGTGAGTGCTGAGTCACACACACACACAACACAGCGCACGAGACGACGGGCGCATCGCTTCGCGCCTCTTGAGTTGCGGCGTTGCGTGCATGCAGAATGCAGATGCAGGCGTGCAGAAGGTCTCATCAGTTCCTGGCCCTCCACATCCCGACTCCCGTCCCGAGCACGATATCAGTGGTACTCCTCCGTATGCTTTTCAGCGGTGACTGATCGAGCGTCGGCTAATTGAGGAGAGGGAACCCTAGTGCATGGCTAATGGGCATTCTCGAGAAGGAATAAGGGATTTTGCTGTCAGAACTTGAGAGCGCAACGCGCAAGCTGGGCAGGCAGGCAGGCAGGCATAGGCATCCACCACACCAGCCGGCCGGACGGGACTAACGAAAACGAAGTTGTCCTCCGCAGTGGGGGGCTCGCCGAATCTCTTTTCGGATCACGCGATTGCCATTGCCATTGCCATTGCCATTGCATGCCACCAGTCATCATGGAGGCCAGGTCCTGTGCTGTGCTTGCCGCCGATATATCCAGCCTTGGAGGACCGCGCGTGCCTCATCCGTATTTCGTCCATGCATGAGTAGAGTAGTCCCTAGTCCGTACACGCCTAGTACCTGGTAAGTACTAAACTGAACCAAACAAACCCTCCCACCCCTTTGATTCGTGGGACCTCATGTGCACGCTACGACACCTACATAGCATAGCATGTAATTTTTGCTGGGATGGTTTTCTTGATTTATTCTGTGTGGACGATCCTTTAGTTTTCGGACTAGTGTTACCGATTTGGACTAACGTCTTAAGGCTCTTTAGTCTAGGTCGATATCATCAATCAGGACTAAGGTAGACTCTCTGGTTCTCTGACTTCCATGAAACTTGACCCTAGATTAATGCTCATATAGTCTCAGCCCCACCCCAACTCTAGTAGAAGACTAATAATGTGCTCAACCCAAGGTTTATTCTCTACTAGTGTCTCATCATTCTAATTATGATCCAATAAAATTCCCTTAAATAAAACTTATAAAAAGCTTTAAACCGATATCTATCAACGTAAATTAAATAAAATCTAGACGAGTTTATATTTCCAATGGAATGTCGTAGCACATCAATTTCAAGGGCCGTGTGAAGATGAAGCTCATGGTTATCGACCGGGTAGGATAAAAAGCATTCGATTTGGAAGCAAAAACAAATCGCGTCAAACACGCTGTTCCACGTACTGACGTACGAACAGCGGTCATCACCCTATAGATTCTGCCGATCTTTGGCTGATATAATACCGACAAGGCACGCAGGAGCTAGCTTAGCTAGCATCTAAATACGGCCAGTTGGCCCCATACATACCACCACGCATGTACGACGTACGATTCCTCATCTCAAAATAATTCAAAATTGTCTTGAAAAGATGTTGCTAAAATTTCATTAAAAATCTAGCTAGCTCCCTGGATTCTCTGTGAACCTGTGCATGATTAGTTCGCATCCAAGCACGCGCCGTGTCGACGATGGCAATGCACCCATGTGTTGGTAGCCTGTAACATTTAACAGAAGGTCAGCAGCTAGGAGTATTACTACTAGTGGTGGTGGTGTCGCCGGCGCTAATCACAGGATATGATTGTAAATTACCGGACTAAACCTAGATTAGTGTTGGGTAATCGCTAGACTAATTAATCAGTTGGATGGAAGAATCCGCTGGACCACAGGTCCAATGAGAGCTAGTAGCTCGTGATCATTGCCATCGATCTCATCTCACATTCTTGCTTGTTTCCGATGATCCATGATTAGCGCCTGACGAATGATTGCCGCCGCTACAGAGGGAGGCCGGGGACCATCACTAATCACTAGCTTAATCACTAGAGGCAGGTTATGTTAATGTATGTGGCGACATGGTCCTCACCTAGTCCGTTAAACAGTCAAACATGGGAGATTAGCGTCTGGACCACGGATGAGGGAGAGGGAGGGGGATGGTGGCCAAGCGCAGAGCAAGAGCTTTCCTGTCTCCTTCTCCTTTCGATAAAAGGGGTGCCAATGTGGCTTTGGCTTTGTGGATTCAGATCAGGGCTGACCCGGCCGGGGTACTGCCTCAGGCCTACCTATGTGTACCCTGTCGGTTAGTGTGGTCTCCAAAACTTTACATGATTTTTCCCTGGTTATTATTATAACACTATTGTATTCACTGTCTTTTACAAGGGCATCCTCAACAATAAAGTCAACTTGCTAACTCATGTAAACTTGCTAGATTGATTATTTCATGAGATTATGTTCAGCTATTCAAGGCTAGATTGATTATTGTGATTGGGCTCAAATGAAGGGAAATTACACACACATAAGAACAGAGTCCAAGGTTGATATATGAAAAAAAAAAAAAGATGAATGGTAAAAGAGGCTTCAATCGATGCATGTCAAATGGTCTTATATACGAAGCTTGTTTCATATTATTTGTGAATAAATATTCAAATAAGAATCTCCTGATTTATCTAGAGGCCAGTATAATTGACGAAGGAAGAATGACACATGAGTGAGTGATGGCATATGAGAGTTGGTCTCACATGAAGGGGTTGCCAAAAATGAGATCAAGAACATTGATGGTGGATTCCATAGTGATAAAGAACAATGGTGGAAATAAGACATTCGAGCAAGGGCCGTGGTATAGATGTTAGACTGAGATGTTTTTACCCATGGATCGGACATGCGAGTGCTTTTTTGAAAGGAAGACATGCGAGTGCTTCAAGCTATGCTTTAATTTTTTGCAGTTGATCTCAACATGACCAAGAAATTCGGCCTGCTGCTGCCAATGGTGGTACACTGTAACATACGCATAGGACAGCCCCCCTCCCCTCTGCCGGCGCCTGCCTCTCGCATCGGTCGACGACGGCAGTCGGCAACGACAAAATCTTCTTGTGTCCGATAATATTCCCCGCGACGGAATCACATGCGCAAGCCCGCCTCCCCCGCACCTCTTTTGAGGCCGCCAGCTGCCCGCAGCGACGCGGCCAGGTCTCAGATGAGATGCTCGCTCGCCGAGCGGCTGCCCTGCCGGTGGCGTGGCGTGGCCTCGCAACTCACAAAGCAGCCTGCCGCGGCGCCCGTGGCCGTGCATGCATGCACGCAGACGACGCAGCAGTGGCCAGTGGATGCCGGCCGCTCGCTGCCGACCTGCGCTGGTGGCGCAGCCAAACTATTCGTCGCCAGCCAGCCACTGCCACGCGCTATAATTCGATTTATAAAAAATATATATGATATTTATATCTTTAAATAAATTTATTAAAAATTAAATTTAAACTAATGATACTAATTATATAATATAAATATTAATATTTTTTAATATATAATTATTGATAATTATTTATAAAAAGATAACGATAATTAAAAAGTGACGGAGTCAGTCAGGACGGCAGGCGACCACCACGGCCTGCCGCCTGCTGCGTGCCGCTCGATCGAGCGAGCGCTGACGACGCTGACGCTGCTGGGTCTAGCAGGCGCGTGATCTTTGACGTCGCCATCTCGGCGGTCCAGGCAGGTCCGGCCGCCGTGGTGCGGCAGCTTTTGCTGTGGCCGTTCGTCACTCGCTGTGGCGCTGTCGATTTTTGCTTGGTGCGCTCCGCCGGCCGGCTCACTGCTGCCTCGGACACGAATGAGAAGACGCGTGCGTCGTGCGACCACACCCACGTACGTATCGGCTCCGGATTACCGGAAATGTATGTATGGTACACTGTACTTTTATCATAGCCTAGGGTCTTGTTTAGTCCCATCAATTTTAGAATTTAGCACTACGTAAAAACATTTTCTCGACCACACCCACGTACGTATCGGTTCCGGATACCGGAAATGTATGTATGGTACACTATACTTTTACTATAGTACGAGTACTATAGTAAAAGGGCGTGGGCGCACCGTATTTTGCACTGGACAGAATCTCTGCCGTTTGTCTCGTGTAGTGCCACACCACCTTTGCCTAGTATTCAGTGTCCTTTGCGATCACCAGCCTCCTCTTGCATATTAGCTGTGACATTACCACTAACTCTGTGATGTCCATGATCATCTCAAAATTTATTTATCATCGTTTCATATAATGTTTATATTTACCTCGTCTCAAATTATAAGTTATTTTAAAAATTTTATAGAGTACAGACATTTTAATCGGCTTTTGTTATCGCCGAGAGCCCTGCCGTGTTCTTTTTCGTTTAGTTTTACTGCTTTTGTAAATGATGAGTGCCTAAGCTCGTACTACAATAATGAGTGCCTAACCTTCGCTTCAATAGTATGTTTCGTTGGAGCCTTGGAGGCTAGGACATGCCACGCCAAAAGTTTGAATATGTACGAGAAGACATGTGCCCTGTTAGTTTGTTTTGTAGTGTTTTTATCTCATAATAAATTAATATAAATTAGAATTAGCCAGCCAGAAATAACCAAACGAACAGGACTATTAATACCCTGTTTAGATGCTGAAATTTTTTCAACTTTGCTACTATAGCACTTTCGTTTATATTTGATAATTATTGTCCAATCATAGACTAACTAGGTTTAAAAGATTTGTCTCATGATTTACGATCAAACTGTACAGTTAGTTATTTTTTTATATATATTTAATACTCTATACAAGTGGCTAATTGATGTGATGGAGAGAGAGTGAAAAAACTTGAAATTTAGAGTGCATCTAAACAAGGCCTAATATTTCATCACTCCTAGGGCGTGGTTTAGATGGCAAATTTCTAGCCTGAAAAGCACTGTAGCACTTTCATTTGTATTTGATAAATATTGTCCAATCATGGTCTAACTAGGCTTAAAAGATTCGTCTCATGATTTACAACTAATCTGTATAATTAGTTATTTATTTTACCAATATTTAATATTTTATGCAAACAACATAACATTTAATATGATGAAAAGAGAGTGAAATTTTTGACATTTTTAAGACAACTAAACAAGGTCTAGTTGAAAAAACCTTTTTTTACACCTCAACTCTTCCCGTTAGGTGAAAAACTTGGGCGGCAAAAGTTTGTTTGAAACGAGCCTTGTTGTGCATTTCATTGCTCTAGTTTTGACACGGGCCGATTCTTGTCCTGACCAGCTGGGGCTTTTCAGCCTCGGCTCCCAGTGGACTTTTCTTAATACTGTGTTTGATTTAGTAGTAGAAAACAGTAAACGGAAAATGCACAAAGAGTTGGTTCAGTGCGCGTCAATCCCTGCTACTGATAGTAGTTCGTACCGCTACGTACTAGGCCTGCCTTTGTTTCACCCCTTTTTGGGAGCATAATGCAGGGGGCTGCCACTCCTGCAAGAGACAAAAAGAGCACCCTACCTTGGCAACCTATCGGGCAGGGCAGGGCAGGGCAGGGCAGGCTCCTCACTTCAGCTCTTCTCCAAAGCATCACCACCACCACCAGTCTCAAACTTTTGTCACCCGCAAGGAATTCACTAAAAAACTGCCAACAGCTTTCGCTAAAAGCTTTGTTCTTGGAGTTTCTTGCTTTTTTCTTGTTCTTGCTAGTAGAAGTATACGTAGTCAGCTGAATTCTGTCAGTCCTAGACTTTCCTTTTGAATTCTTTAGGGTGACAATATTTCCTTTCGAAAAGATGACGTGATCTGCTGTTTTCAATAATCAATCTAACGATATTATTTATGTAGTTGATCAAAATTAAAAGTTTAACTTTTCGAAAAATGAGAATGATATGACATTTATTTTAGGACGGATGGTATATTCGTGTGTGCTAACTTTGCCTTTTACAGGTCAACACCATCCAACCCTATTTTTCTCTTATAAGAACTGTCCATTTTTAACTCCCTTTTTTCCCTTAAGACTTTTTCTTTCTTTTGTGCAAATAATTTAACCTTGTTTTGACGTTTGATCTGCCCAAACTTGCAAAAGATAGCACTTTGCTCTGAGCAGGGCCAAGGTGACTCTTTATTTTAGCTGCCAAAGGTCTGTCCTCTCTGAGCAAAAGGTGTTGAACGATCTGTGTTTGTTTCGCATTCATCTTTTTTTCTCCTAAAGAAAAAGCTAAAAAGGTGGTGTGGAGTGTATGGTTCTTTTTAGCTCGAATTTCTATGATGCCCTGGCGAAGGGTTTGGCCATTTTGTTGCACGAGTTACACTGTTCGAAATCATGCTTTGAAAAAAGCAGTAAAGATCGTGCTTTTATACTACATATCATTGTGAGACGAGTTGAAATTTTTGAGTCGTGATCATGGTGCAAATCGTTTCGGAAAGGTGGTGAATGCAATCAAAATTTGACTGCAAGGAAGAAAAATGGCACAGAAGTGAAGATGATGGGGGTCCTTACTCCCAAGAAAAAGAAAATGACACGTGGTGCTTGAATAGTTAAGGAATTATTTGGTTGACAAAAAAGATGAGGCAGTCACGGTAAAAGAACAGTAAGAAGTTGCCACAGAATGTGGCGTTGGTTTTCGATAACCAAATAATTTTTAAGCTAGTATTTGGTTGGAGTAATTCCTATAAATGGGATAATAAGTTTTTGTTAACAACCCCAGGGTACTCCAACAATGGCGACCTCCATCTTGGGCCACGGGCGTTGCAAGAACAGACGGCGAAGGCCGACCATATTAGGTGACTGTAGCACTGTTTTGTGTGTTGTTACATGACGGTAATGCTTTAGAGCAGCGTTGTTGTTTCAAATGGAGTCACATGTAGTCTATGCATGCCCGGTGCACGAAACATTATTCCCGGAGTCACATGTAATGCTTTAGAGCTTGGGGGCATTCAACTTGTGCGATCTTTTTTTTGTGAAGTTAGCATATCTTATTTTCGAAGATACGAGGAATCGAGTGCTCCACGCATCCTAGTATACAAGCGAATGTTTACAGTTAACAAATAGAATTGGCTCCCCCTAAGAACACTGAACCCATATTTCAGTGGCTACTTTTTTTTTGGGTAAAGAGCATCTACAACCCATGGAATTTGATTATGGGTGCGAAGCTAGCCAATGCTGGCAGTGTGCACAAGCATGGTACTGCCTATATACCATATTAAGTGACATTCTAGTATTTCTTACGGAAACCAATGCTAAATTCAAAAGACAAAAATACACCTCAAGGGTACAACCCCGTTTGCTTGAACTTATCAGCCATGATACACTGTTTTTTCTCACAAAAACTTAATGAATAATATGAATAATACTTTTCAGCAAAATAAACAAGGTGATGTATTGGGAAAAGAGAAAGTTGCATTAGACAGTTTGAAGGTTAAATATTTTAGAACAAAATTTCAATGCTATAAAACATCTATTGTGAAACGGAGGAAATATTAAGTCAAGAAAATGCAAGACCCGCGTCAAGTCGAAGACTTAAACTGGGTGTGTAGGTTCCATCCATGTGAGCTGGGCTTAGTTCGTATGAGCTTTAATTAAATTAAAAGTTTGATTTGAATCAGATGAGATATTAAATTGCATTTTTTTCATGAAGATAGTTCCATGGAGACATGGAGAGGGTAGGTTAACCTAAGGGCTAAGGCGCGTGCATAGGGCAGGTGGGGCGGGAGGTGGCCTGCCGTGTCACCAGCGAAGGCTACGACTACGACGGACTGTACGATCTTGGGTGGTATTGTCAAGATGGGTCTAACATGATACCTCTCGGGATCACGGCTCCGTGTTTATATAGCCAGGAAAAGCCTCTGACGTGGCCATTACAACTTGAACAACAAGGTACGAATAACTTGGAGTATACAACAAGAATACAACATGCCTAAGCTTTCCTATTCTACATACACGGAGCCGTATGCAATACATCTTGATGAATATCTTCACCTTTCATACCCCTGAGATCACGGTTACATCAGATATTCCAACTCGCCCCGTTAGTCACAACTCACCTTTGAGGTTGAGATGACTTCTGAACTGCGGCAACAACTTGATTGGGAGTGTCTTTGTGAAGCCGCCAGCGACTTGATCTGATGTACTAATGAACCTGACATCCAAACACTTGGAAGCAACTTGTTCTCTGACAAAATGATAGTCTATTTTAATGTGTTTAGTTCGAGCATGAAAGACAGGATTAGCTGTTAGGTATTTTACACCTATATTGTCGCACCATAACCGTGCTACACGGGGGCGTGGAATTCCTAACTCATCAAGCAATTTGTGAACCTACATAACCTCTGCTGTAGCATTCACCAGAGCCTTGTACTCAGCTTCGGTGCTCGATCTAGACACCGTAGGTTGCTTTCTTGCACACCAGGAAATCAGATTACTCCCCAAAAATATTGCAAAGCCTCTTGTTGACCTCCTGTCATCAGGATCGCCTGCCCAATCTGCATCAGCAAAGACGCTCACAAGCATAGAATCAGACTACCTGACCTTGATGCTGAGATGAACTGTACCTTTGATGTACCTCAGGATTCTCTTCACAGCTTCCCAATGTTCAGTCGATGGTGAGTGCAAGAATTGACAAACTTTGTTAACAGAAAAGGATATATCCAGTCTAGTCAAAGTTAAGTATTGTAATGCACCTACAATACTTCTGTACCGAGTGGAGTCTTCAGTACCCAACCTTGTTCCACTAGTAACTGATAGTTTTTCTATAGTGGGCAAAGGTGTATTGACAAGCTTACACAACTGCATATTAACTCTTTTAAGGATGTCAGTAGCATAGCGCTCTTGTGTCATCAGCAACTCACCCTTCTTTCGCCGAACCTATATTCCCAAGAAATAATGAAGTTCTCCAAGATCCTTGATTGCAAATTCTCTGTCAAGATCACGGAGAAGAGCATGAACCGCTTACTGTGAAGAGCTTGCTACAATTATATCATCAACATAGACAAGCATGAATGTAATGACATTTCCCTTTTTATAGAAGAAGAGAGATGTGTCTGCCTTGGAGGGTATAAAACCAAGACTCTGCAACTTTTGACATAAGTGAAAATACCATGCACGAGGTGCCTGTTTTAAACCATATAGGGCCTTGTCGAGCTTGCAGATGTAGTGAGGCTTATTTTTATCTTCATACCCAAGCGACTGCTTCATGTATACTTCTTCAAGCAAACCATGGAGAAATGCATTGTGTACATCAAGTTGTCTCAGACACCGGTTCCTTAAGACAACTATTGACAGAACAAGTTGGATTGTAGCAGCTTTGACTATAGGACTGAAAGTGTCCTCGTAGTCTATACCATATCGCTACTTGAATCCCTTGGCTACCAACCTTGCCTTGTACCTGTCAATCTCACCATCAGACCGCCTCTTGATTTTATAAACCCACTTGCAATTGATCACATTCTTGCCTTTCTGAGGTGGTACTAAATGCCAGGTTTTGTTCTTCTGCAATGCTAAAAACTTGGCATCCACAACACCTTTCCAATTCTTATCAGATAAAGCAAGTGCAATGATAGTGACTCTTCAGAAATAGTAGCATTGCCATACCTGATGGTCCCATCAGTATACTATTTGGGTTTGCTAATACCATGTTGGAGGCGCGTTGTTGGTCGATGAGGGATCAGTGGAGGTGGAAGCATAGAAGATCCCAGAGTCGAATGTTGCACGGGTACTGGCGATCCGGTTGCGGTGGGAGTAGAGGGCACCGGGATCAGAAGATCCCGGCTGCAGCGGGGCCGGATGATGCAGTACCGTTGGTACCGCTGCTGTCGGGCTGTCCCCCCGCGGTCGGAGGACCTGAGCTGCCAGGTGGCGCGCCGGAGTTGGGGGCCGAGGTAGCGCCAGCAGGACGAGGTGGAGACGTAGGATCCGAAGCCGATCCGCCTGCTACGCCACCAGTAGGAGCAGGCGTATCAGCCTAGGGATCGCCGCTGCTCCTTGCCAAAATGGAAAACTCCTCCTTGCACATAAAATCACGGTTGTTTGGCCGTGGATTAGCACCGAATGACGCTGAATTTTCATCAGGACCTGCATGCTCATCAACAGAGTCAGTGCGCAGGGAACCATTGTCAATTGGATCAGAAGTATTGTCACCCCCAAAACAAGAAGAAGGAAGTAGGGTGGGTGGGAGGAGCAAAATTTTTAAACGAAGACAATCACTGGCATTAGGATAAAGCTCAGAGAAAGGGTACACTGTTTCATCAAAAATCACATCATGAGAAATATAGACTCGTCCTGTAGAAACATCTAGACACTTGAAACCTTTGTGCATATTGCTGTAACCAAGAAACACACACTGCTTAGAACAGAATTCAAGTTTCTTGTGATTAAAAGGATGGATATTGGGCCAACATGCACAGCCAAAAGTGCACAAATTGGCATAATCAGGTGTTTGATGAAAAGGTGTTCTAAAGGGGTTTGACCATGAATGACTTTGCTAGGGAGCCTATTAATCAGGTAGGTAGCAGTGATATAAGCTTCATCCAAGAATTTAAGAGGCAAGATGCATGCGCAAGAAGAGTTAAGCCAACTTCGACTATATGACGATGCTTGCGCTCGGCAGACACATGGTGTGATATGCCAATGCGCTGGAAAAAGGTGTTTACTTTTTGGTACTCGCCACCCCAATCCATCTGGACTGCAAGGATTTTCCTATTGAACTAGCGTTCAACCATAGACTAAAAATCATAAAACTTTTGAAAAACTTCAGATTTATGACACTAGAGATAGATCCATGTAAACTTGCTAAAGTCATCAATAAAGCTAACATAGTAATTGTTTCTGCCAACTAAAGTGGGTGCAGGACCCCATACATCTGAGAAGACTAGTTCAAGAGGACTTGAAGACAAGCTAGTTGACATAGGGTAGGGTAATTGATGACTTTTGTCTTGCTGACAGGCATCACACACTTGCTCTTTATTGGACTCTGAAACAAAAGGAACATGATTTTTGCTAAGGACTTGTTGAACGACCAACGACGAGGGATGACCAAGGCTACTATGCCATGTAAACACGGGGAGCTTGGCGGCTGCAAGCATCTCTTTATTGGAAGACGACCTAGATGACTTCAGCGGATAGAGCCCCCCTTGCACTCTCCTCTAAGCAGAGTTTTCTTCATGGCCTGATCCTTAATCAAAAAACAATTTGGGTTATATTCAATAAAGGCATTGTTATTGGATGTAAGGCGATGAACTGAAGCTAGATTCATGTTGGCTTGTGGAACATAAAGAACATTATTGAGAAGAAGATTGCGTTCAGGGGTATGAACAATACTTTGACCAATTTAACTGATTCTCATGCCTGCGCCACTTGCCGTGTGCACTTGATCAGTGCCATGATACTTGTCATGAGTAGTGAGCTTCTCCAGTTCGCCTGTGATATGATCAGTAGCACCAGTATCGGTGTACCAATTCTTATCTATGCCGTAGAAGGCTGAGGATGCTTGACGCTGCTCCTTCTGCATGAAGGACGCATCGAAGTGCTTGATGCAGTGAATGACAGTGTGGCCGTCATGCCGCACAGCTGGCAGGTGACATCGCTGTTCTGCTTGTTGCCCCGTGGCTTGCCTCCGCCGTTGTTGCCGCGGCCATGGCGCCACGTCCACGACTGCCACCGCCGTGGTTAAAACCTCCGCGGCCGCCATCACGGCCACCATCACGCGCTACAGTGTTGGCTGAAGATCCAGATCCGCCACCCTGGATGAGATCGATGCACTGTTCCCAGCTGACAAGCTGGGTGCAGAGCTCGCTAAGGGTGATTGGCCTATCCCGATTGGTCATAGATGACACAATGGGATCATAGGTCTGATCAAGCCCCGCGAGGATGTATGAGGCCACCTCCTCATCCTCCATCTTCTTGCCGGCGGCGGTCATGTCGTCGACGAGGCTCTTTATCTTGCTAAAGTAATTAACGACGGTGGAGGAGCCCTTCTGCGTGGTGGCCAATGCCATCCGCGTGTTGATGACACAACCTCGAGACTGAGAGGTCGTCATGATCTGGATCGCCCTCCAGAGTTCAGCAGCAGTGGTGGAGTTCGATACTGCAACCTGAACATCTCTAGAAACAGAAGAGATCAGGTAATTAAAGACCTGCTGGTCTTTGGCAAGCCACTCGGCGTAGTCGGGGTTGGCCACGAGTTCAGTCGGCTTGTCCGCCGACACAGGGACCTCCGCGGCCGGTTTGGCCGCCGTGGCTTCGTCGAGGAGATGCGACACGCGAGCTCCGCGAATTGCAAAGAGGACTTGTGCCTACCAAAGCGTGAAGTTGTTCTTCCTGAGTTTCTCTGTCACCGGACACCTGATCAGATAGAAGGATGCAGGATGCGCAGAAGAAGATGCCATCGATGAGTTTGTGGATGAATGACCTAGCTTTGATTACCATGTCCAGATGGGTCTAACATGATACCTCTCGGGATCACGGCTCCGTGTTTATATAGAAAGGAAAAGCCCCTGACGTAGCCATTACAACTTGAACAACAAGGAACGAATAACTTGGAGTATACAACAAGAATACAACATGCCTAAGCTTTCCTATTCTACATACACGAAGCCGTATGCAATACATCTTGATGAATATCTTCACCTTCCATATCCCTGAGATCACGGTTACATCAGATATTCCAACAGGTATTACCTAGGGGGTCCGGGGTCATCCTCCAAGTCCAAGCTGATCACCTCTATACTTAGTGTCGTGATCTCATGGCCATGTCATCCTCCACTGCTGACAGCCCTGCCCTCGGGCCTCGTCGTGTAGTTCTTGGTAGGGCATCCTCCACCATTGGCGGATCCACGCGCCCCCCTTGGCTCAAGTCTCCACTGTATTACTGTAGCATTAGTGCTAATCACCATCAAATCTTCATAATCTCTACTACTTAGCCCCCAGATCCCATTCTGGATCCGCCACTGTCCTCCACTCACGAGTTACGAGAGAGCATCCTACGCAGCATAGGCAAGGAAATGAACCATCGATAGTGCTACCGCCGTGACCTGTTGCGGTTAATGGAAAACCAGTCAAGGAGGAAAAAACGAGGGAAAAATTTTAGTTAAATACATGAAAAAAACTGAAAAGAAAACCAGCAAAAAGAAATGAACTGGGCAAAGCAAAGAAATTGGACAAAAAACATTTAAACCCGCGAAGCAATCTTGGCAGAGGCGGGCCAGATTTAATTTAATTATAGGAAAGATTGTTGGATGCGTTGGGCCAACTCTAAACAGGTCCACAGGAGGCGAGGTTGGGTTGGGCCAAGTCTTGGCGGGTTGGGCCATTCCTGACGAGAGAGCTGAGCGCTCGTGAAAACAAAGGGCCAGCTTGAACACCTTTCACTTCCTTGATTTTTGCGTTCCCTTTTCTTCTTGGGATTTCTGAATATCACTCGGATCCTCAGTTTTCCTTGGAGTATGTTTGTTCTAGGACTGGTATTTGGACGAATTGCCGAATTGGAAGTCTGTTTGTTGTGGGGATGTCTTGTTTTCTTGCAGTTGGCCGCGGAGGGATCGCCAGTCGCCACAGAGATGCATGTCGGTCGTTTTTTTCTGATCTCCCCGTTTCTGCGATGTGCGCGCCACGTGACTGAACAAAAACGACAAAGGATCACGAAGGCCAAAGCCCAAAAGCGAAAAGCAAAGCCCACTCCCACAAAGTGGAGACCCGCCCTCGCGCCGCCTTCAGAGTTGAGATGAAGCAGGCGACCCTCGAGTTAAACCCACCACGCCGTCGTTGCACGTGGACCCGCATGCCGTGTCACCGGCGCCGCGTTCCACGCCGTCGTCCGGCACTCCAGCCCCTCCCCACTCGCCGCCGGCCGCGCGCTAGTGCGATCGCCGGTGATGCCAAAAGGGACATTGCTGCTCTCCGTTACTGCATGTACTAATCACCTTTAGGATGTGGATAACGGAAAGGCGAAGCCACCTTTCTCTAATCTCCCACATCCGCCCGCCGTACGACAGCAAACAGACGGTGGATCACGCGCGTGGCACCACTCCACGACGGGTTAAATGACCAGAGGGTGACGGCGCGACGCGCACACCACTCTCCTCCGGTCTCTGCTCCGCTCGCCTCCCGCCCGCCTGCCTCGGAATCGAGGCCGGCCCGTGCTCGCGAATCTCCGTCGGGCGAGGCCGGCGTCGGCGTTCCGCCGCCGTGTCCCGCTCCCGCCTCCCTCCATGGACTTCGTCTGCCCTGGCCATCCCGCGGTGCGATTCCTAAAACCCCGCCAAACCCCTACTATTTTTATTTTCTTTTCAAACGCGTCAGATGTGCGATCGCGGTGTGGTGCTAACCCGTGAGTGCTTTTTGGGGCGATCTCTCGGTGCAGGTTTGGGACGACGACGGGAGGCATTTCGGGCCGTGCTTCGCGGATTTATATCCTTGCTTTTCGATTTTGATCTCGAGTGGGTTGCAGTTCTGACCTCTGAAGTTTGTTGTTCTCGACTGTTGTTTCTGGTTTGGTGTTCGTCTTGTTCTGAGGTCTCCTTAACAACTTCTGTCGTGGCTGTACGGTGCTGGGGTTCGCCGGGAATGGGATCGCCACGGCTGCTGCGCTCGGGCTCTTCCTCGCCAAGAGGAACACAACCGGAGCTCAGGTACTTGGTTTTGCTCTGCATCATCTACTGCTTCTCCGTTTCATAAGTAACCGATCAATTTTGCGATTATTTCGAGGAGCATCTACGTTCAGACTATGCTGAAGTCCAACTTATGCTATCATATCACTATCAAATGTATGATACAGAGTAGGCGCGGCAAGTATGTCTAGTGCCGTTTGCATTTGTTTCAGCTGTTACAGAGTCGCAGGACTAGCAATTTACTCTGGTGTGGACATCCGAGACACATTTCCTTCTTGCTATCTCCATACTTTGACCTGATGTGACTCACATTAACAACGGAGATAGTGCCCTTTTGCTGTAGCAGTACTAATTGTCTGGGACTACTGGCTTCAGCCCTACTCCTTCCATCAGAAAAAAAAAGCAACTATGAGACTTGTGTCTGTCAAACTAGTTTCAGTTTGATCAGGTTTATAATGAATAGTATTGTTGCCAATAAAATTTACTATGA
Organism: Bothriochloa decipiens; assembly: GCA_023333625.1. Taxonomy (NCBI): domain Eukaryota; kingdom Viridiplantae; phylum Streptophyta; class Magnoliopsida; order Poales; family Poaceae; genus Bothriochloa; species Bothriochloa decipiens. The sequence continues at coordinate 8,361,785 of CM041644.1, forward strand.
AAATTTACTAATTTTTTATAATAAATACTAATACTTTTTAATCAATTTATTGAAATTTTCAATTCTTTGACTCCTCCAAAAGTGAGAATTGCATTTTTTAAGGCAGAGGGAGTGTGTAACTGCATTGTGCTCATAGAGGGGTAAAAGTAAGGACGGCATCTACTATACTGCTGTTAGTTTTGAATTAGTGATTTCTTTTTTGTGTTTACGTTCCATGCCTACAAAGCAATACATTGCTGTTAATGTATTAGGCCTTACTCAAATGCCTGTGATGTTCCCAATATCGCATTTTACAGTTCACATGTTTCTTTTTGTGCTAGACCATTTGGAATATTCAAGTAAAGCTTGCACTAATGATTTAGTCCTAAGTAACTGTAGGGTTAGCACCTTCAGTTACTTATGAATAAATCGATAATTGAATCTAGATCAAGATTTAGAAATTTGGTGGTCATACTATTATATGTTCTTGCATTAAAGTACTTAATGAAACAAGATAACTTGACACAAGGCAAACGGTAAAAACAACAAATTATATTTTAACACCATATAGAAGCAATGCCTGTTTACATTATATGCACTGTTTACATTAATGTCTGTTACCTGACAATTGTCTTGTTCAATTTATGTTCTTCATTATTTTTACCTTGTTATGTGTAATAATAGTTGTACTACTATAGAGCACCAGGAGAGGTTTATCGGAGAAGTTGTTTGCATTCGGTGTGCCTGGTTTTGCAGCCTGCCTTTCTTTCGTGGGATTAACTATGCTAGCTAAGAAGAAATTTGAAGGGGAGGATGTTGAGAATTATGAACTATTCTTCACATGCTCCCAGTTTATTGCATGGGTAAGAACTCTGTTATCATAATGATCTTGTTTCTCTTCCAAGTCATATAAATGTTTGAACAAATGTCCTTACGGTTTGGTGCTAAACATTCCTTGATAGATGTCTGTAAGTCTTGTCTGTGTCAGTGGGGCTTGGTTTGAGATCCTCTATAACCCAATAATGTGCTTCTGCTGGATCTTGAAGATTATTCTAGAGATACCTCATTTGCAATACAAGCTTACCTTACTAAAGGTATCCCGTTGTTTTATGAAATGATTTCCTTTACCTTCACCATGTTAATAAAGCTGTGGAAGACTTCTACAAAATTCTGCTGTTTTATTATGACTGAAGTAAGATATATTTCTTTTCGCCTTTAAATGTCTATTTTAAGCTTTCTTTGATCAACAGGCAATGTCATCTTTTATTGATATTATCTCATTTTGTACTGCAACCACATTTGGACTCTTTGTTATTGTGGCTGCTGTAGTAGGCCGCCAATCAGGTGACAAAAGGTACCTGATTCCCCAATTTGTCTACGTTTCTGAATATATTTTTTTTTTATATTTCCACTGTCTTAAGATCTTGTGAACTAGTATTTCATTTTTTATTTAGCAGCTAGTACATACTGTTTCATTTCACTATCATTGTCCTAAAAGTAACGTGCAACTGTTCACTCTTCCAGAGAAGTGAACTCTATTGAAGCCCCACTCATTATAGATGATGAAAAAGCTGAGGGTGAAATTACAAACATGGTATGTGATTTCAGAAGCCTTTGGTTTCTATTGTACATTCAGGATGGTGTAATTTCAGTATATGGTGTGGGTAATAAGTTTTACGTTGGTTATGGTATTGCTCTTATAATTTCATCTCATGCATGTTTTTTTTTCTCTTGAACATGCATGAGTGGTGCGTATCATTATATTAAGTAGAGGTCATTTTATGCATGCCTTAAAGTTGCTATTACCTTGCAATCAGCAATTTGAATACATGGTCTTGTAATACATTGTAAATCTGTGACTATATTACCCTCAAATTTTATAGGATCTGTGCTAACACGTGCATTGACTTCCCTTATTGTTCACTATTTGAGTTGATCACCGATATTGGATCATGTCCAATCTTTCCTATTTATTTTCCATGACCAAAAGGTATTTGCGACTTCTTTGTTTAACGTTATCTTTCTCAGACAAAGGACTACAATTTGTGGGAACTGTTGACTTTCAAATTCGTTAATCCAGTGATGGACATTGGTATCACAAGACAACTTGACTTCATAGATTTACTTGAGTTACCAACTGAGCTTAGACCTACCTCCTGTTATGGCAAACTTCTTTCTTCCTGGACTGCTGAATATCAAAAGCACCATGACAACTCATCTCTACTTAGAGCCATGTCTTATTCTTATGGATGGACATTCTTGCGTCTGGGCCTTATTAAGGTATCCTTTTATTTTCATTGAGGCTGTTGAATTGAGTATTAGGATGTTGCTAGATGTCAACTCTGGGATTCATGGCATATGAAAGTTGACGTCCTTTTGTGCTCACCTCTTCTATGTCAGTTAGAAATATATCCTTTTTTTGCAAGGAACAATTAATATATCCTACAATGAGCAGATTACACAAGTGACCTGAAACATATCATCATAATATTACCTGAAATTCCATGAACAACAACTAATTATCTTAGAACAACAACTTTTTCATGTTATTACACTTATTTCAAAGTCAAGCATTCTTAAATTGAAGTTCACACTGATTGCCTTTAAGTTTCTAACATTTTATTCATGCAGGTATTAAATGACAGCATTAGTTTTGTTAGCCCTCTGTTGCTGAACAAGTTTATAAGACTTCTTCAGGAAGGTATTAATTCCTCAAGCATAGAAGACTCATTATTAAAAGTTCTCCCAGGAAAATAGATACTCTGTTCATTCTTGGCACTAGCTAGAAGCAAATATTCTATTTGGGAGCAAAAGATTAACAACAGATGTTCTTACATGCATCTTTTCAGTAATTTTGTGTAACATAGGGAAATTAGTAGTTACAATTATATAGGTATCCTTATAAAATAGAAGTGCATGCAAATACTGCTACCATCCGATTTGGAAACTGTGATTCGATTTTTTCAGCAATATAATAAACTAATCTACATCTTCTGTTGGTTTCTGCACGATTTTTCAGGTTCTGATGGCATGGATGGATATATTCTTGCCATTTCCTTAGGATTGACTTCTATTATCAAGTAAACCATCCTTAATATATGATTTGCACTTCTGCACATCCATTGAAATGTTTATGATTTCTTTTATACTCGAACCTTTGATAATGATGAAGGACATCTCCTTTCTGCGTCATTTATTTTTCTTGACGTTTAACAGACTATTGTCAACCTATATACTGGAACTATAAGTTATATTATGGGTGTTAAACTGGTGTTCTCATGTTAAGGCTGCATCATTGCGGCCGTATCATAACTTCTACACTCGTACTAGTGTTACATGTTCATGTGGTTTCAAGATGCAACCCTATCTACTTCCCTCCTTATGAGGAGCAGATAATGCACTTAGTCATACCAACAGTTGAATTTTATGATAATAAAGATGAATTTAGCAATTACTGTTCTACTGATGGTTTATGCGTCTGATAAGCCGGCTTATACTATTTTGTTGTGAGAGAGAAACGGCGTACTGATAAAGCCGGACTGATATCTTATAAGTTCAAGCGAACAGGGTATAAGTGTCATTTTTCTTGTTATAATATATTGTCATTCAAAACACTGAAACAGAATACCATATTAGTGGACATTTGCTTGTCGAAAGAGAATTACCTTGGGGTTCCTTGGATTATATGTTCTTAGTTCTTAGTATTAACTAGCATTTTTTTGTTTGCGCCCTTTTTTTATGCTAGGTCCTTTTTAAATAGCCAGTACTCCTTTCGTCTAGCAAAGCTCAAGTTGATGTTACGATCAAGCATCATGGGTATAATTTATCGGAAGGTATCATCATTCCTCTCATGCACTGTTAGTATCTTTCTGTGCTTTTTTTAAGAGTAATTCAAACATGTGAAGTCAGCTGTATTGTTCAATAGTTTTCCAACTTGGCAACGGACCAATACCATCGAGATGTTCTTAAGCATTTGTACATTGATATCACAATGCAACACTGATTGGTTAGTTATTATCCATAACAACATATTCACAAGGACAATTCGGACTTCCCATTAAAAATGATTCAAATTGACACTTAGGAGGTGCAATGTACTCCCTACTGCCACTGGAACTTAGTTGTTGTATGTTAGTTCATATGCCATTTATTCCCATATAGATATCATTCAGACAATCAAAATGTTCTGATTACTTGAATGTACAATTGTTTCACAAATTATATGTTATAATATGATTGATAAAATGCAATCTTGTGAAAATACTTTTAGTGAAATATCTCGCGACAATATTTCCATTTGAAAAGTTCAACAATAGCTAACAATGTTTTTTTATTTTTTAAAAAAACTGAATGCACGTTCAGGGACGAAATGTATTTGGAACAGTACTTGCTAATTTGGATATAGCGTAGAACTTCTGCTGGGTATTCTATATAGCTTCAGTGAAAGCTAGTTTTGATCAACCAATTTTGACATTATATTATGTAATAAGTTCAGTTTTGAAGCATGTTATAACTTTCCTTGACTTCTATTTGTTGTTTTTTAAATTTGGATGGATCTTTCTTAAAAGAACAGTGCCAATGTCTCAGTCTAGCTGAGCGTTCTAGGTTTTCTGAAGGTGAGATACAGACCTTCATGTCTGTTGATGCTGACCGCACAATAAACTTGTGTAACAGCCTTCATGATGCCTGGAGGTACTTCCCATCTCAATCTCACATTTTTGTGTATGAAACACTTAAATTACTATATGTATGTGCATGCACTCCATTATCTAATTCTTTGCATGATTTGATGTTCATCTAGCTTGCCACTACAGATTGGAGTTGCTCTTTATCTGCTATATACACAAGTCAATTATGCTTTTCTATCTGGGCTTGCAATAACAATCATACTAATACCAGGTATACTTACCTTTTGCTTCCTTGTTCTGTATTAGGCTTCTTGGGGCCATGCATGACCTTTTCCCCTTCCAAAAAATGGATTGTAAATTATATCGTCTCTTGGTTTGCCCTTATTACTTTGTGAATATTTATCTATTGACCGAGGCATGCTCCTTGCACTAATCAAAATACAATGCATGCTTCTATACTAGTCCAAATACAAATAGATGTATGTTATAAGAACCTGATGATGCTAGGGACTGAGATTTTAGTGTGTAATGCTAACCCATGTTTATAATCTAATAATAACTTCCTCGAATTAAAATTTCTGCTCATATTTTTTTACTTTTAATTATGTCAGTCTCTGTTTCTTGTAACCATGTACACGTGCACAGTGAACAAATGGATTTCTACAAGGATTGCTAGTGCAACAGAAAAGATGATGAAGCAAAAAGACAGGAGGTAAGAAAAGAAAACTGGTCCTCCATTGCATTTGATGAATAATGAAAACATCCCTTTGTTTCATTTTGCCATATTCCCATATTGCCGAGGTGCTTTCTCAAACACCATTACGTTACACCTCAGCTTCACTGGCATATACTGTTGATTTGTTTTGGGTCACGAGGCAGGAGGAATCATGCAAAAGTTTGCTAGTCAACACAATAATTACAGAACTTAATACTCCAAAATTTATCTATGAATAGGATAAGCTGTGCAGGGGAGCTCTTAGCAGATATTAGAACAGTGAAGATGTACAGCTGGGAGAAACTATTCACTGAACGTTTGGTGGAAAGAAGAGAATCAGAAGTGAAGCATCTCGCGGTGTGCAACTGCTCATGACTAATCTATATTTTATAATAAGTCGCACATCTTGCACGGGAACTAACAAGGGCCTCCTATTTCCCAATAGACTAGAAAATATCTGGATGCTTGGTGCGTCTATTTCTGGGCAACCACACCGACATTGTTCTCCCTTTTCACATTTTCTATTTTTGCAATAATGGGACACACATTGGATGCTGCCACGGTAAAACAATATCATGAATGATATGCTTAGGATATGGACCAAGAAACTTCCTACTAATATCTGGAATCTTATTACAGGTATTTACTTGTGTTGCACTCTTTAACACACTAATATCACCGTTAAACTCATTTCCATGGGTTATTAATGGGATGATTGATGTAAGTGGATAATTGATTTACGTCATTATACTGCTACATATACATATACATTTGAGCTGCACTAAAATCCGCTTTGGTTGCTGCAGGCTGTTATCTCTAGCAGACGGCTGAGTAATTATTTATCTACTCCAGAACATCACTCATCCGAGTTAACTGCCTCTGCTGACCTTTTAAAGCACCATTTTAAGAGATACACCGAAGTAACTCATAATCCAATGGCTGTCGTCCTTCAGAATGTATCCTGTTCTTGGTCTAGCAGCTCTGTTACTGAGCCGAGCATAGTTCTCAGAGATATATCTTTGCAGCTACAAAAAGGGCTCTTTATTGCCATTGTAGGCGAGGTAATTGTTCTGACCGTCAGGTGTTCTGGCTGGTTATGTGGTGAGGGTACACAATTTCATTAATGGTTTGGTTGGGGAAACTGAATTGCATGTGTTTGGCCTATTATATTATATCTCAATTTTCCATGACTTGCAAAGAAATGCAACCAGATGTCCAGTTCTTTTTTTTAATAATCATCTAATTTGATGCCATTTCTATTTTTCTCTGAATCGAGGAAATTTTATGTCTATCAGGTTGGTTCTGGTAAATCATCTTTGTTGAACACAGTCATTGGAGAGACTCATGTCATCAGTGGTTCTATTAGCTCCTGTGGTTCAATTGCCTATGTACCACAGGTAGCACTTTATGACCTGGAAATTGTTTGAGACAGCATTTGAAATGTCTGGAGACTAAAAATGGAACTGGTTTTCTGTAGGTACCATGGATCTTATCTGGTTCTTTACGAGATAATATTTTGCTTGGGAAAGAATTTGATCCGATGAGGTAGTTTATTTATGTCTCTGACAGATATTATCACAAGTTTTGTCTCTAATGTCATGCAATTTATTGCTGCCCTTTTAATTAGCATTGGACATGCTCATACACCATAGAATTTATTGCTGCCCTTGTAATTAGCATTCTGCATCAAAAAATTAATGCAGATATGAAGAAGTAATAGAGGCATGTGCTCTTCGTGTTGACATATCGGCAATGGCCAGAGGAGATATGTCACATATTGGAGAGAAAGGTACCAACTTATCTGGTGGACAGAGAGCTCGTCTGGCATTGGCAAGGTCATTTTTGACATCTTTTTGTGAACTCTCATCCTTCTTAAGCTCGCTAGCTAACAATATGATTATACACTTGCAGGGCTTTGTACCACAATTCTGATGTATACTTGTTTGATAACATCCTTAGCGCGGTTGACTCCCAAGTTGCTTCGTGGATCCTTGAAAAGGCTGTTATGGGGCGCCAATTAATGCAGAAAACGAGATTACTAAGCACACACAATCTTCAGGTAATATTCATTGAATCTTATCCAAACTAACTGCGCCACATTGGTATTAAATGTATGAATCATATTTAAGGTTATATCTCATACTACTAAGGTTGTATGCATGGAATAAGCGGAGTGATGCTGATCAATGTAATTTTCCTTCTGTTCCCTTTTCTGTTTCCCAGGCCATTGCTGCTGCAGATATGATTGTAGTCATGGCTAATGGGCTCATCAAGTGGTTTGGGACACTGGAATCTTTCTTGGCAACTCCATATTCAAGAATCTCTAAGCCAGATAATTTGAGTCCTACCTCATACGCAGCTTCTGTGAAAGATAAAACACCAATGGTAACATGTGGACTGAAAACTGATGACATACTTGAAGATTCAGTGGTTTCTTATGAGGAGACAAACGATCAGGTAGAAGAAGAGGCCAGGAAACAAGGCAAGGTTGAGCTCGGTGTCTACAAGTGAGTTATTTGTGGACTGGAGTGCGCTATACAATAGAATGATTAAAATATTCGAGTCTTGTGTGATCTATTATTCATAACGGTTCTTTGTTTTTTTTACAGAAAATATGCAACGTTTGCAGGGTGGTCAGCTTTTGTTTTAATATTCCTAAGTGCATTCTTAATGCAAGCATCTCGCAACGGCAATGATCTTTGGTTAACTTACTGGGTTGATACCAGCACAGGCACCGACAACACAAGATTTTATCTGGTAAGAGTACTTTCTACTAAGTGAACATGAACCACAATAATCAGTATTCACAAAGAAATATTTCCAGCACATTTATGCTGATTCAAAAACTTGCCTGTCCAGATTATCCTTGGTATGTTTGGCATCATCAATTCTCTTTTCACTTTGGGAAGGGCATTTTCTTTTGCATTCGGTGGCCTCCGTGCAGCAATCCATATTCATGCATCTCTTCTTGAAAACATCATCAGTGCACCGATTTGTTTCTTTGACCAAAATCCCAGTGGTCGGATCCTAAACAGGTTTGGTCTCTTATTCATCAGATCACCTCTAGTATTTAGTAAGCTTCAAAGGTTGAAACGCCTCTTGGCCTTGACAAATGACAACGCTATACGAACTTTCAGATTATCATCAGACCTCTACACCGTCGATGATTCTCTTCCTTTCATCCTCAATATATTTGTGGCCAACTTCTTCAGCTTATTCGGCACTCTGGTTGTTTTGTCTTATTCACAGGTAAATTATGTAAACAATAATTTAGGTCCAGCCTTGTACTTCAGAAAATAAACTGAACCGTGTTCCTTATATTTCATGAATGTTTGGTCTGCAGGTTTCCTTCATACTCATCTTACTTCCACTCTATCTTATCTATAGGAAGCTGCAGGTACAAATTTCACTCATTTATAGACTATATAAAATCCATACTTTAATACAGCAGTGTGTAACAGTTAATCATCCTCTCTTAGTTAACACAGTGCATCATGGTATATCTCTATTTTGTACTTTATGGAGAAAGAAACTAATGCTTTGTACAGTTCTATTACAGGTCTACATCACGTGAAGTACGGCGGCTTGATAGCGTTGCTCGTTCACCAATCTATTCATCTTTCACAGAGACACTTGATGGTTCATCAACAATAAGAGCTTTCCAGAATGAAGTATGTTTCTTTTTTCTTCCAGGGCAGAAGGAAGCATTCTAGTTGCATTTAGACAAATTCAGAAGGATGTTAAAACATCATAACTTTTCATTTGAACTCAAAAGCATCAAGTATCAAAGGCCCTAGTGCTAGTGCTTGTGTGGTTTGTTCAAGATACTGACAGGACACTACACAGGGGTTCTTCTTGGAAAGATTCATCCAACACGTGACACTATATCAGAAAACATCCTACTCCGAGCTCATTGCTAGTTTGTGGCTCTCGTTGAGACTCCAGGTACATATTCTTTTGTCCTACTATAATAAAATCATGTACGTGGAATTGGTTACTTTTATCCATCGGTAAGACCTATAATCAGGCACTGCAGTGACGAGCAAACTGGTCAGTTGTTGGCAGGTTTTATCATTCTGTTTATCGCCATGATGGCCACTATCAGCTTCCATAGCAGTTCTATTGTCAACTTTGCAACACCTGGACTGGTAGGTTTTATTGGACACAATTGCTATCCTTGTACTTAGACATTTCCATCTTGATGGAAATTGTAAATATAGTTCTGTTCAAATTACTAGATATTAATCATATTAAAAAAAACTACTGCAGGTGGGCCTGGCTTTATCATATGCAGCACCTGTGGTATCTTTGCTGAATGGCTTTTTAACCACCTTTACAGAGACAGAAAAGGAAATGATCTCCGTGGAAAGGGTTGATGAGGTAAGCCCGAAGAATCACTTTTATCCTTATTCATCAAGCATCTCTCTAGCTTTAATAGTTTGATTATGCTTGCAGTACATTGGCATACCTCAAGAACTTCAGGGATCACAGCCTCCACCGAGAAGCTGGCCATCCGAAGGCAAGATTGAGTTTGAACATGTAACACTGAAGTACAAGCCAGAGCTACCACCTGCTTTAAGTGACATTTCGTTCGTTATTGCATCAGGCATGCAGGTACAATGCTTCCAAGACTTTCACTGAATCATTTTGATTTTGAGAAGCTGTCCTGAAATCTGTTCTGGCTTTTAGGTTGGAATAATAGGAAGGACTGGAGCAGGCAAATCAAGTATACTGAATGCACTTTTCCGCTTAGTTCCAATATGCAATGGTCGCATCTTAGTAGATGGCATTGATTTGGCTATGGTTGCCGTCCGAGAACTCCGTGGACATTTTGCAGTAGTTCCACAGAGCCCCTTTTTGTTTGATGGGTCTTTAAGGTGACTACTGAGTGCTCTTTTTCACAGTTTTTAGGCTGGCTTTTCACTGTTTCATGCTGACTATTTTCATGCTTGCACTGATTACTGAATAAACAAAAATCATTTTTCAGTATTCAATATTTTAATAGTGAATATACATGATAGGGAAAACTTGGATCCTTTCAATACAACTACAGATCTTAGGATATGGGAAGTTCTTGAAAACTGCCATATGAAGGGAGAGGTAGAATCAATAGGCGGACTTGACATCCATGTGAAAGAAAGCGGTGCATCTTTTTCAGTAGGGCAGCGACAGCTCCTATGCCTTGCCCGTGCCATCCTAAAGTCGTCCAAGGTACGGGCTACCATATCATTGCAGCATTGCTTATAGCAGACACACAACTGTGTAAAAGCCTAATCAAACCCATCTGGTTAATTCTATCAGTTTACATGACGAGTTAAAAATCTCAGTCAGAGATGATCAATAAGTGATGCATGTAATTGTTAATGTTTCTGCAGGTGCTTTGTCTAGATGAATGCACAGCCAATGTTGACAACCAAACAGCCTTCCTGTTGCAAAATACTATTTCTGCTGAATGCAAAGGCATGACTGTTCTCACCATAGCACATCGTATTTCAACAGTGATGAAAATGGACAATATTCTAGTTCTTGATCAAGGAAAACTGGTAAGTTGTGCTACTAGGATCGACATTTTTAAGGATCATTGCAAAAACCAAAGAGGAATATGGGAATGAACTTAGAACATACATGTACCAAACCAACATTTCACACGAATGGTATATCGTAATAATACAAATCAGAATGCAACATTTGTTGAAAATTGCTGTTAAAAACACTACATAAATCAAACAGGTCTTAAACAAAGTGAGAAACAAAAAATGGATTTAATTCCAATTAATATAGGATATTATCTAACTCTATATTTCTCCACTTTAGGTTGAAGAAGGAAACCCAAAAGCTCTTATGAATCACAGATTCTCAAGATTCGCTCAGTATGCCAAGGCATCTCAGATGTGATTATGGGAGCATGCTTTCCTACTATGTTATGCTAGGCCTTTTTGGAGTTAGAACTTACTTTCTGGACATTAGACAATATTTTACCACTGAACAATGAGCTTGTAAGAACAGATCCAAATTGACACCACTAACTAATAGGCTAACCGAGGCTGTCTGACCCTCTATTTGAATAACTGAATTTATGCTCCACTAGCTGTTCAAATGGCATGCTCTGGTACTAACAGGGAAATGGATCAGACAACTTGTTCAAGTGTTGTTCATGAAAACGTCATTGATTGCTTTTAAGTTCTCATGGCTGTTCTGTTTTGGTAAGGGGTAGCTATTTTGAATTCTAGTGGCATGGTGCTTGATTGCTCAGTACAAGTGAGGCACTGCCAGGATGGATTTGACATACAAAGCACTTAAGCTGTCTCGAATTGATGTCAACTGGCAATGAGGAAAAATGCAGAGGATTAATAACCATCTGCAGTTCATACACAAGCAAAACTGAATGCGGTGGCAAAGTAACCCAATTAAACTGCACAGATCCCACAACAGCAGATCTTTATGGAGTGAAATTCGTCCGCATTGTCAGATAGGACACACGAATTTACAGTTTACAGACGGGCACAGGACGGATTTAGTCTACTAACCCAGCAAAGAGACGCACAGGCACGGACCAGAGCACCACGGGGATCGCCGGATCGGGGATCCGTCCATCTGTCAGGCGACGTAGACGTAGTCCTCGTCGGGGTCGCGGTTGCGGTGGGGGTCGACGGAGCAGATGACGTAGACGGCGTAGAGGACGCCGGGGAGGTAGCCGAGGATGGTGAGCAGCACGCTGATCCAGAACTCCAGCTGCCGAGAAACGCAAACATGGGCTCGTAAGCGCAGAGCAAGGAGGGAAGAAGGGATCAGGAAGAGGAGGGAGGAGAAGGGGGGGGGGGGGGGTGGTGGGGGGTGTGGTGGGGGCTCACGGAGCAGCAGCCGTGGCGGAGGCAGACGCCGAGCGGCGGGAGGAGGACCGAGCACAGCAGCTCCAGGCACCGGCAGCAGCAAGAGCACAGGCCCATCTCGTCGTCCTCCTCCGTCCTGCGGCCGGCCGCGCCCGTGCGAGTGCTGGTTGATGGCGTCTCGACCTCTGATCCTGGCGCGCTGCCCCGCTCGCTTGCTCTGGGAAACCGGGAGGTGGGGATTCGGGATCACGGCAGCCGAGCGCGGACCGGGGAACGAGGTCGGTTTCTCTCTGTTTTTTTCCTCTCTCTTCTCTTCGAGGGGAGGAAACTCTAGTACTCCTACCAATCACCACGGCACGACGAGGCGAGTCAATAATGGAAATTTTTACGTGTCCACTCCAGGAGTCGAGGGTACGTAATAAGAAAATATTTGGCTGATTACGACAGTTATTATTAGGAACGGCGGAGCCACGTAGACGCTCTAGTGTAGTTTAAATCGAGAAATAAAAGACGTGATGGGTGCGTTTGGCTGAACTTCTCAGGCTGATTTCACCCTACTGCTGCAGCTACCAGCAGCAGCCGACCACGTCTGGCATTATTTTGGCTGGCTGCAGCTGCTGTTGACCAGCAAGCCAACCAGCTCCAGGTAGCACCAGCTGCAGCTGCCAGCAACCAGCCCATTCAAATACCTTGACATGAAATTTGTTCGTTTCAAAAATGGTGTCCATTCAAATGATGGCACCAAACCACAAGCTATTCGAATTACTTCACACCACAATTCAATTCACTAGTTCAAGTAACAGTTTCCTAGAGGCTACTAATAGTCCATTACATGCTACTAGTCAACTACCAGTTCATTATGCATAATAACAGGTCCCTACATGCATACAACACATTAATACAGTCCAGTTCAACAGCCTACACAGCAAATTAATACAACATAGCACTGCCCTAAATATTGGCCCATTCCAACGCTAAGCAATTAGGCATATATGCAACATATACAAAAATCGTAGCCTTCGTCAAGCCACTAAGCAAACTGCACATAGAAGTCATGTACTCTTCTGATGGACACCTCCACGTGCAATCTGCAGCTGCACATACACCGTCGAACTTCGACATACGCCTGCATGCAGCACCAAGTGTCATACATATAACTGAAACAAGTGCACATACAACGCTGGTTCACATCCATAGATCTACTTAATTCTTCTTTGTGGACACCCATTTCTCCTGGATAGTTTTAAGCAACAACCGGTTTATTGCTTCCGAGCTGAGGATAATTAAGGCAGGGATGTGCAATTCAGATCCTTCTGTGATGCCATCTTGTTCCAAGATCTGAAGCACTGCGTCTGCCTCCACACCAATATGGGAACAACCGGTAATAATGTTGCCTCTGATACGATTCACATCAACACTTGCAACACTCTTCTTAATTGCAGGGTTGTCCACCTCTAGTGGCAATGCACGCTTCTTCGATGTTTGGCCAGCGCTATGGGTTCCTACCGGCTCCTCGCACATGTCCGGAGGAGTATCATGGCTCCTTGGACATGTCCTGCCACGTGCTTGAGGAGCCTTACTGTTTTCCTGCAACGAAGGGATGGTTAGCTTTGGAAGACCGACCCATAGGAATGTCTAATTTGTTCGTGCATATCATGTACTTGTACATTACATAACAATATAAACAACAGCACATGACATGATATCAGAGTGGTGGCATGTCAACGAATGGATACTTACCTTGATTACACACTTGGCTCGTCTGGAACGCAGGTTGTAGCGCCGAGCTTGAGGTGGAGAGCAGGATGATGAGGATATTGTGGACAACCTTGAGCAGCAGCAGTTGCAAATGTCGATAATTGCTGGAGACAGGAAGGCAGGTACTACGACGTTGAAGCACCAGCAGTGTACGTTGACAACCTTCAAAGAAAGCAGCACATGAGACTTGAGAAATTGTGCTGCATACTGCGCTAGCTAGTAGGACTGATTCATTCATCAATATTACAATTACGGAAACGAGAAACTGTCGCAACTATCTGTATCTAGGAACGCCAAGCATGTGAATACATATGCCACACGACACAACCCAGAAATAGTGATTTGTATTTATCTTGCAGAGGGGCATGTACTCTTTGTATACGAAAGACTGATTGGTGTAGATAAATCAGTACATGGTTTGTTCAAGAACTAAAATATAGATTGGAGTCATTAAACTGTCATTAGTCCTAAACAGAAATCATGTAGACTGTCATTTATGGAACAGCACATCTAATAGGAACAAGTAGACTGTGATTAAAACTCTACATCAAAGAAAACGCAACTTGGCGTTGCCAAACTCTGTACAGCCAAACAAACCTGATGCAAATGGGCTGCGGAGCATGCAATGCAAGATACGGAGTAGAAGCTGCCCACTGTACTAATACTACCAATCCCAATCGAAGTGAAGCAGAGGAGGTCACCTTAACGAACGTGAGGGAAGAGAATCGCGACGACGGAACCGGAGATGGGGGCAGCCACCACGAGATGGAGGAGGGGATGCAGCCGAAGAGGATGAGGGGCAGTCTCGGACACGGCGCGCGCGGGCCGGACCTCAAGCTGCCGCGGCCTTTCGGAGCTCGGGGTGTGGTGGATCTGTAACGGGGGTCGCCGGGCTAGGCGCGAACGGCGGCGAGGTTGGCTCCGGCTCGTAATTATTGGAGAAGCTTCCAAGAGAAGATTAACGAGGCTTGCAAAAGAAGGATCTGGGCTGTCCTATGAACGGGAAGGCTTTCAAGACAAGAGCCTCGTTTAGTTACGGTGGGCAAAATTTGCATAGTAAATGTCCCGTCACATTATAGTAATTTTGTTTTTATTTGGTAATAATTGTCTAAACATTAATTAGTTAGGCTTAAAATGTTCGTCTCCTAAAGTACAACAAAACTGTGTAATTAGTTTTTTATTTCATCTATATTTAGTACTCCATATATGTGCCGATATTTTGATATGACGGGGAATAGGAATTCTGTATAGTGAATTTTGATACCAATTTTGGTATCTAAACAAGGCCGAGGTGCATATGTGCCTTGTTTAGATTCTCAAATTCACTCCCAAATTCTACTATATAGAATTCCTATTCCCCATCACATCAAAATACTGGTAAATACATGGAGTATTAAATATAGATGAAATCAAAAACTAATTGCACAATTTTGTTGTATTTTAGGAGACGAATATTTTAAACCTAATTAATCAATGTTTAGACAATTATTACTAAATAAAAACAAAAAGCTACAGTATTTCACAGTGCTAAATCGGCCGGCACCGATTCGGTGAACTAAACGAGGCCCAAGATCGAAACTACAGTCTACAGTACTGGCTGCACGCATTGGTAGAGGAGCATCGTGACTACAGGGCTTGACATTACTGCCTCCGTTAGTCTGCCGTCGTCTACTGGTTACGTCTCCAATCAATGAACAGATTGTCGACTCTAATTGCTCATCATATAGCAGTGAAAATGATGCAGTACATGTATGTACATCACTTTCCTAACCCGATGGCATGATAACACAGAGATTATACTGGTTTGTTTCATTGGCATTACCGATGATTGTGTCAGTTTCAAAGTTACCAGAATCAATGGCACATCAAGCGTCTGGGGTATGAGATGTTGGTTAGCGTCTGGGGTATGAGATGTTGGTTTGATTATTAGGCATGAAAAAAAAAGCATACTATAGATTCTTGTGTAGATACAATTTGCATATAATTGTACAACAATGTCGCTTATGAGATGTACAACAAACAGGTCGTTGATACAGTAGGGCCAAGTTTAATTGTTCCTCAAGTTGGAATGACTAGGATATAAAGCTTATGATTTATGAAGAACACATGCCAGGAAAGTTGGATTCAGTATACTGTCAATGGTCTCATTCATCTCCAGTAATCGTTGATCATTGATGCACTAGGAGTTGATACATGGTCGTGCACACCAATGCAAAATCAGGTCAATGTCATGTATACAGTGGTATTTGATACTTGCATTTGTTCATATAAATGGTTGATACGTGTTGAGACACTGATGCTTCTTCCACTCGCCGCTCGATGCGCTTCACAAGCTCCTTCCCGCACATCTCCCCACACTTCAGCATCTTTGGAAATCAGGTTGAGCTGAGGAAGACATCAATCTTCTACATCAGATTGCCCTTGTCAATAGTCTCATTCATCTCCAAGCACTCTGCAACACGTGGGCAGCAATCACATTGTAAGCATCAATGATCAGTGCGCACAGGAAACACCAAATTATTGTCCATAATTTTTACAGTGATACTAAAGGAAACAGAAAGACTGAATTATACATCTAGGTTTACAATAGTTTGTGTTGAAAATCCTGAACAACAATCCATCTTATTGGTTATCACAGTGTTGCCAATTCATTGAAGATCCTATGGTTCACAACAAGAAAAAATTGACAGCCTATTTTGAAATCCTTTTTATCACATTAAAACATTATAAGAAACTCAATGCATGCCATCTTCTACATCCACTATAATTTTCTGGCAGAGAACTATTTAGGAATAGCACCTGAAGTAAAGTGGCCAAAATTCTGTCTAGAAATAGCTGCTACTAAAGTTTGACTACAAGAGGGGTGTTTTCCCATGGTTCTCCGACAATACCATGTATGAAAATATATGGAAATGTAGAATATGTGCATAAAGATGTGCACATACCTGCCAAACACACTCAGGTTAATTTGCACATACCTTCTGCTCTCAACTAGTCCTGGAGGCATATCAATGCTTCTACATAGTGAGCCTTTTGAACACTAACACAGTACACAGAAAATGGCATTCCAATTACAGAAACAGTAACAAATTCATAATAGATGCTTTCATGACATTTGAACACTCCTGAAGCTCCAGCCCATCATGAGGACACAATTTTATTTTCTTTTTCTTTGTAAAGCAACTACACAAGTTCAACTGTCTTCTTTTTTTCTGTGAGCCGACTACACTGGTGATTGATCACCTAACTAGACTAGCAGGCATAGGCTTCTGCAAGTGTGTCCTGATAGCCAAGTGCCAAAATTCATTCAACTAGCTCTCAGGAGGAGCTGTCTTGGTGGCAAGTAGGAGAGAGATGACAGGCAGGTAAGAATTTGAGAAGACAATTGGCTAGGCTTGATCAACTTTGTCATTGTCTTTTGAGATGTGTATATCTTTGCAGCCTTTGCTAATGAACAACATGCAATAATAGCAGAGAGTTGTATAGATATACTGAAATCAAATCAGTTAGAAATAAATTCACTTACACTTTTAGTTTCTTGCACAACTTGTGTAAGTGATGCTTGATTTATAATTTTATGTTGGAAAGTGAACACTTGAGGGGGCATGTATGATGGGATGCCCTTCGTGATGGCCTGCTCTAAACAGGCACACAATCTTCTCTCTGCTTGGCCCAGTAGCCTCAAAGGCTTAAACTCCACTAAACAAAGTTATATGAGATCTACTTCAATCTAATCTAGTTGAGATAGTGATCTGGTCTTAAGTCCTTAAGTCTAACAAATTAATCTACAACAAAATTGCTCAAATTACGTTTTGATGAAGTCAAGTTGTCACCCATCTTGCTTCTCACAATATGTTATGCTGCCTCCTCACCTCATTGGTGCTTGTCCACCATAGGAGCCCCTTTGGAACCCAGGAATTTCACATAAATCGTATAGAATTTCACAATAATCAATTCATTTTTCAAAGAAAAGAGGGATCCTAACCTATCGCTACCCTCCTATACAATCAATGGAGAGGTTAACAGTAAAAAAACAAATCTTGATATATAAGGAGATTCCCCAATCCCCACTACTCTAATACATCATACGTGGACTGGAGCTGGACATATAATCCATTATGTAATGTGTAAACACAGATAAACATCTCAAGTTCTTGAAATACACAAACGTACTACCTTCTATACAATCACTGGTGGGTTAATGTTAAAAAAAACTTGATAAGGGGATTCCCCACTACTCTGTTACATGGGCTGGAGCTGGACATATATAGTCCATTATGTAGTGTTCGACTATGCACAAATGTACTACCTTCTATCAGTGATCCAGGGGCTGAAAGATTTTTATTTTGAATACCAACACAGAAACTAGAGAAACATAACTCCAAGGAACATTTGAAAGCCATTCCAGTTTTGCACTTTATGAGCTAAATATATATAGCATGAATATACCACTGCAACTTTATGCTATGCCAGGATAAATGTTGCCATTGAAAGTGAGCTGCTATGCCAACAGCGCTCAACACAGCTTGTAGTAATAATCACATCGGTAGAACCACGCCAATAAAGGAAGAATTTTGATGCCACACCTACCATAAGGTATCCTCCAGGTCTTCTCTGAACCTTGGGCCAATCGTGAATCATGCTTAGTGTAGCGCAAATATGAGTTGGGTGACTCCTCTGCATCAATTCATTGTGAACCTTCAAGCAGATCTAGCCATCTTGTCAACTAAAACTAGCCATGCAGATTTTGGATGACCATGGGTGCCACAATAACACAAGACAATATGTTGAACATTTTTAATCATCAGAACCCTTGTCGAGCACAGGTTGGCTGTTTTGATGAGGCTGGGAAATCCAGTGCAGCCCATCGAGCAACTCTGAGTACATCCTCTGGTCCAGTGCCCCTCGCTTCCTCCCTTTCAGTTCCTCCAGCACCTCAAATGCCTCCTCTGTCCGTCCAGCCCGACACAGCTCCTCCAGCAGTGTCCTGTAGGTGATCATATCTGGCTTCCTCCTGCAGTCCAACATATCCAGCAGCACCCGCTTTGATTCCTCAAACCTCCATTCCAATGCCAATGCTGACACGGCGATCATGTAGACGCCTCCAGATGGCACAAATCCCTTCTCCCTCATCTCGGCAAAATACTCCATCCCCTTATCCGACCTGCCCTTCTGAAACATGGCCTTGACAATATAGCCATAGGTGAACTCGTTGGGTTCACAGCCATACAGCGGCATTTCACGGAACACCTTGAGCGCCTCGTCTATCTCCACACACCGTGCGTAGGCCTTGATGATGAGGTTGAGCAAGAAGGTATCCGGAACTACGCCAGAGGCCTTCATCTGACGAGAGAGGGACCGGACGGCGTGGAGGTACACCATCGACGCCGGTGGCCGGCGCACGCGGCGGACTACAGCGGTGAGGAGGAGCGTGTAGGTCTCGACGTCCGGGCGGCACCCTGCGGCGGCGGGCATGGCACGCATCTTGTTGAACAGGTCGAAGGCGAGCGGGAACAGGCTGCGGCGCGCGCAGCAGAAGCGGAGGCAGGCGTTGAAGAGCCGGAGGTCGGGCGCGCAGGCCCCCGCGAAGACGTCGTGGACGAGGGCCTCCGCCGCGGCGGGGCGGCGGCCGGTCGAGGCCGCGGTGAGCGCGGCGAGGTAGGATTCGGGCGCGTGCCGGAACCCCGGGCGCAGCGCGGCCCAGCGGAAGAGCGCGAGCGCGAGGTCCGGGTCCTCCTCGGCGGTGATCGCCGCGGCGAGATCGGACGCGGTGAAGCCTGGGCGCAGCCGTGTGACCCACGCCGCGAACTGCTCATCCGGGGGAGTGCGGACGGGGGACGGCGCCGGGGTGGTGGGATCCGGGTCGGGAGGGAGAGGGTGTGTGGAGTAAGTGGCGGTGAGAAGGCGGGGATGGAGGAGGAGGAGGAGGTGGTGGCGGCGGGCTAGGCGGCGCGCCGCGGCGGCCGTGGCGGCGAGCAGCGACATGGTGGTGGTGGGGTGTTGGTCTGGACCGTGTCGGGTTCACTGGATTCAACGAGGCTATAGGCTGCGGAATTTTTTTTATTAATAAATTTATTTTTTAAAAAAATTACAAAATTAGTCTCCATTTTTAAAAAATTGCAGGAATAGGCCACCAGTCGCCCGTTGGAAGGGCGAAGAGGGCCATGTCGCCCGACCAGTGAGCGACTTGTCCGTGCACTGGCTTGGGTGGGCCCCACGTCGCCCGGCCAGTGGGCGACGTGGCCCATGTCGCCCGGCCAGTGGGCGACTTGGCCCATGTCGCCCGGCCAGTGGGCGACTTGGCCCATGTCGCCCGGCCACGGGGCGACGTGGCCCATGTCGCCCGGCCACGGGGCGACGTGGCGCCGCTATATATCACGCGGCCGGCCCCGGCCGGCCGCTGCCGGCTGGGATTTCGCAACAGGACAGGAGAGGAGAGGAGAGGAGAGGAGAGGAGAGGAGAAGAGAAGAGGAAGAGGAAGAGGAAGAGGAAGGAAGAGGAAGAGGAAGAGGAAGAGAAGAGAAGAGAAGAAGAGGAAGAGGAAGAGGAGAAGAGGAAAATTTTCGGTAAGTAAAAAAATAATTTTATATATAATTATTTAATGTGTGTTATATTAATTGTTAGATAATATAATTAGTAGTTAAGCGATTAATGTTATATTTCGGTAGTATTATTTATATTCTTATTTTATATATATTGTTAAAGGTATTTATATTCTTATATTTCAGTTGAAATAATATTAGTAATATATTACTAAAAAAGTATTTTAGCTGAAATTTTTAGATTACACAGATGTCGGAGAAGTTAGGATTTCAAATTTATTATGGAGAAGGAGAAATTATTCAAGGTGTACACGGGGTTGATCTGTCAGGATTTTCCTCAGTAACTAGATGGGTGTCTAGGGCAAATGAGAGAACAATTAGTGGTGTGCAGAATTGGTTGATGCGAATATTTGGGCTTGACAGCAACCAACATGACGTTAAGGTCATGGGTATCGTTAGTCGTGCTCGGGAGGGCACTTTTTGGGAGTTAGTACCGCTTAATGCAACATCAACATGGAGAAAATACGTCAACAAAGCTGTAGAACGTGGGTGGCCTCTAGTCCTTCTTGTTCAGGCATATACGAAGGAGGTTCATGAGGTACACGGTGTAGAAGAAGAAGGAGGTCCGAGCCATGACAATGACAATGATAATGAGGAAGATAATGAAGAGGGTGATCATCACCTGTCATCTATGGTACCGACGGGTGAAGCGGACGAAGGAGAGCGCATAGAACATATAGTTGAAGAGATGGCGATGGAAGATATGGAGAATGAGAATATATCTGAAACTGAGTCATCTGAAGATGAGAATGAAATTCCTGTCCCACTGGAGTGGAAGAGTAACAGTTCGAAGAATTTGATGATCAACGAAGGAAATTCTGTGCCGTGGGAATATCATGAGAATGAACTAGTAGAGGGAGGTATGTACAAAGGCAAAGATGAAGTGATGAGTGCCGTGAAGTACTGGTCTCTGTCAATGAAGCGGTCTTTTGTAGTTGTGAAGTCCAACAAGAAAGTATATGATGTTAAATGTGTGTTTTCGGACTGTCCATTTAGGGTACATGCTTATGAGCAAAAATGGAGTACAATTTGGAAGTGCTCTATAGTAACAGAACATACATGTGAGTTACAAGAATTAGAGAAGTCCAATACTGCTCTTACATCGAGCTTCATTGCAGAGTACATGTATAATCGAATTGTTGATAATTTAAGGTATGAGCCGAAATCTATAGTGACTACTATAGAGGAAGATTTTAAATACACCATCAGCTATTCGAAGGCGTGGCGAGCGAAACAGAAGGTCATTGAGAAGAGATTCGGTTCGTACGAAGCATCTTATGAGAACCTACCAAGATTGTTAGAAACCATCAGACAAAAAAATATTGGTACATATTATGATATCATGGATGTGTCTGATCCAAAAGAGGCCGGAAAGTTAATACTTCGTCGAGCCTTTTTTGCACTAGGTCAATGTATAATGGCATTTCGTCATTGCAGACCTGTTTTATGCATGGATGGTACATTTCTAACAGGAAAGTATAAAGGTCAGATTCTAACTGCTATTGGTGTTGATGGGAATAATCAAGTACTACCAGTTGCTTTTGCTTTTGTGGAAAGTGAGAACACAGATAGTTGGTATTGGTTTCTAGAGCGTGTGAAGTTAGCAGTGGTGCAAGGGCGACCTAATGTTTGTGTCATACATGACCGACATGCCGGTTTGTTGAAGGCGATAACGGATATGCAATATGGTTCAGTGGAGCGTGATCTTCCTCCTCGATGGTCGGACATACAATCAAGATGGTGCATGAGGCACTTGGGTGCAAATTTTTTCAGCCATTTCAAAAATAAACACCTTATGAATATGTTTAAGAGGTTGTGCAATCAGAACCAACAAAGAAAATTCAATGCAATGTGGAAACATCTTGATGAATTAACAACAAAGCAAACAGAAGAGTTAGCGACTCGTACGAATCAAGACCCGAATGATATGTCTGTTCCTCTTTCAGGCCTTCCAACGGATGCCTTGAGGAACGTGGTTCGGAGGTCGGGGTCATCAATCAGGTGCTTCTCAGATTGGATTGAGTACGAGCCAAAGGAGAAGTGGTCATTATTATATGACACAGATGGGGCGAGGTTTGGAATAATGACAACAAATTTGGCGGAGGTGTACAATTGGGTCATTCGAGGCATGAGAGGATTACCTCTTGTAGCAATCGTAGAGGGTATTTTGCATGGAACATGCAAGTACTTCCGTGAAAGATATATGGTTGCTTTTAATGCGATGTCAGATAATACATTGATTTTTTCAACATTCATGACAAATTACATGAAAAAAAAGGTGGAGAAGGCAAGCTTGCATCGTGCACGTCCTATGGGCACAGCAGAGAATCGCTTTGAAGTTCTGTGTAGGGATCGGGGCCGTCGTGGTGGCAATCGAGAGAGAATTGCACAAGAGTGTGTTATTCGTTATAACTCATGCAGCTGTTCGTGCATGAAACCGAAACTTCTACACAGGCCGTGCTCACATGTTATAGCAGCTTGTTCACTTACTAATTTGTCCCCGAAGCCGTATGTCTCACATTATTTTACGAAGGAGTTAGTCATGACAACCTGGAATGCAGAGATTTATGGTTTCGCAATATTTGGTAGTTTTACAAACAATCCTGGAAGTAACTACCTGCGGGGGCCCGATAAGGACAAATTAAGACAGAAGCCTGGTCGTCGTAAGACACGGCGCATTAGAAATGATATGGATGACTCAGAAGTGGGAAGACTGGAGCATCGGTGCACCAAGTGCAATGGCACAGGACATACTTACAAAAAGTGCACGCGTGCAACCACCACAGAGGGAGCTGCAGAAGCAGGACCTTCAGGGAATCCGCAAGACGGCCGGCGCCCTCGTGCACGTCGTGGATTTCGGAATCAAGGCGAAAATGCTCTTTAAAAATAATAGTATGTCTGCTTTTTTTGATTTTTTTGTTTCATATTATTAATTATATTTATGCATTATTTTTTTACATTATTAAGATATTTTAGGTATGGCGATGGATGAGGGACACTTGGAGTTGTTGGACGCACAGTTGGACCAGCGCCACCGGTCCTACTTGAGTGCTGTGACAGGTGCTGAGCTACCTGTTCTACGGCCTAGGGTACCTCAGGAGTTGTGGCGGCTCGACGAGCGATGAATACCGAGGTATGCATGATAACACGTTCACTTATTTGTTTTACTCATACAGACGATTTGGTAATATATATTTATATATAAATGTTGTATTTGCTACAGGCTACGAGCAGCTGGTCTACTGCCTCTGTGTAGGCTTGTGCAGGCTAGTGCTGTTGAGGCCCCGGCCGATGCGGTGACACGGTTCAACTTTGACCGTTCCTTACTTGCGGCATTGGTGGACCGCTGGAGGCCTGAGACGCACACGTTCCACTTTCCTTGCGGGGAGATGACTCCCACACTCGAGGACGTCTCCTACTTACTTGGTGTCACCACTGCTGGACAGGCCGTCAGCCGTCCAGACGTGGAGGCCACTTGGCGTGAGGACCTTCTAGTCCGTTTCGAGGGTGTTGTGCGTCGACCAGATGCTCCAGAGTATCAAACTCTTGCTGAAAACCAGCATCACGGGCCTACGAAGATCTGGCTCTTGCAGTTTTAGGTAAATAGATAACACTATGATATAGTTCATTAACATCAAATATTCATATGTATGTTAAATGAAATTTGAACTTCTGTTTTCTAATTCAGGACGAGTATATCCACCCTGCGGCGGATGAGGCCACTGTGTCGAGGCACTTGGAGGCCTATCTGTTGTGGTTGTTTGGTTGGATAATGTTCACATCGTCGCATGGGAACTCTGTCGCGAAGCACTTGATCCACTTCGCGCGCGAGATAGCGGACGCACCGCTCGACGCCGTGCCGCAGTATAGTTGGGCGTCCGCTATCTTGGCAGCCACGTACCGAGGTCTTTGTGATGCGTGCACAAAGACCGACCCGTCAGCTATCCTCTCTGGTTGTCCACTATTACTTCAACTCTGGTCGTACGAGCGGTTTAGTATTGGACGACCAGTCATGGATTTCTCGACTTACGGAGCAGGGTTGTACGGGGAGACGGAGGAGGACGGCCCTACGATGGGTTCGTTGTGGGTCCGGCGGCGGGTAAGTCTTCTATATCGCGATTGAACCTGTTCCTATTTATTTTTGAATAAATTGCACCTTACTATTATTTTCTATACAGCCTACTTGGGCAAACATTCAGGTTCACAGAGCCTATCCTGAGTACATGGCGGCGTTCGACCGGATTAGGCCAGACGACGTCCGCTGGACACCTTACAGCATGGAGGAGATTATCATACGAGCGCCTAATGGGTTGTCGTCGTTCTGCACGAGGGATCAGGAGTACTGGATGACACGTAAGGCTGTCGTTTTCGACATCTTTGTCGAGGACTACGCTCCTCACAGAGTGATGCGGCAGTTTGGTCGTAACCAGACGTTCCCACTTCTGGTTGCCCATATTGTTCCTCTTTCCGTGCACGGGTAAGTATAAGACAATTAATTCGTTCTGATTGAGTATTTAATATATATAGAAAGATAATTAATATGTTTTGAAATCCATAGTTACGTGCGGAGGGGTCTACCGACAGGCGTTACTTGGTCCTCCCGTATACAGCCGTGGGTCGACGAGTGGGCCAACGCACTACATGATGTGACCTACGAGCCCAGACCGTTTTCCTTGCAGGCTTACGGGGACTACTTACGTTGGTATATTCCTCGCACACGGATCAGAGTCACGTATACACCAGCGGAGCCACGGACCCACGTCCCCAGGTTGACGGACACGTACCCTGTGCACAGAGATCAGGCGTTGTCGTTGGCGGTACGATCTTTATGAACTTCAACCCACTTCGTTTAATATTTTTCTTATCGTAATTACTTCAATGTTCTCGTTTTGTTAATAGGCCGACATGGGTCACCGTATCACTGTGGATGGTGGATCGCTCTTGCACCGGTTGAGGGAGGGCATTCAGATGACCAGCCACGAGCTTACCGCTGCGGTCCAGAGGATGTACGACTCTGCTGCAAACATTGTCAAGTTGACGTCGTGCCGGCCCTGCGGGCGACAGCCGGATGTCGTCCCTCGACCTTCACACGTGACACACAGGCCTGACGGACCGACGGCGCCACTACCTCCGCGGCCTACGTACCAAACAGGTGAGTAACTTATATTTTCTTCGTATGTAGTAATGCTAACTTGTTCATTACTTATAAGTTTCATTATTCAGGTCCACCTACGTACTCTGCCGGTTGGCGTC
>CM041644.1:8409180-8433346 GCA_023333625.1 Bothriochloa decipiens
GGTGCGTCTAACAACCTGCTCTGCTACACCACCGAATAGAGATATCTTGACACGGCCAGTACCATTGTCAATCACCACACTTAGCTTGTAGCTGTGTTTGCAAGGAAAACAATTACTAAGATCAGCTGATAGACCTGGCCTAGATACTGGAAGGGAACCAATGGTAAGCAGGGTATACCTAGGGATGACTGTTGGTTGTGTCTCATCACAATTAGTACACTCGAAGCCATCAAAAGTTGCCTTTAGGCCTCTCTTGCATGTAGCACATCCCTTGTACCACCACCCATTGGAAACGTCAACTTCCCGTATCCTTGCGTCACAAGTAAAGCGTATGCCCTAGAACATAATAGAGATTAAACTCCACCATGCAACAAGAGGCACAAATATGATGAGTCGATAGAAAGGGAGTACATTATTCTCATGAGGATCCAAAGAGAGAAGCTCCAACACAGACTTCCTATTAGAACCTGGGTCATCGATAGTACCGGCCTCAGATGCACCATCTGATGGTAGGAGCACGGCCTCGGCACCTCTCCCCTGTAGGCTGATGACAGGACAAACCACGTGAACGCACCCACACATGCACGTGGATAACTTATAAAGAAAAAAGATAATAGGTTACCTAGCACAGAAAGCATTGACCTCAGGTATGTCAATGTTCATGTACCATTTTGTTGCATCACCACTCCCACATGTTGCATTACCTAGGTTAGCATTTAAACCGATAGATTAGGATGCATGATGGGCATAGCATTTAGTATTGATGAACACGAGGCCAACACCCACCCAAGTACTACCTCACATGCATCCCAGCAAAAACGATTATGACTGGTCCGTCTTTACCGGCAGTTTCAGCTAAATACTCATCCTCAAAGGCTGTTGCATGGTCAGCCCACAAGGTTACTTGCAAAAGATGGTCACTGCATCATTGTGAAGAGTTAGGGAAAAATAGCACGTACCAATAAATGTACAACCAAATACAGTCACCAACCTTAAATCACGGAGGTCTACCAAACGTCGGATAGTCATCCCATTTAAACCACTAGACTGTATGACCGGATGGATGACAGTAAGCTGCCCAATAACATCTGTTGAAATTCAATCAACATAACATGGTATCAACATTACGTTGCCAAAGAGGCCATAGAAATCTGGACCATGAGGCTCAGCACGCACCTACTAAACCATGCACACTATGCTTGTCCCTTGCCATGCGATCTAAGTCTTCGAAGTCCACGAAATTAAAAACATAGAGAGGAAGATTGTTGGATAACTCCGCAGGGACATCCTCAACAACAGTCCATGCCGTAAAAAAGATCGTGTATGTGTTGGGCATGGCATTGTACTTCCTTGCTTGCCTGCTAACTTGAAACTTCTTTATCATGTATGCATGACCTTCCACAAGAGCATCAGCAAACTTGTTGACGTCCTTCTAGGCAATGTAGGCTGTAATGCCGACACCCTGATGCACACAGATTCAAAGGCCCATACCAACCATGAAGTAAAATAAAATAGGTACATGTGTCAGTTAGTCACCTGTTCGTCAACCAGAGCAAGTTCCATGGCAGTAGCACCATTTCCCTTAGAAGTCCTAGATGAGTGCCACATCCTAGCAACTCTAACCTTGATGCACCAATTGTGCCTTGCTGGGTTAATATGGGATAGCAAGCTGTACTCCATCTGGCAACAGGGAAACATGGAAGTGGTATCTGAGTCAAATGAAGCAAAAGAAAAGACAAAACACAACAAACAAATGCGGGGTTGTGTGGGTGGCATGCAAGATGCCATAACAAGTTGGACAAGTATGTAACACACAGGGCAGCAGACAAAACATTACCATAGGGCTTGGAGGATTTCTCTATATACAATGTTCTCAGTGACGTTGGAGTCTGGATCGCTGTCATCATCAATGAGAACCCTAAGGCCATCTCTAGATGTAACACACGATATAGCAACATAGAGTTGCCCATGAGAAAACACTGGACGGGGCAAGTATAGGCCAACACTATGCAAAGTCTATCCCTGGCTCTTATTTGTAGTCATTGCATAACACAGCCGCACTGGGAATTGGCGTCTGCTTAGTACAAATGGCCATTTAGTGCTGGATACATGCAAAGAGATTCAAGGGAGGAGGACTTTATCACCAATATGCGAACCAGTTATTATCTGAGCTTCCAACACACGATCTCCTAGCTGTGTTATTATAAGACGTGTACCATTACAGAGGCCAGCACTCTGGTTTAAGTTACGCAGAAGCATTATAGGGGAACCAATCTTTAGAGTAAGCTTATGGGGAGGGATTCCTTTGAATTGCAGAGTATTTAGGAACTCGACGGGATAAAGCAGGTTGGAGTTACCATTATCCTTTGACGAATCAACCAAACTATCTGAGCTGAGATATATCCTTTCATGGCCTGGGACTAAGGAAAGCACATGGGTATTAATTTCTTCAATGGTGTCATTTTTTGGAGCAACAATAGCACGTTCCCTTAGATATACTGGGTCAGAGTATGAGGTCTCTAGGTTAGGGTAAGTACATCTCACAATGTCATCAATAGCAGAACCAATCCTTGGAATTAGTATATCGCGTGGTATCTCGATAAGGTCAGAACCTTCATCCTCATTATGGGCAGCACCTTTTGCAGTTCCATCACCAATGCTCAACACCCAATCATTAAACGATTTAATTTGTTCAGTTGGTAACCCAGCACTCGCCATCCCATGCAGCCGCATATTGATTGTAAGCCTTAGGATCCTAACATGGTTCCATAGGTAGGAGTTAGTAATGGATGCATCAACCGTATCTAATCTACCACCGCCCTCGACCACATGCAGCACTTGGCAAAAATCTCCACCAAGTAACACAGTTTTCCCACCAAACACCTTACGGAAGCTGGAAGAGTCTATTTGGCCAAGGATGTCAAGCATGCTACGGTCCAAGGATTCAAAACAATGCCGATGAGTCGTGGGGGCCTCATCCCATATAATCAAAGAGCTTTGTACAATTAAGTCAGCAAGAAAAGATCCCCTTTTAATATCACACATGGACGACTCATCAATGACTATAGGAATTTTAAAACGAGAATGCGCAGTATGGCCTCCAGGGAGCAAGAGTGAAGCGACACTAGAAGATGCCACAGCTAGGACAATATGCTTTTCTGAGCGCAAACGTGAAATGAGCATGTTCCAGAGAAATGTTTTCCCAGTCCCACCATACCCATACACAAAGAAACAATGCCCTAAATTTTTGTAAACTGACTGCAGCACAACATCATATATGTCTTTGTTCAGTGGTCAACTGGGCAGCAAGGGTATCATGCATGTGTTGGAGATTTGCAGAGTCATAAGCGAGTTCCTCAGCTAGTAATCTATTTTTTATCTTGTTGCTGGTGCTAAGGTCAGGTGTAGGTAAACCATGATCTGTCATTGAAGCACCGTTTTTTATGAATAGACTATCAAGCTCAATCAGGACCTGATTCTTTAGATGATGGTCAGGCACTTTATAGGAAGGCAACTGCAATAGTTTCTTTATTTTATACTCTATGTCATCTGTGAAATATGTGTAGAACTCATGGAATAGAGAGGCTGCATCGCAAACAGAGCAAAATAGAATTATAGTAACAAAAAGCTGTCGCAGTTGAGCAGCTGAACCCCACACGGATGCTTCCCTTAGAGCCCCATGCCACTCACCATCATCACCAAGTAGGCCCATGGCCTGGCAGGCATCCTTGAATGTAGGATACAGGACACCACTAATGGTTCTAAGATCTTCATATGAAGTGGCGCCCTTAACAACATTCAAAAGCATACGGAGGTAGTAAAGTTCACCACAGCTAGGGTTGATGTATATGGCTCTACCAATTTTTGTAGGCCCCTTGCGTGGGCGCCATGCCTTGTCCTTCTTATTCCAAACCCATTTCATGGGGAATTCTATGTATGTTAGCTCTCGGGCACTCGGGAACATCCTGTTAGCAGAAAACCACTCAGTCAATGTCGTTCGCATTTGACGAGGGTCATCAACTATGTCAGCCAATGGTTGCCTAGCTGGGTACATGATAGTATTCATCCAAGGGAGATGCACAGCCAACCTCTCCACTGCAGGGGTTCTATAGTGTATATCAAACTCAAACAAACGCCATATGGCTTCATGGGAGGATAGGTAACGGCAGTCAATATATTCTTTAACCTCATCCACATCTATAGGCCTTCGGGAAGCTACTGACTCCGAGGACTGGGAACCATTGTTCGCACCATTAGGGACATCATGTGAACTGTCACCAGGGACTTGAGTGCCAAATGATTCAATCACCGCCCTAATGCGATCTGGGCCCTTGGTAATATACTTAAACAGGTATTTGATGAGGTGTGTTTTATTGCACCACTCTACATTTATGTGTGCCATCAAACGCTTTAGAAGTTCCAAATTGTATGGAACGACCCACCTATTGTCAAGTCTAACCCCATACTGCTCCACAAAATTCCCTGTATCGGGACGACGCCTATACCGCACAAACCCATCCTCACCGACAAGTGTGTTTGCCTGGTAGTCTTTTGGAAAGAATTTAGAACACTTGTTATTTTTCATACAAGGGCAGTTTTGGTTAATCTCACCACAAGGGCCATGCACCATAAATTCATCAACAAGGTTATAGCCAAGAAGATCTGATTGTTTATCTGGTACCTCTGCACATATGATTGAGTCAACAAAAGAGGGTTGTGGGTCTCTAGTGTTACCTTGAAGCCAAACCAATATATGGACGTGAGGCAGACCGCGTTTTTGGAACTCAACAGTATAGAGGACTGGAACAAATTAGGAATACATCATTAGAACAAGATGTGCATGGCAACAATTATTTATTCAAAGCCAATAGGCAATCTTGGCATGAAAAAAATGACCTGTACCTGCTCGTGTTTTCCCAAAATAAGTCCCTTTCTTAAGCTCAGAAACAAGTTCGTCCACCTTTAGCTTGAAAACTCGGCTAACTATGTCCGGTCTAGCGTCAGGCCTCTGCCCTGGAACAAACGCAAGAGCATCAGCTATTTCCTGCCACTTTGGATTACATGTAAAAGTAATAAACAGGTCCGGAGGTCCATAGAATCGGTAGATGGCCATGGCATCCTGGTAGTTCTGGACCATGTATCTTTTACTCCCCGTAAAGCTAGCCGGCAAAATAACCCTTTTCCCAATGCTATTTCCATCAACATCACCCTTATGTAGTGCATCTTCAATTCCCTTGTACACCTCAGATCGCAAGTTCTTATTGTTGTTTACTATAAACCTGAGTCTGTTCTCCTCTATGGAGGCAAAGGCATCAACAATGTATTGCGGGAATAGCCTATCGCCACGTATCAGTGTCGTTGCCTCACACCTACACTGTTGTAACCGAAAAGCATAATACTCAAGCATAGTAACCTCATCTCTTTTCTTAACGGACAGGGTTCCTGATTTGCTGTATTTAATTCCTAACATGAACCCCTACTCCCCATGAGGGAACAAAATTGGGTACTGCAGTGCCATATAGTTGGCATGTAGGTTGCTAATTC
Organism: Bothriochloa decipiens; assembly: GCA_023333625.1. Lineage (NCBI taxonomy): Eukaryota > Viridiplantae > Streptophyta > Magnoliopsida > Poales > Poaceae > Bothriochloa > Bothriochloa decipiens. The sequence goes on from CM041644.1 coordinate 8,414,725, forward strand.
TCCTAAGCCCACCTCCTCTATCTTGAATGATTACATCGGGGGTCTTCTTCTCCTCAGAGAAATCCCCCACTATCAAAGCAGCTATCTCTGTTCCTGTTGGAGCGCTATACTGGCGTGCGACCTTGGACCTATCATGCAGCAGCCTAAGCCGTAAAGCTTGACACTGCCCTTGTCCAAAAAGGTCTCTAGCCATCCTAAATGATTTAACCAGCCCGTTATACTCATCAAACATTCTTATCAGGCCCTCCACAATTGTCCTGTCAACTTGGCTATTGCTATCACATTCTCTATCTCTATCGAAAATTGATATTCGATTCTGGACTTCGTTCTCAGTATCATAAATGTACAGCTGCGCATACACCGGAGGTTTACCCTCATCTGGCAACAAAGACCCAATCCGATGATGAACCTGCCCATTAATTTTGAATACATATGGCCCAGGGCCCCTGTTTATGCCTGTGTCAATTTTGGCTCCCAGTGATGTAAAAGCAAACATTGAATTATAAGAACGAATAGACCTGATAAGTACTTAGATAAAACATCACCCCCTGGGTCCAACAATTTATCCAGGAAGGGAGGGGGCTTTCTTGGAATGGCAATCTGACCTTACCTCCCCTGCAGCAAAGATGAAACCGAACACTACCCGCTTCACCTGGATATGTCCTTTTAACACGTTCCTGATACCAGAATTGTGCACCATAGTACTGGCACTTGTGAGCAGGAGGACCGTAGTACGAAGTTTGTTCGGCGGAGGATACTGCAGGAGGAACAAGTAAACAGATTAATCACATGGAGTACTGGCCTACACCAGCCCTCTAGCCCCAACATATCTTACACTGACCTGGATTGCTTTGCTGCCCAGCGCAGAGTCCTAAGCAAGAAACAAATCTCACGTATCAGGGACAAGTACATACTCAAACCCCTGGATGAATGTTACTATATTTTTAGTAACAGGAAGCAAACAGGGCACCTTTCTTCTTTGCCTGCCTTATGGACCTACGTAGTGTTTGTCGCTCACGTATCGTCAGTCTAGCCACAGGTAGGCCTGAAAACAAAAAACAATATCCATTACATCCTCCTGAGATCTGCAAACATGAGAGAACAGCCAGATAAATCGATTTGTGTATGTCCCGGAGTAGCTCGACTAATATTCCATCCAGTACAAAAGAAAAACCTGGATTTACGCTTGACCCAACGTAAAACAATTCATGTTTACTAATCTTTCCGGAACAGATACAACTCCAAACGGCGGCAAACTGGATCCATCTAGAAACAATTCAAACTCTCCTCCGTCAGCATGGTACAGTATAGCACCAAAAACTAGGAAGACATAAATATGAAATTATCTGGTACTGTTAGCAGCCAAGTGAGCCAAGGAGCGAAGTAGCATCGCGCAGTTTGGATGCCGTCCTCGCGTCTATTGGGATGGAATTCGTAGCAGGAACAACAGGGAACCCGTATCGACGAATCAAAGGCAGGAGGCGATAGGTAGCTGTTGAGGGTAGATGCCCTCTCCGGAGGGTAGGCGGCATATGAACGCATACCGGGAAGGACGGCGACGGGGAAACGGGAGGACGTCGGCGTTGTAGAGGTGGACCTGGAGCAGCACAACGCTCGCGCACGGCTTGCGCGCTGCCTCCCCCGACCATGTCGTGGACTCGTTTAGCAGGGCGACTGGCACCCGGCGCTGCGAAGGCGGACCTGGATGAGCGGCACGATGCAGGTCCAGACTAGGCGCGCCGGCTCCTACGACCATGCCTCGGCCCTGTTGTGAGATAGGCAGCTATTGCGGCTACCGGCGGGCAGATCTCGCCGGCGCCGCCGCTACTTCGGCCGAACCCCTTGCCTACATGGCGAGGATAGGAGCCCGGAGCCAGACCGGCGAGACACGTATACCAAAACGGCAGTTGGAGGAAGTAGACGAGGACGGGAAGAAGGATTCGAGCTGGAAACTCTATTTTTTTGTTTGTTTTTTTGAGGGGAAGCTGGAAACTCTAATGGGGTTCGAGTCCATTCTAGGAACTCTGGTGGTGTGCGAGTACTGGGCTCCTGGCCCATGAGCGCGGGGAACCAATTCTCTCTCCGGACAGAGAGCCAGGCAACATACGCAACCATACATTCCCCTCAAAACATATATTTAATCACTTTTTCCCCAACGCTTATGATTGAATTCTTCAACAGGGTTTGCTAACAGTAATTGAATTGCTAAAAAGGTCCAGGCCTAAATTTGGCTACCGGTATGGAGCATCAGTTACTTTTCTAAAAAAATATAACATCCGGTACTCAAATTTGTTACGTAGCAAATTAAGTACGAAAAGTAACTATTTTCAAATTATAAAACCACAGGACGGTAGACATGATATGAAAATTAATGCGTGGTAACGGTCACCTGGTGTTGTAGCCGCTCCCTTGCCACGCCGCCTTTTTCCAGCCCGGCTAGAAGAAGCCCTTTCCATTGGTCATGTCTATACCTGTACAAACAATAAGATATAACAGGTATCAAAACTAAATATTCTAGTTCACTTTTATCTCATGATCTCTATTTACAGGGAATATTTTAAACAAATATTCCCTTTGTTCGCTTTTACTCTCCATAATACAAGTGAAATTAATCAAGTTAGACAAATATGATTCTAAAAAATATGTTGGAAAGCAAAAAACAAGTTATTTTAGTAGAATTGCAATCGTTAGGAAATTAATCATTTCCGCACCATGATGTGTTAGTTACAACATGCTAGGCAACAAGGATTTTCACAACCAGCTAATTGTAGCCTCTCAATGTGCAATGAAAAGCCTATTGCTGTTGTATACGCAATGGCGATGTGGCTAGCCGAGGTGGTGATGAACGTGTCCTGGGGGAGCTTTATATAGATAGAGAGGGACACCCACCACCAACACGTGCATCTGAACAAGAGAGCAAGACATGAATGCTAACACAGGCACAAGACAAAAGCTTTAATTATGAGGCTCCACCACATCAGGATACATCATATCATGTGTTCCAGTGGAGGTAAAAAGGCCAAATAAGAAAAGGCCAACAACCATATCTCAGCAAGGACACAAGTTTGTAGACGCACGGCGGATCAAATGAGGTCTGGAGAAAAACAAGTACATGTGCCAAACAAAGAAGATATCTGTTTATCGAGTCTTTTCTCATTAACTATATGTATATGTAGTGATAATTAAGGATCAGCAGAGACATAGCTTTGCTGTGTGTTGGCACATCAAGTGAGGGCCGCAGGCACTTGTCGTGGCTCACTCATGTGCATGCATCAATCGCTGCACTAACTAGGCACCATCATGCAGATAAGTCAGAAGCTCACAGGCACATATCCAATACTTATCAAGTCACATCATCTCATCAACTACATGCAAGTGGAGTCAAGTGGAGTTGAGTAAATGAATGTTGCATGCAACAAGCGTCTGGTGCTATTGCTGCATTAATGCACCACGTGCATAAGTATGCAAGTTTACAACTTGCACTGGCCAGCGCCTGCATCTTCAGGTATTTAAATTTAGGCAGTGCAATAATGGATGGTCCTACAGAAACTAAATCAAATATGAAGGCTTACAAAGCCATGACGATGGAACCACGGCTGTTCGATTCACTTAATTCCATCCAACGGCTATGGAAATAAAGTCTACGTGGACACATTGGGAGGCTGCCTAGACGGCACGGCCTCATACTTTTGATAATACTAGTCCACTACCACCACTGTACAATACCACCTTTGTAAATTAGAGAATAAGGAAGATCATCAACTTCCCATGCTTGTAAGGTAATTAAGGTTTGTGCTAAGTGCTTGGGGTTTTCCGAAAGGGAAAGCCGTATGTAAGCTTGCCTTGTGAAAATGGAGTAAGCTTTTCTGTTTTAATCCCAGTTGTCCTTTAAGCTTGTTCATATGGGACGATGTCTCTATGCTAGGGACCCTAGAGGAGAAACCTCTGTGTTGAGTTGTTCTCGTGTTAGCCCATGTAGCGACGTTGTAGAGAACCCTGTGTCCGCAGAGAAGTGTTCCCTTCGGGTGGAACTATCTGGGGAGACGATAGTGCCTGAGTCCTGTGTGTCCATGGCTGGGGATAGCGAGGGAGAAGAACAGGTTAGCCTGGTTCTGTAGCGAGCTAGGTGATGCATACGGTGAGTACCGAGTAGCACAAACACAAGCATAGTCACACGACCGGCTGAAAGTTTGGTCTCGCCAGCCCTGCAAAGATCCTGAGAATATATAATTCCACATACATAATCCGCATTACGCATAATTAATTGCTCACTTAATAATCACTCGTGCTAATTAATCACGCACGTCGCTATCGCTCACGCATATAATATTCGTGCGCACAGTTTCGTTGAATATTTATATTATTTGTATAGTAGTGAATACTATTGCCTTTGAATATTTAAATATCCTGCATAGTATCTAAATAGTGTGCTTTGAATATTTTATAATAAGTGTGCAACACGAGTGAAGTGCTCATGCACTATTCATATTCCGAATTTGAATAGTACAACGAATTTGAATAGTATCATGAATAGTAACTCATGAATTTTGAAATTTAAATTTGAGTCTTGAATTCGAATATTTTGTCACGAATACCCTCCGGTCCCTCTGGTCCACTGCGGAGGGACCGGAGGGTATTCGTGACAAAATATTCAAATTCAAGACTCAAATTTAAATTTTAAAATTCATGAGTTACTATTCATGATACTATTTAAATTCGTTGTACTATTCAAATTCGTTGTACTATTCAAATTCGGAATATGAATAGGGCTGCCATGAGGGATCGTGTCCGAGATGTGCTCCACATCGGCGTGAAGCAGGCGATGGCGGTCGTCTATTCTGGCTTCACGTATGACATGGGCGTCATCTCGCATGGCTTCATCTCCGACCCCGATAAAACGGACGCCGAGAACGAGGAAGTACATCGGGCCTTGATCGAGATGGCCGAGGACCGGTGGAGCGGTTGGCGAAGCTGTTCGAATCCGAGGTCCTTCCTTTCAATTGTGAAGAAGGTGATGGCGACAAGGGTGATGGCGACGAGGGTCGATGGCAAGAAATGGAAAAAGGGGCCGCCGATTACATCCTGAAAAGGGGAGATAGGAAGGAAGTACTGATGTGGATCAAGATGTTAAAGTTCCCTGATGGGTATGCGGCGAATCTAAGTAGGGGAGTGAACTTGCTGACTAGGAAGGTCTTAGGGATGAAGAGTCATGACTTCCACATATGGATTGAGCGGATCCTTCCTGCGATGACACGGGGATACCTCCCCGAGCTAGTGTGGCGTGTCCTGGAAGAGTTGAGCTTTTTCTTCTGCCAGCTTTGTGTCAAGGAGTTATCTCGGGACGTTTGTCTTGAACTGGAGAAGGCTGCACCTCTGTTTCTCTACAAGTTGGAGATGATATTTCCACCCAACTTCTTCCTGCCCATGTAGCATCTGATTTTGCACCTACTGAGCGAGGCATGTTTGGGGGGCCCGTGTAGCACCATTGGTGCTATCCAATCAAGAGGTGTCTAGAGCTTCTTCGGACAAAGTGTAGAAATAAAGCCAAAATTGAGGCTTTCGTGGCAGAGGCATTCATTCTGGAGGAGGTGTCGACATTCACACAGGCGTACTATACTGAGAAACTTCACAAACCGCGTGATCCAACCCCTCATTACAACATCGACGAGAATACATCAAACCTCAACCTTTTCAAAGGTGATCTCGAAAGAGGAGGCGTAGGGCCCAACAAGAACTTGCAGCATGATGAGTGGCACGCTATCATGATCTGCTTGTTGTTGAACCTTGAGGAATGCATTCCTTATCATAAGTAAGTTCTCGATGAGCTTGTTACATACACCACTATCCTCCACCTATCGATCCGACCCCCCTTGTCTTTTGTTTCTCTAGGGAATATATTAATGAACACTGGAGAGGCAGTACGGATCCTACCGAGCAAGAAGAAGACCATCTTCTCAGACATGGTGTGCCCAGTTTCGTCAATTGGTTCTGTACAAAGGTACCATCCAACTAACCTCGTTCCAATTTTGAGATTCCACTTTGCTCCTAGGAGCGAGTAATGTAACGATGTACCTGTCCTAACCTTCCAGGCCCTTTATGATGTAGAAATGAGTGATGAATTGAGAAACGTGGGCAAAGGCTTCAATCGAAGGGTCAGGTCATTCAACATTTATGATGTGAATGGCTATCGCTTTCGCACGAGAAGCTATGAAGAGAAACGGGGCAACCTAAAAACCACGTGTAGCGGAGTTCGTATGCCCGGCTCGGTTGGGAAGGACTATTATGGCATAGTCAAAGAGATATTGGAGCTTGACTTTGGACCAGACCTAGGTTGTAAGCCAGTGGTATTCAAATGCCATTGGTTCGATTCTAATGTCACGAAAAAGGACCTTACGATTGGGCAAGTCAAAATTCGACAGGATTCCAAATATGAAGAAGACGATGTCTATATTGTGGCTAACCGAGATGCCACGCAAGTTTATTACCTCCCATGGGCGTGCCAAAAAGACAAGAATCTTGCGGGTTGGAGCCTTGTGCAGTTGGTATCGCGGCACGGTAAAGCGGCTGTCCCAAACGAGGATGATTACAACTTCGACTCAATGACAGATGAGTTCTATCAACCTGAGGGGCTAGAAGGTAGTTTGGAGATAGACATTCTTTCGCTGATGGGTATGGAAGTAAACAACAACATCGATGAGGACGAGGGTGATGAGGTGCACGATGCCGAGGACTTACGAATCCTTGATGAGTGGCAGATGAAGCACAATAGAGTTGTTGAGGACGATGGAGAGCCTGATGACGATGGAGAGCCTGATGACGATGGAGATGACGATGACGATGGAGATGAAGGCTGACACTTAAGAGAGCTCAACAATATTGATAGTGATGACAACAGTAGTGATGAAGAGTACACGCCAGCCATATTGCCGTTTGCGGAGATAATTTCTAATTCATGTAATACTATAATGTTAATATTATTACCTTGCAATTATGTTTCTTTACAAGTACTTGTCATTTATTTATGCTAACTACTTTAATCTTTGTCATTGCAGGCACTCGACATGATGCCAGGTAGAAGGCGGCCGCAGCAAACAGGGATCCACTCACGGTACATGGTCACCAACGCGGAGCCCGTGGCCGCCGCCGTCGAGGACGAGGTGGTCGTCGGCGAGGAGCTTGACGTGGAGAGGAGCACCCGTCGTCGCACGTCATCGAGGAGGCTGTTCCAGGACGCCCAGCAGGGGACGACGACAACGACGACCGGTGACGGTGACAGTGACGGTGACGACAACGACCTCTGCGGAGACGATAGGGGCGACGAGCATACACCAGACGGCCACGAGGACTAATTACATCACTTGGCCTTTGTGCAGGCACCGTCGGCGGGTTCGAACCCGACTCCAGGTGGCAGCCCTCCACTGGGTCCTTCTCCACCGCATGGCTACCCGACCTACTACCCCATACAGCAGTACCTGTGGCCTCCTCCAGCGTCAGGGCAGGGGTGCTCCTCGTGGCCGCAGGCGCCAACGCAGCAGGGGCACTCCGGGCAGGCAAGCGTTTTCAGACCTACGCAGCAGCAGTGGCACTATGGTACGTCCCCGCAGTCAGGTTGGCCACCGTACGAGCAAGCTGGGGGCTCTGGGACCCCTTGGGACGACGCACATAGCTAGATGCCTTTACTTCTCGCTTTTGGACCTTCATCGATGAGGTTGTTGCACGTTGGACATGTTTAGCGTATGTTGGACTTGTATGCATTCTTATGGCCATGTTATGTGTATTGTGGAGTTGTATCGATGGATTTGAGGACCTTCATGTATGGATTCTTGTTGAAACTGAATTTGATGCTCAAATATGGTTTATATGTGATGAAATGTGGGTTATATGATATATATGTGATGAAATGAGGTATAAATACAAGAAAACAAAAAACAAAAAAAATTTCCCAGCTTTGGCGACGGCTAGCCATCGGCAAACCTGGTCCATTTTCCCAGCACGGCCCAGCTTTGCCGACGGCTGGGCCTGGCCGTCGGCAAAGTGACCAAATATTTGTCGACGGTCGGCCGTCGGCAAAGCCTTTTTTAAACATTTTTTATAAAAAAATCGCCACGTCACCTACTTTGCCGACGGTCGGACACGTCAACCGTCGGCAAAGGCCACCGTCATCGTGCCGCCGCAACGGCTGACGTGGCGCCTTTGCCGACGGCTGATGTGGCCGTCGCCAAAGCTTTGCCGACGGCCTGTCACGTGGCCGTCGGCAAAGGTACCTTTGCCGACACTTTCTTTGTCGACGGCCCTTCGCCAACGGCCGACGTGGCAGGCCGTCGGCAAAGGCTTTGCCGACAGTAAAAGGACCTTTGCCGACGGCGTCGGGCCGTCGGCAAAGAAGGCGACTCCGGTAGTGACTGGGGGTGGACTTAGAAAAAACGACAGAAAAGATGCATTTACGCTAGCGGTTTTCTTAACCAAGCGCCACTATAAATAATTTGAAATTAATTATTTTTCATTTTTTCAAATGATGTTGAATGGAGAAATGGTCCAAATGAAAATTATAGTACATGAAAATATCTATAACTTAGTAGTTGATTAATTTTTTATTTAAAATTATTTAAGGCTCTAAAATTATGTTCTATAATTAATAACTTTATTTTTTTAATTTCGTAAATGACCTCGGATGAAAAATAATCAAAAGTAAACTTATACTGTATATCTCAACTAGTAGATCTAAAGCAAAAAGCAAACTAGGGTATGTTTTTGTTTTTAAGACACCAGGTGACTTTACGGAGGTTCTTTGATTCCTGGGAACGGCCGAACCGCACATGCACGTGTCTTGTGCGGCCCTCACTGGATAAAAAAGTTTTTTTTTTGCTATTTGTAGCCTGATTTGTAATTTCTGAAAAAATATTCATTGGCTTAAAGAAAACCTCTGAGTAAAAGTTTTTTTTGCTACCTTTTGAGCCTTATTTGTAATTTCTACAAAATAATTTACACTGGCGAAATTTTAAAGAAAAGCACCAGCGTAGATCAATTTACAGTGACGACTTCCTTAAGAAAATTGTCAATATAAATATTTACACAGGAAGTTCTTTCGGTGATGCTAGTAAAATTTGCTGTTTTTATATATGGCCTTTCATACAGGCTGCTAAAAGTGACAGTAGAAATATGAAAAAAAAATTAAAATATTTTTTTGTACTATTTTTTTTGCGATTTTTTTTGTGGAAAAATATTTTTTTGTACTAGTTGCAGACAAAGGATTTGTTTTTTTGAGAACACAAGTAGACAAAGGATGAGATATGAGAACTATTGCTACGCACATCCCTCCACTCCTGTCGATCTCCCACGTGCCTTTTGCTTTGTTTTTTCTTAATTCTTTTGCCTACCTCCGCCCATATGCTCTCACCAAAATAAAAACACAATAGCAACTCTACCTACTCCTGAATTACACTTCGTTGTATAATGGCGGTTGCAATCAATATTTATTTAATTATTTAATTGAATCTTACCCATTACTAACCTACCTGACACATGCATGTATGCCCAAAAGTTTTCAAGATTCATATTTTTATAATCAATATCTCATAAACTGTAGCTCTGATTCACAAACCTTTAAAGATTATTGTTGAGGAAAATATGTGGAGCACAATGGGATCGACGAAGGCAATGTCTTGATTAATTCTTTTATTCATAAAGGTAAAAAGATTTAAAGCAACACACATGTAGTAAATATGCATCCATCACTTCGTAAAGTGATATATATAATATTACTTATTAATTCTGTTGGACTGAACCACATCTCTGTTCTTTTTATAGATGTTTCTGCTGGTCCTCCTCCTGGTGGTCCACGGAGACAGAACAAGTTAATTTTAAAAGGTATGCTCTCCCATCCCACACGAAAACTAAACACAGAACAACCCTGGTTATTTTGGAGGCATGGGGCCTTTCTTACCCCATTGTTGTTCCAAGTGTAGATATTATTGATAGATGAGCATCTTTTGTTTTCCTATAGAAATGGGTGTTATGTGTGTAACTCATTATGTTCTATTTCAGTTGCACTATCTGCTTCAGTCTGCTTGATTCTTACATGCCTTGCTTGCACGATGTACCATTGGAAGAAAATTTACCATGTATCCTTTCAAATGTACAATGGAAGCATTCGTTCAAAAAAAAGGTGCTATGGCAATGAATCAAACATAGAGGACATACTGAAAGGATATGATTCGTTCATCCCAAAGAGGTACAAATACTCAGAGGTAAAGAAAATAACGGGATCCTTCAAGCATATACTAGGAGAAGGTGGCTATGGCATAGTGTATAGGGGAAAATTGGAAGATGGACGCAAGGTAGCCGTGAAACTACTAAAAAGATCGAAAGGAAATGGAGAAGATTTCCTCAACGAGTTAGTGAGCATCCGCAGGACATCTCATATAAATATTGTGAATTTAGTTGGCTTTTGTTTACATGGATCTAAGAGAGCACTTATTTATGATTACATGGTAAATGGCTCTTTGGACAAGTATATTTATTCAGAAGAAACTAAAATGGCCATAGGATGGGATAAGTTGCGGGAAATAGCCATTGGCATTGCGCGAGGCTTGGAATATCTACACCGGGGATGTAATGCCCGTATTATCCATTTCGATATCAAGCCACACAATGTGCTTCTAGATGAAGACTTTTGTCCGAAAATTGCAGATTTTGGACTGGCAAAACTGTGCCACCTCAAGGATAGTGCTCTCTCAATGGCTGAAGCCAGAGGTACCATTGGCTTCATTGCTCCAGAAGTATTTTCTAGAGGTTTTGGAGTTGTGTCAACTAAATCAGATGTTTACAGCTATGGAATGGTGTTGTTAGAAATGGTAGTTGGAAGGAAGAATATTAAAGAAACCACTGGGAATTCTAGTGAAGCTTATTTCCCCGACTGGATTTATGACCGTTTAGCAAAAGATTTACAAAGTCAGGAAGTTGCATGTGAGAGTGATGAGACTGCAAGACATATGACTCTAGTCGCCATGTGGTGCATAAAAACAAGCCCAGGAAATCGTCCTTCTATTAGAAGCGTCATAGAAATGTTGGAGAAGAACATAAGTGAACTAGAAATTCCACCCAAGCCATTTTTGTCATGTCCCTCTCCGCCATGACATTTTTCATCTTAACTGAAATCTCTCTCTCTCTCTCTGTGTGTGTATGTGTGTGTGTGTGTGTTCATGATACTCCAACTCAAAACCTGAAGATTGATAGTAATATAAATTACTTTTTTATATGTAACTATTGTCAAATCAATCTTAGAGCATATGCATAAATCATTTATTCTAGATTTATGCCAACGCATTACCAAGAGAGCAAATTTTAAAATAAGACAATATGGTAATCGAAGTTTGCATGTGTGTTATACCATAACTAAACAAATTGACCAAACAAAAAAGTCAGACTGCTGTAGTACACACATGAGAGAGGGACTTGAGGGTAAAATTGGATGAGGGGGGGGGGGGGGGGGGCGGGTGGGGGGGTAGCATGTCGACGCTAAAGAGGCTTAGGGTTTCCCCTAGACTATCCTTACTTATTCCAATAGTTGTATCTTCCTTTATATTTATAAAAGTAGGACCCAACCTGACTTGACTTACCTTACAAATCCTATCTTCTATGTTTGTTGATGGGAAATAGTGACCATTTATCCTTAGCTGCAAGGAACTAGTATAATGTTCGTGCTAACACTACGGAAATATTTCAGATATGAAAATTTAAAAAATAGGGTGATACACAATATTTGTTTAGGCCGTTGGAATGTCATCTTAAACAACACATATTTTGGAAGGGCAGTCAACTTTTGCACTTTATATGTACCGACACAAAGATAAAGAAAATTAGAAATGCCACCTAAGTTTTGCATAACCACTTTGTCTCAGCTCTGAAGATAAAAATTCACCTGAGAAGTGAAACATAATAGCGGAAGATCCATATTCCAACACTCCATTTTCTCACCTGAATTACAAAAATGAAGCTCGTGAACTACAAAAAGGAAGCTCTGAAGATAATTAACATATTTGGTAGAATCATTCTCACATGTCTCATATAATGATTGGAAGCATTCTCAGTCTGTAGACCAAACAAAGAGTAACGTGAGGATCACCAAATTCAGTTTTGTAGGAATAGCATCACAGACCCGATCAAAAAAATCTCTCTAGAGAAAGGGAAATTCAGAAAAAGGTATTCATCGGTTGCCTGTGATAGTGAATACAAGACACAGTCATGGCTCCATATCCTGATTTACATATAATGCTTCACATGAGAAAGTTTATGTAACACCTGCGAACTGTCCCCGAGCTTCTTTCAGACCTCCTTCAGGCCGGACTCATGGCAGGGATGGACGCTCCGGCGGCCGCACACCAGTGACGTTACTGCAGTAAATAAAATTAAGTAGGGTAGATTCAAAGCTGTTCAACAAAAGCTGTTCAACTAAATATATCAGGCTATATTTTATCATGCGAAATTGTATGGATTTTGGAATATAAATGATAATATATAGCCTGATATATATGCATGTAAATGCTACATGTTTTATTTTCTTCCAAGGGTAAAAAGGTCATTTTACCCTGCTAGTAACACCGTTACCTAGTGAAATTGACGAAGGGCCAAAAACCTAAAAAACATTCAACTCAGGGCAAAATATCCAAATTCGACGAGATTTGGGCCAAAAACCTAAAGGCAAATTTTTTGAAGGCCAAAAACCCTATTTGGGTCAAACTCATTCGATCTTGTGGGACAGAGTTTTTATATGTCTCAAGAGATGTAGCTGGCATGTCTCGCGTATCACACCCACAATAAGGCTCACCTAGCAACATGTCTTGCGTTTCCTGATCATCACCAGAGGCAAGAGGAAAAGTATTTTGTCTATAGCCGACCTAAAAATCGGCTAAATTGATCTTCCGTCCACCTTCTACCAAGTGATCTAGCGCCGTGCGGTGACCCAATTAGCATGCACATAGGGGATGACCAAATGAATTGGATACGACGATCATTATATTAAAGCTTTGACAGGACAGGACTACAATTCGTTGAAGCCAAGCCCTAGCCTCGTGCTTGACTTGCTGACCGGCCACGCTGCAAGACATATTCCGTGCTTGGAGGGAGGGAGATGGGACAAACAATGGACCTTCGTAGCAGTATAGCAACACTACACCTAAATGCTGCTCTACATGGGACTTCCATGGTCGAAGAAGTTGACGTACTCAAAGGAAGACTATAGGATTATTATTGCACGGCACCGAATATTCCCGGCGGCCGACTCATCAACGAAAATTAAGAGAGGAAGAAGAAATGAAAGGCAGCAAAATTTGAGACCACAAGTTGCAGCGAGTATGATTGCCTTGACTGTCTCTAGTGCCAACTGCCAACTGCACCGAGCAGCGCATGTGGAGCTCCATGGCAAAATGCGTGCCTTACGTGTGAAAATGAGCAGAGGCCGAGGGAACTTCCCAATTCGTACGACGTCGAACTCGCAATCTTGATAACACTAGTGCGCGTTTGCGTGTCTGCTGTGCACTTGTGCTGGCTGTGTCGTGCAGTGTGTCTATACACAAACACACAAACACTGACGTACACTGACCGAGTGACGATCGACGATGCTTTGGAGTTTCTGCACGTTAGTCGTCACACAAGCTAGCAGGCTAGGAAACAGCTAGTACAGTCCTCCGGACCAATCGGATATGAATATGCTGTCGTCTAGTCTACCTTGGATGGAGAGAGATATTTCTGCCAAGTGCTATGCATGGGCAGCAGAGGCTGTACGTGGCCCTTGCTGTGCCGCGCAATGACGACGACGCGATGAAGCAGCAGCAGCATATCGTTCATATCAGCAGCTAGTGTCATCCATGCACTGGCCTACCGCTACAGGGATATCGATGGAGATGGTCACCGCCGGGTCGTCGTCGACGCCGTCGGCCACCAGTCGCCGACGGAGATGCAGTGCATGCCAGGCCACCATATTCGTCGTTCGTACAGGAACGGACTGCTCATGGTATTATTCACTCGTAACGACTAACGTACGTGCTGCTGCTCCAACCCACAAAGACTTTTTTTTTTTTTTTGCTTTTGACAACAACCCACAAAGACTGTTGATCCGTCGATGTACGTGCTGCCTCTGTCCTTCCTAGCTGCCGCCGCTGCTACTAGTCAACTTATATTAATTAAGATACTACGGATCGAGTACTCTCACTTGCTCACCAGATAACCCTAAACCCCCGGAGTACTAGTTAGTAACCAGTAAAAGTGTTGTAGTATAATATAAATAAACCGTTCATGTCTTTCCATTAGCTCGAGCTTTTCAATTGAATTGGTCGCTGCAGCGTGCAACTCGCCATCAGTATGTTATATCAAATCTAGAGGTATCGAGTTCGAATCCTGATAGACATAATTATCCATATCTAAAGACTAAGGTGAGCCTCCATGTAAGGAGAAAATGTTAGACTATTCGTGGATTTGCGTTCAGAACAAAAAGAATACACATGGATTGTCCATCTCTCTCCATCGGTGCAAGGCATGGAACTCTGTGCTTGGAGCCTGTTCAATCTGATAGAGGTCCACCTTCGGATTCTTAGTTTTATAGCTTCTTAATTAATTTATTCTTTTTTCATGGAGCGATTCCAGTTGATTCTGTTATATATAGGAGAAAGTGAGAGTTGACTGGATTGAATGCAACAAGTGATTCTTGTTCGCTCCGTATACTAGAATAATCTATATGCGGACTTTTAGCGTTCTTTCTCTTGTACTACCTGCTCCAAAGAACGCTACCAAACGGACTTTTATTAACACCGGAGTTTCTAATTCTGCTTACAATAGTTGTTGAATTCAGCTCATCATCACCTCTCTGGTTTTCTTTACGCACAACACGTAGCTGTACTTCCCAGGACAGCAGCATATCAGAGCACACACGCCACTACTGTCACTCTGCGTATATGATATAGTACTATTGTTCATCTCAGCCAGATCATCGCCTCTCCCCAGTTGCCTGGCGCGTGCTCCGGCCATGCTGCCTCCCAACCACCACTACGTAGCACTAGCTGCTGCACTCATCTTCTTCTCTTCGCTGCACACTACTCCAACTGCTTCTGCTGACGGCGACACTCTCGCGGCAGGCCAGGCGCTCACCGCCGGTGACAAGCTCGTCTCCCGCAACGGCAAGTTCGCGCTCGGCTTCTTCCAATTCCGCCAAACCCTGCCAGGCGGCGGCAGCACCGGCACCACCACCAACGCTTCCTTGCCCAGCTGGTACCTTGGCGTATGGTTCAACAAGATCCCGGTGTTCACCCCAGTCTGGATCGCCAACCGGGACAGACCCATCACTGAATCCGAGCTCAAGGTATTCCAGCTCAGAATCTCCAGAGACGGCAGCAAGCTCGTCGTCACCAACAACACCAGCACTGACGAATCCACCACAATCTGGTCCTCTGCTGTCACCAACAGCACCACAAACGCTAGCAGCGTCCATGCCGTGCTCATGAACACCGGCAACCTTGCCCTCCTACCAGAAACCCAATCCACTGCAGCCCCCACCAGCTCCTACTTGTGGCAAAGCTTCGACTACCCCACCGATGTCGGCCTCCCCGGCGCCAAGATCGGCTGGAACAAGCTCGCTAGCGGCAACTACTTTAGGCGTCAGTTCATCTCGAAGAAGAGCCTGGTCGATCCGAGCCCTGGCTCGTACGCCATCAACATCGACCCCACCAACGGGCTCATGCAGCTCACAACTCGCAACGCCCCCTTTGTGAGGTACTGGTCATGGCCATCAGCAAGATTAGGGGAGCTCGTGCCGGCGCTCACTGCCCTGATCAACTTGAATCCGAAGACCAATGAGCTGCTCAAACCAGCCTACGTGTACACCACCGACGAGGTCTACTTCACCTACAGCATCACCAACGAGTCGGCCTCTGTCTACGTCCCCATCGACATCACCGGCCAGCTCAAGCTCATGCTCTGGTCGGAAGCCAATCAGACTTGGGAGGCCATCTACTCCCAGCCTTCTGATTTCTGCGTCACGTTTGCAGTCTGCGGACCTTTCACGGTCTGCAATGGCAATTCAGGTTCAGGTTCAGGTTCAGGCACGTCGTCGTCCTGTGGCTGCATGGAGACATTCTCTCTGACATCGCCTCGGGATTGGGAGCTTGATGATCTGACAGGAGGGTGTGCAAGAAGAACTCCCTTGGATTGCAAAGCTAGCAACAGAAGCAGTAGTACATCAGGTTCTACAGATGTGTTCCACCCTATAGCTAACGTGTCACTGCCATATAATCCGCAGGGAATCGAAGGCGCCGTCGCACAAAGCGATTGCGCGGAAGCTTGTCTCGGCGACTGCAATTGCACCGCTTATTCCTACAGCAATGGTAAATGCTCTGTCTGGCATGGAGACCTGCTTAATGTAGACAAGGCAGACAACACTGCTATTAATTCTCAAGATGTTCTTTACCTTCGCCTTGCCAAAAGTGATATTCAGAGTTTGGACAAGACCAACAAGAAAACACCAACTGTTGTTATTGCTGCAAGTGTAGTTGGTTCTGGATTAGTAGTGCTCATGCTAGTGTTTATGGTCTGGAGGAACAGATTCAGGTGGTGCGATGCTCCATTACACGGCATCCAAGATAGCGGTGGTGGAAATGTAGCCTTTAAATACACTGATTTATGTCGTGCTACTAAAAATTTCAATAACAGGCTCGGAGGAGGCGGTTTCGGTTCTGTGTTCAAGGGAGTGTTAGGTGACTCGACCGCTATAGCAGTGAAAAGACTAGACGATGCCCGCCAAGGAGAGAAGCAATTCCGGGCTGAGGTGAGCTCAATCGGAATGATCCAACATATTAATCTAGTAAAATTGTTTGGTTTCTGCTGTGAAGGTGATAAGAGGCTACTCGTGTATGAGCACGTAGTCAATGGGTCCCTTGATGCCCATCTGTTTCAGAGCAATGCTGTTGTCCTAAATTGGACCACAAGGTACAAAATAGCCATTGGAGTTGCTAGAGGATTGTGCTACTTGCACCAGAGTTGCCGCGAATGCATCATACACTGTGATATCAAGCCAGAGAACATACTTCTCGATGCATCATTCGCTCCGAAAATTGCAGACTTCGGGATGGCAACAGTTGTAGGGAGGGATTTTAGCAGAGTCCTGACTACATTTAGAGGCACAGCAGGGTATCTTGCACCAGAGTGGCTTAGTGGAATTCCTATCACACCGAAAGTTGATGTTTATAGCTTTGGTATGGTGGTGATGGAAATCATATCTGGAAAAAGGAACACACCGGAAGTTTTCAGCAAGAGCGCCTATCATGTTGCGTATTTCCCGGTGCAGGCCATCAGGAAGCTTCATGAAGGAGACCTGCAGAGTTTGGTGGATCCACAGTTACAGGAAGACCTCAATTTGGAAGAGGCTGAAAGGTTGTGCAAAGTTGCATTTTGGTGCATCCAAGACAACGAATGTGATCGGCCGACAATGGTAGATGTTGTTCGGGTTCTCGAGGGTCTCCAGGAGATCGATATGCCTCCAATGCCAAGACTTCTTGCAGCTATAACGGAACGCGCCGATACGGAGTCATAATAATGTAATAATTCATCGATGCTTTGTAGTGTGTTCTTTTTTTGGTTTCATCAAATGTGGTAGTTGTACGGCGAATCTGAAAGAATAAAAGGGCTTGCTTTCAATTTTGAATTTGTCTTCATGGTGGAAGTGCCTCCTGTTTGTTCATTTACACTAGCGAAAATACGGCAAAAAGCTTGTGACTGCTTACCTTTGAGATATGGTGCTTCTTTGAGGATGTCAGCTAGCTGAGCTGCTCTGCTCTGTCATTTAGGACAGAGCTTTTGGGAGTAGTCTCTCTCTCTCTCTCTCTCTCTCTCTCTCTCTCTCTCTCTCTGCCTGCTCTGCTCTGTTATTTAGGACAGAGCTTTTGGGAGCAGTCTCTCTCTCTCTCAAATATATATTTGATAGATTTCAAAATAAATGACACCAAGTTGGGTTTTCTTCAGTAATTTTTGTGGTCTCCATTTTTTTTGAAAAAAACTGGAGGGACCCATATGAAAATATATTTTTTTAAAAAAATGAGAGGCAAATGATGCAGCAAACAAGGTAAAAGAGACAAAGAAAGAAATAAAAAAGATAAAATAAACACAAAGATCTCTAGCCATGAACTAATTAGGGTAAAAAAACTTCTCCTTTTTTCACGATGGATAACCAAGGCAATGGAAAGGCCTCCTTAAAGATGAATTTGTAATAACGGGCTCTACAAGCAGTTGGGAACTGCAACTGAAAGCTGAACTCTGAAGTGCTCCAGGATCTGAAAAGGCTCTGAATACCAAGGAACAAAGAGGCCAAGAAGGGCCCAATGCAACACTATCGCGTATAAGTACCCTGAGCCCATCAGAGGAGACTGTTTATTATATTATTATATATGTGTGCTCTAAACACTGAACGAGAATTGTATTCCCAATAAGTGCCATGAATGGAATCAGCTCCACCTGCATCTGCATGTATGGGGAGAGCCGATGGAGGCAGTACCAAAGTATGATGAAAAACAAAAGGGGAATTCCAAGACTTGTTTTTTTTTTTTAAGAAACTGGAGGGGCCACAGCCCCTGCAGAAATT
>CM041644.1:8487414-8514606 GCA_023333625.1 Bothriochloa decipiens
CCGCTGTAGTACATGAGCGCCGGCCCCATGAAGACGGGCGCGCCCCAACCGAAGTCGGAGTCGTGCAGCGACATCCCCATCCAGCTGATGGCCCGCAGGTGCGCGCGCGAGATGCCGCTCCGGGGCAGGTTCATGGCGTCCACGCCCTCCAGGTAGTCCACCAGCGACCGCGCGTAGTCGTCGCCCTGGCTCGTCGCCGCCAGCGCGCGCCGCGCCGCGTACCCCACCGGGTTGCCCACCACCTCCCCGACCGTCGCCAGCGCCGACGTGCGAATCACCGCGTTGCCGAAGTAGCCGGGCGGGAGAGGCGGGGCTAGGCGCGCGCGCATGTCCACCATGGAGAAGAGCCGCGTCTCGGCGTCGGCGGGCAGCGACCGCGCGCGGCACGCGCACTGCCACACCAGCGCCACCACGGCGCGGAACGTCGACGCGCCCGCGCACCGCGCCTTGAGCGCCTGCACCTGGGACTTGCTCAGCGTGATGATGGCGCTCGCGTACTTGGAACCGGTGGCCACCGCGTGCTCCGGAGATGGCTCGGGCTTGTACTCCGGGTGGTCGTACGTCACCGCGCGCGTGGACGGAGGACGCGCGCTCAGCAGCCTGTGGTCGAAGCACGGCGGCAGTGGTGCGTCGCCACCGCCGCCGCGGGCGATGCTGGCCCACGTCTCCGCGAAGTGAGCGGCGCTCCTGGCGTCCACGACCGAGTGGTGCAGGGCAAGGCCGAGCACGACGCCGCCGCAGCGCAGGCGTGTCACCTGCGCGAACAGCAGCGCGCACGGCGGGTTCGGCGCGGGGGTGGCGGGCACCAGCAGGTCCCGCATCTCGTCGCACGGCACGAACTCGTTCTGCAGCTCGTCCAGCGTGTACTCCGACCGTGCCGTCACGAACACCGCGCCCTGGGCTGTGCAGTCGATCTGGACGCGCCCGGTGGCTGCGTCCAGGCCGAGGCGGCCGGCCAGCGGGTAGAACGGCACCAGCGCCCGGGCGAGGCTGTCCTTGACGGCGTCGGTGTCGAAGAACTCCGGCTGGTTGTTCGTTCGGTAGAAGTAGACCGTGGGCGTGTACCCGCGGCGCGCCGCCAGGTCGAGGTTGGACAGCCACACGGCGCCGGCCGGCGTCTCCTCGGCCGGGACGACAAGCTCCGTCGTCAACTTCTCCACCATTGCCATCGGAGCTCTTGCCTGATGACGGCGGACTGTTTGCCCTAGCTAGAGCTTAGCTAGCTTTTGGTGCGGTGCGTGAGTGCGTGGCGTGAGTGCTTCCTGGTGCTTCTGCGTTTCTCTTGTTCCGTTGCTCTGCTGTGATGAGGGTTTGGGATGGCGTGGCTGCAGGCTTCTGCGAGGGTTTATATAGGAAGGGCTGAATACATGGATTGGAGAATAAACTTGGGTTGGTGGCTGCCCGACTGGCCATGTTGTAGAAGTGCGCACCAGTTTCGCATGTGCAAGAATGAGATTCTTGACTCGGTTGACTGCATGCTTGCATCAAAGCGAGTGGAGAAATTCGAAGAAATTTCCTTTGAAAGGTTCAGAGGATGCACTAGCTAAGGTCATTGCCTGGTCAATTGGAGGAGAACCTGTCGCTCAAAAGTTTTAGGAGGTCTTGGAACCAAAGGATCTTCAAAAATTCAATAAAGCAGTGCGCCTACGGTGGTTGTGGCGCCTGTTGTTTTTATACGACTGATAAATTTGCTAATGTTGTTTTCTTGTGAGAGAATAACACCATGTCATAGCTGATAAGTCGGGTCGATAAATTAAAATGATGAATAGTGTTAGAGGGAGGCTCAAGTTCCTCTATCATCATTCAAATAGTGGAGTCTCTTTTAATTCCTACAAATTTGCAATTATTGAAGATTGAAAAAGGAGAGGGTAAAGGTAGAAGCTAACGACAGAAATCATAACTAGGAGTTGAGGAACTGACATCGTCGTGGTATGCCCATCTGCCCTGAGATCGTTGTCGCCTCCCTCTGCTTCCGCCTCCCCATCCGCGGGAGTTGGCTTGTTGGGCGTTGCCAGTGTGGCCACCGCTGCTAACAAGTGGTTGGAGGGACTCGTCGCTATGTGCACTGAGGACTCTGGCAGACCTAAGCACCTGCACTGGCATGAGACCTCCTCTGACGAGGCAGAGGAGGAGCTGGAATTCCAGACCGCGCAGCGCCACTTCGCCTCCGGCCCTTGTTGCGAACCTCGTCGACGGCACTGCGGCCCCCACCGTGGAAGATGCAGAGGGAGGGCGGGCGCCCATGCATGGTCGCCAGCGCCGGCGGTGCAGGAGGAGGACCGTCGCGGCCCCCACGAGGGCATCGATCGCAGCTGTGCAGATCCTCCTAAATCATATGGCCCACATGCATTATTATTGTCTAAACAGACTCCAAATAACCATGAATGTGTTCCATGTGACTTATAAGACCTGTTGGGTAAATCCTGAATCATCCACGATTCTCCGAGCAGGATCAATCATTACAAAGAGACATTGTAGTATTACAACAGTTTTATATTAATAAGATATTATCAGAGTAAAATAGCGGAAGGATTACAATAACATAAGTTTACAAACCATTTAGTTTAAACTTACAAACCATATGTTTTTAATTATTACAACCATAAGAGCAGTGGAGTAGCAACATAACTTATTACAAAACCTTGGAGACATACTCTGCCCAAGAGCCAGACATCCTACTCGTCGTCACTCTCCGCAATGACTGTCATGCAGCAGGGTGCAAAGCACTCCTACCCATGAGGCTCACCTGCAACAAGGGTTCAACAAACCCTGAGTATAAAAGTACTCAACAAGACTGACCCGACAAAAAAGAGGGGTGAAGACTTAGGAAATGCAGGCTAGAGGGACAAGGTAAGGCTTGCAGAGTTAAGGATTTTTGCAGAAAAGCTTTGACAAAAAGTAAAGTTGTCTTGCTCTAGCTTGATATTACCAACCAACTTCATTCTTAACCTTAAACATCATTCAAGTTGTTACTACGACGATGAACAATGATCGATTCTTCTTCTCCGAGAAGCAACGGCGATTCGAATCCATTTTCATACCCAGCTGGGACCTAGATCACTGGGATACCGGAAACTTTAACTCCGATGCATACCAGATCACAGATATACCAGGATAATAACCGTAGCCATATATCATCATATGATACACGTGGGCACTAGGACCTAGTGTATCGATATACGTGGGAACTTAAACCCACAACATACCACACTGTGACATATGTGGGGACTCTAGCCCACTATATATCACTCCATGACATACGTGGGGACTCTGGCCCACTGTATATCACTTCATGCATGTGGATTTCTAGTTTCTTGATATCACCAGTTCACCATCGACACGGGACCTAGGGCATCAACAGACGGAAACACTACAGAGGGACTCCATTCTCAATGCAAGTTAGCCGTCCGGACTCGATTTATTAACTATCATCATGACTCCAACAGACAAAGCCATACTCATCTTTTTCATTCTTTTACTTATTGAAAACTTATCTAATTCAGTAGGGCTAAGCATTACTAGGCATCTTCCAGCTAACAGGTAACAAGGATAAGGAAGTAAGATAGATAATGTAATTGGTAGGTTTTCACTCAACTCCTAATACCTAATGCAGCATTTCCTAAAGAAGCGATAAAACTTGTATAAAATCAAGGAAGGGTTTAAATGCATCCGGGGCTTGCCTTGGTATTCGGGGTAGACGGTCTCGAGCTCTGGATCAACTCCCAAATCTTGAGTTTGCTCTTCCTTGGAATCTGGTGCGACAACGTTAAACTCTCCGTTAACGGAAACTATACGATAACTGATATGCTTCAACATGATGGAATAGTAAACATGATGCTCGATGGATGCATGACCAGATTAAGGGCTTAAGTACAACTTTCCTTCACGATAAAGTTGCAAGCCAACCAAAACTTACTAAGTTCACTAGGGTTAACTACGTTATTAAAGAAGTTCATTATACACATAAAATAACGTTGATTAAACCCTAATGACATGGTTAAGTTAAGCGCAAACAATTAATTAAAGTGCCAAAGGTCATTAGGGTTAATGACCCAAGGTCATCAATCAATCCCAAAGTCAAACAAATCCTATAATGATTAAACTTAATTAAAAGGGATTAATTAATTATTTAAAGGCATAAAATAAAGGCATAAAATTAAAGTTGCCTAATTAAGCTTAAATTTTATTTTGAAAAGCTCTTGGTCTAATTAGATGGCAAAACAATTTTTAGAAATAAAAGCCAATTATTTTATTTATTAAAAATCATTGAAGGTGCATTTTTCAATTAAAAGAGCTAATTTTAACTTATGTAAAAAGTACTCAAATTTGGCATTTCATATTTTTCTAGGTAGAGGACATTATAAAGAACATACATAAAAATTTTAAGAATTTTTAGAGCTATACATGAATTACTATTATTTTTCAAAAAAATAGCATTTAAATCATTTTCTAGAAAAAGAAAAAAGAAAATCCTTTTTCTCTTCCCGCGTTGACCGGACGGCGACGGCGCTTGACCGGCGGCTATCTCGCCGGCGGCGAGGTCTCCGGCGATGGGGTTTGGTCCTATGTGCTCAGCTCGACATCGCGAACAAGATTAGCTAGCTAATGAAGCGGTGGAGCAGGGGCAGCAGGCTCGCCGGCGGCCATGGCGGCACGACGGAGCTCGGGCGCGGCGGCCAAGCTCACCGGAGCTATTTCCGGCGATGATGAGTGCAAGGATATGTGCAAGACAACAACGCAAACACGCTAGGACAGAAAATGAAGCTATCGCTGGCCTCTAGCTCAGACGGCTACGAGCGCGGCGCTGGCAAGGTCGCGCCGATGGCGAGCTACGGTGACCGGCGATTACGGCGTGGTATAGAAGAAATTGAAGGCACCAACAGATGTAGGAGCTCACCACGGTCACGGTGCGCTCAAAGATGAAGGCTCGGAGTGGCTAAGTCGAGTTGCGGACGGCGACGCTGATGGCGGTGACGATGCTCCGGTGGCAAGAACGGCGTCACAGCGTGTCCTGTGGACCAGAGAGCGAACCACGGTGTGCATGAGGAGTAGGAGAAGACGGAGGACATGATAAGAGGGTAAATGGAAATATGTTTTCAACCTGGCGGCGGTGGACGGCAAGAAAGCTCGCGGCGGCACGGTTGCCGTCCGCGAGGAAGACGACGTCGCACGGGCGGCTCGGGCGGAGAGAGCGAGCACCAACTAGCTCAAACTGAGCGCAAGGATGTGGCGAAGCTTTTAGTAAGAGCAAGCAGGCATAGATGGAGTGACGGTGGCAAATTCAAGCGGCGGAGGACGGTCAGCGGCGGTGGCGGCAGGGAAGAAAGGAAGAAGAAAAGAAGCGGCGGCCGACATATTTATATGCCAAAGGCGACGCATTGATGGACGACACGACAACGACGGAATTTTGAGCGTCCTGGGGCGAGCTGGCGACCGTGGCAGGGCGACGGTGAACGACGGTGCGGCTTGAGAAGCCGGCAATGGCGGCCGTTCATAGGTCTTGAAACTGTTCAAGAAAATTATAGAAATGCCACTCATCGAAAATAACAAATTACTCCAAAATTTATATAGGAACTTAAAAATTTCACAAAATATCATTTGCATGATTTTTCAAGAGCTACTCTTTTTATTTAACTAGAATTTTCAAATTCTGTCTAGATTTTGAAATATGAATTCAAAATCAAAAGGGGAATAAAACCCTAGAAATAAATATTTGAAATTACTTTTGATTTTTCAATAAAACTTGAAAATCTCCAGAACTATAAAATGCTCAAATTGTCAAACCAAATATTTTTCATATACAAAGTTTTCTCAAATTATGCATAATTTTTTAATTATGGTTTTAAAATCAAAAGGGGACAAATGCTGGAAAACTGTATTTTCAAATTCATTTGAAATTTCTTTTGGAAACTTGTAAAACTTTAAATACCAACTTTGTAGATCTTGTCAAGATATACAAACTATATTTTTAGAGTATCCCCAAATTCCTTATAGATTTTGAATTATAGAAAAGGGGATAAAACCAGGTTTTGAAATAAAGGGTTTTTGAAACCGAACTCAAACTCGATTTGGTTTCTAAATTAATTGGTTGGTTATTAGTGATCACAAACATCATCCAAGGATATTTTTAGGTCAATGACCCAATGACACCCTTGGTTAACCAAGTTGAATTTTGAAAAACATTTTATAGCTTTCTAATTTGAACTTAGATTTGAATTACAAAACTTGGGAATAAGCTTTGAAATCCAAATTCAATCTCAAATATGGAAATCATTTTTTAAGGGTTGGACTTAGATTTATACACTATGCTTGACACTAGTGTAAATACGGTTTACACCTCAAGTACATAGAGTATAAACTAAGTATTTTAGATTACATTCGAAAGTAGGGTTTTATGATTTCATGTGACAAAACATTCCAGAAACACAATCAACCTATGAAATGTAAAATTGTTCTAGTTGATGCACATTAAGGTTGACTTAAACATAAATGCTTTGCAATGCATATGATGATATGGCATGTTTTAGTTAATATAACACCAGAGGTGTTACAGCAGCTGTGGTGGGAGCCCACGCGCGAGTGTTCCTGCACAGCGCCACCTTAGTTCGCTGCCTGAGGCGAAACTCCTAGCGCGGCAACGTTTACACCCGCGACACAAGGCACCCCAAATGCCTCGGTACCACGTTCCTCGCGTGGCTGTGGCTATAGACGATGATGACTTCACTCTTGTCGAAAGTCATCGGCGTGGGCACCACCATGCCCCGAGTCGCCCTCATCTCTGGCGCCAGTTCTGACCTCACTCATCGGGCTATGCTTCAACTGCCTAGCAAATGGTCACAGCGCTGCCCAGTGCACCTCCCCATCTCACTGTCTCTTCTGCCTCAGCACGAAGCACCGGGCGGGAAACTATGTGCATTACCATCGTCGTCCACCCCAGTGCCTTTCTACGGGCCGCGTGCAGGAGCCCATTCTTCAACGATCTACAGAGAATCATGGGTGTGCTATTGGTAACCGTGTCACCAACATCAGGGGGCGAGGCCAGCCACTCACACTTCGGAAGTGCACACGGCCCATATCATCATCGGATGTATCCTTTGCTGGCTCCTTCGGCCATCACGGGTGGCGGCCCACTGCCCTCTTCGCACACGCCAATTGGTGGCCCGGTCAGGACGAAGAGGGTTACGGAGGGCGCCCGTCGTCGACATTGGAGGCGGAGGAGCAAATGACCAAGGAGTGTCAACATCGTCGTAATCCCTTCCTCTGCTGACAACGCTATTGCATCCGGCCCGCTTCCATTTCTGCTGTGCGAGAGTGAGGGGCCTCCCATATGGGTTGACCCGATGCTTGATGAGCTCGCTGCCTCTCTCGTCGTGCGCCCATCTACTCTGACTACCGCCTCTTTGTAGCTGGCCGGTGCCATCGGAACTTCTGTCACCACCACGAATGGCCCGTCTCTGCTTCATGTATGGCGAGGCATCCGGTGAGGCTGACGAGGATGTCGCGCCAGTGGGCTCCTCAGTGTCGGTTGTCCCCGCTACTGTGGCACTGGGGGCGTATGATGTGTGCAAAGTGACGCCGAACGTTGGGGTCGCCATTCCACCGCGTGCACTGGCGGCCGTTCCTGCACCGGTTGCTGCACATACAGAAGCCTCGATGTCCGTCGAATCCTTGAGGCTGCCGCTGGAGGAGCCTTTGATCAAGGCTACACCTCGCGCCTGGACCGCTATGACCCATGACGATGATTGGACCCCACCTCGCAGCGTCTGCCTGGCCGCCAAAGCAGCTTTCCGTGATTCGAATCCAAAGAAGCAGGCGAACTGTGTTCTGCTCAACAAGATGTGGCCTGGTCATGTCAATTCGGACACGCCAGACTGCACTATCGCCACAGAGTTCCAGGAAGTATTCATCGAGATGGCCCCAACTGTGAGGAGGGAAGTGATGAGCATATTGTTCCCCTTGCACGTCGATCGCTATACGCGAACCATGGCGGAGCACGAGGCAATGCTCGACGACTGATTAGTTGTCCTCGTCGAGTTAGTCGCACGGTAGTTTCATCCTTAGTACACCACTTTAACTCCATCGTTTAAGCTGGTAATCATTGTTAGTGTTTAACCCGTGTGGCTTATGACAACTCACTATTAGGCCACCGTGTAGTATAATTTTATTCCCACTTCTCTTAATGAAGCACGTGTAATGCACGATTTTGAAAAAAAATAGCTTTACGATGTAGCCAATCATTTTCCAAAGGAAACACCGCAATTACCAAGGAGATCTTCCTGTCTAGTCTAGTCAAAAAGATGGTCCACAAAGTTAGCACACTTCCTTAAAACAGAAAACGAAAGAAGCGTATCGTGCAACATGATGCTGACTGATGATGACCAGTGGTCAATATTGGTCCAAGAATGGTAGGTTTAGAGACGAACCGATCAGAAGTTCCGAGAGCAGGATTGCAAGTTGCAAGCAGGCCAAAAGATGACCCAGTCAAGCTAGCTTCTCCTTTATTTCTCCAACCCGGCCGAGTCCAACTTTGTTGCATGGTGAACATGCATGTGAAATGAGGGATTTTATTTCATATTCCTGTATTTTTCTTAATAAAAATGAACTGATTCTTATAGATTCTTTTACGCGGTTCTGATAAAATTCATGCGTCACACAACGGTCGTAATTGTGTTTATCGTCACGGCAGATGAAATGCCCATAAGACTCAAGATCGATCTATCTATAGGTATAGGTATACTACCAAGTCGTTGAGCTCTGGACGACGACATTTACATTTAGTTAGGACGACTACTACGGTACAGAGCGCTGGACTAATACGGGAATACGGAAGCGTACCTACCCCCGGCTAGCTACCTGATGCAAGCAACGTGTGTACTGTGTACACGCGGAGAAGAGGTTGCTATATTTTTACTGGAAATGTCACAGATTTTGTTTTGCTTGCCGAGTGATGCAAGTAACGTCACCGGGTGGCAGGTGGCAGGTAGCAATGGCCAATGGACGGAGAAGCTTGTCGATTGCTGCTAAGTAGTGTTCCTACCGCTCCTGCTTACATGTATCATGCATATTCGTGTGGAATATATTACTCAAACGCGTGACGCAGAAAAACACTCAGCTCTAAGTGAAAAGTTTTGCATGTTTCATCGCCAATTTGTAAAACCTTGCATGTTTGGTTTGGCTTCAGCTTTTGCTCCCAAAAGCCAACCAAAGGCCCTTTCCTAGACCATCATCTTCTCCAAAAGCTAGTTCTTGGTAGTTCATTTTCTACCGTAGGAGAGGAGACGTTTTCATCGGCTATGGATGTGAAAATTTAACTGCACTATCATCGGTTATGCATACCGATCCGCGACTCGTCTTCTCTTGATCTGCGTGAAAGAAAGAGTGTTGCTTGCAGGCTCGGCTGGTGGCGCCCTCCTCTCCGTCCGCGCAAGGTTTGAGATCCGGCCAGCGCGGGGTCAGATCTATCTACGCGAGGCCCCATGGCCGGTCGCTTGAGGTCTGGCTCCTCCCCTGCCCCCCGGTGCGTGAGACCCCATGGCCGGTCGCAACAGGTCCGGCTCCTACCCTGCTTGGCGGCGCACGGGCCTCTACCCCCTCACTGGCTGCTGCTCCTTCCCGGAGGCATGCATGGGTCCAGACACCCTTCTTCACCTGGTGCTGTGTGAGGTCCTTCCTAGCGGCAGCGCGGGCTCCTTCCCCATGCCCGAAGGCTCGTGAGCTCCTTCCTGTTGCCTGACACGAGCTCCTTCCCCATCCGGGTGCGTGATGTCCCAGGTCCGGCTCCTGCACTACCGACCGGCGCGAGCTCCTTTCCCCGCTGACCATGCGAGGTCCTAGGTCTGGCTCCTCCCGCCTGGTGCTCCCCATCCCTGGCTCCACCTTCCTGAGCATGCATGGGAAGAAGGGGAACAGGCTGACAAGCGGGGTCAACTTCTTGTCAGTGAGCGAGGGATTTTCAGAAGCCACAACTGTCGAGGGGTGCCCATGAGGTTCCCCACCAACGATGTTACAGGACGGTAGGCCCCATCCGAGGGCCCACTACCTGACCTATGGAAGCACGAAGCGAAGCTACGTGAAGAACTAGGACCTAGTCGGCCTACACATGGAAAGTGTTTCTCAAACATGTTTAGAACTTCGTCTATCTTTGTATCCGACTATGATTCAAAGAACTCTCAGTAATCCTTGGACTATAAAGGGCCACTAAGGGCATCCCTATAAACACACGTAGACAACATACAACAATACAACACAAACAAGCCACACTGACCAGACGTAAAGGCTTTTACTCGATCATGAGGGCCCAAACCAGTATAAATTGTTCATCTCATTGCGTAAACCGCCGAGTTTCTAGATTCACTGAAACTCGAATAACTGTCTCAGGTACCCCCGTGGCAGGCTATCATCAGTAAAACATCGACAAACTGTTAAACCAAATGAGTTTTGGACTTTCTCACCTACTTCTTTGGAAGCCACAGCTCACAACTACTTTTCCCCACCGTCCAACTCCAACCAAACACCCCCTAAGTCAAGCGTGCGCCCCCTTATTAGATTTGCTCTAACTCTACTCCTACCTCTGCCAGTGAACTTTCCGAGTTAAAGCATCCATAGCAGTGAGACACAACACCTAATACGCGTATCATACCGTGTGTTGTGAAGGCATGTAAAATGCGCCCCGAATCCTCGTGATCTACAGTATAATATAGGAGCGGCTTAGATTTAACAAGTGTTACTGCTGAGCGCTTGACATTCAGGACCAGGAGTCAAATAATGTGCCTACCCTACGCAAGGTACACGCAGAAGATGATTGCTAATTATTTATTGGAATTTCAGAATTTTATTTTGCTTGCCAAAGTGGTGCAAGAAACACCTGGGTAGCAATGCAACAGGTTAATAAAAAATACTCACATTATGTGTCAATTGCTGCTAATTAACTTCTCAAATCCATGACACAAATTAAATAAAATCACATGCTTTGTGTGCGAAATATGCGAACCGAGCATATCTATCCAATTATTAGCTAGATTCCTTAGGCAGACCAACCTAGCTACTACCCACAATTTAGGATTTTGAACAGCTTATAGAAACATACCGGGGACCCGGCCGGGTGGCAACAATATCAGTGGATAGATCATTCAAAAATATTTATCGTCATACAAAATTTGAGTTGCGGCGATTTATCATCAAACAAAATTTGATATCATAAAAAAATATTTTTGTAATTCTCTAATTTTATTAGAAAGTTACGAAGTTGTACTCACTACTTTTATGCATAACTTTACACAACAAATATCACAACAATTTCTCATCAAAAATTTTTTTACTTTCCATATTATAGGAAAAAAATATTTTGATGGCTTTCTACTTTTAGAAAGTTACAAATTTATACTCACTATTTTTATGCATAACTTTTTACGCAGAACAACTTATCGCAACTCATCATAACACTTTCTAGTTTATTCTCATGACTTTCTTTTTTAGAAAATTAAAGTTTACTCAGAACTTAAGTGCATAACTTTTTACGAGACAACTGTCATCATTTCTCTGTGTAAGGACAAAAGAAATGGTTAGATTAATATGAAAACAAAAAAAAAGCAAAGAAAAAAGTAAAACAAGAATTGAGGAAAATTAAAGAACGAAGGAATGAAATGAAACAATTTTACGATAGAAAATAGAGAGAACGTCGAGAGAAGATGTCAGATGCTTCTTCCACTTGCTTAGTAAGGTCCACCACGTGATTAGTGCCTAAAGTCGTCGCGCGACTGAAAGTGTTTACTCGTTTGGAATCAAACGAACGTCCACAAATGGGATTAGACATTTAGGACTAAGAGTCAAAAAGTAATCGTACCAACACTACCCAAGGTCGTAATCACAAATTTTTTTACAAAAGTAAGGTATATGTATATATAACCGTATAGGAAAAAAAGATGACTTGCATGGTAGCAATGGAAGGTCAATAAAAAGAGATTATACGCTGTGTCGTCAATTGCTTCTAACTACTGTTCCTATATACATGCTTCATGTTTGTCTGAATTATTCAAACGCACGAGTAGCCCTAGTGGTTAGTGAATTGTTCTTTAATCTCTTTCTTTCTTTCTTTCCTTTTTTACTGAATCTTGGCCGGAAGCTGCGGGCCGGACCGGCCTGGATATATATATTGCCAGTACGATACATGTACATGGCGTTGATGGGAGCGTCAATAAACATTCTTGTGGGGGTTTCGGTTCCACTGCCCTGCATAAAAAAGTGCATATATGCAATGTGGATATGACTTATTATGAGATAATGTTTGGTGTGGGAAGGAAGACAACAGCGGCAAAGCAACAGGAACAAGAACGACGAATATAGATGGATGGACGATGCATGTATACTCGCTCTCTGTTGTACATGTGTAGCATGTACTCCACATAAATGCCAAGCGCTCATGGCTCGACGTTGTCTGTTGGACGGAGGACCAGAGTATATTATACTCTAGATCAGGAGGGCTTCGGGGTGGCACTTTTACATGCCTTCACAGACACCGTTTGATACCGCATACTCCCTTGGGCCTCTAAATAAATCAATTCATAGAATCCGTGTTAGAAAAAAAAACCTTTTCAATTTGACTAATTTTATAAAAAAAGTAACAACATCTACTGTAACAACCCTAGAAATCCGGTTACTGAAAATACGGGCTTTCAAAAATTTTTCTAAAGTTTACCAGTGAATGGTGGATGTCATGTAGGAAACCCGCCAATAGTTGCACAAATAGCACTCAACGTTAGCCCAAGCATTGCATTTAATTACCAGAGAATGTTTTGCCTCTTATTCGATTTTATGTGATGTTAATAAAAATCGAATAACCTTTTAATGCATGTATATATATAGAGGCCTGCTATCGACCCCCGCGCTGGCCCAGCCCCGCCGCGCGCTCGACCGCCGACGCACGCGCGTGTGCGCGCCGGCCTGCCCGAGCTCGAGGCCCAGCTCGACCTGCGGCGCTGCTGCCAGTCCGCTCGAGGCCCCGACCGGCCTGCCTCGAGAGTCGGCCCAGTCGCGCCACGCGCTGCCGCGCCTCGTCGATCGCCCGCGCGCGCTCGACCGTCCGCCGACCGCCGGCCCAACAAGGCGGCCCACCAAGGGCCTGCCGCCAGACGCGCCCGCGTCTCTCCCCTTTCTCTCGCTGACGCGTGGGACCGTGCCGTCAGCTCCTACCTTTTACCACTTCTGGTCGACCGCGCGTCGCGTCCGACGCACCATTTTTGTGCACCGCGCGCCTCCGCCGTCCGCCCGAGTACGGCCGCGTCCCGCGTCGTCCATCTAACCGCCTGCTTGCGCCGCGCTTCACCGAACCCTAACCCTAATCGTGGCCGCGCACAGCCGCCCGATGGGCATCTTCTGCCTCCGCCGTCCATGGCCGGCCACCGTGCCTATTTAAAGAGGAGCACCCTGGCCTCTAGGGTTTCCCCATCGCCCCGCCGTCTTTGTGGAGACCCGCCGCCAGATCAGTCGGTCGAGAGAGAGGGAGAAGGGAGGAGCAGGAAGGAGGCGGAGCTAGAGCGCTGCTGCCACCGCCGCCGTCCGCGCGCTGAGGAGGACCTGGGAGCGCCGCATAACCGCCTCGACGCCCCGGCTTCGCTCCCCTGCACCGAGTCGCCACCAAGCCTGCGTCACCTGCCTCGACCGTCGCTGCGCGAGTAAGCATCCCCGCCCTCGCCCTGCTCGGCCATGGCCACCACCAGTACATCGTCGATGTTCTCGCTCCCCTTGACCCTGTTTCTTTCCTTACCGCGACCGATAGCTTCGCCGTAGTCTAGAGCACGTTTTTGGCAATCTCTTGGAGCCGGCACGGGCCACAGTTGGAGCCACGCACTTTTGCAGCTCCGGCCTCCCCGGACTCTGGCCGCCGGAGCGTCCGCCGTGGCCGCCGAGCCGCGCACGCCCCGCCGTGCCTCGACTAGCCCCGGTAGCTAGCTCATGGAGATCCCAGCTTCTCCAATCGAAGGGCAAGAAGGAGGATGGAGACCAATGCCCGGCTTCGCCGGCGAATTTAGCCTCGCCGCCGCCGCGCCTCGCTGACCGCCACCGGCTTGAGGGTCGAATTTCCCCGAGTTAGAGCACCTAGCCGACCAGCCACGTAGCTCAGCTAATGCTCCGACATTCGTCGAGGGTCCACCCGACGAGGTCGAGGGTCCGCCCGACGAGGTCGAGGTCGAGGGTCCGCCCGACGAGGTCGAGGGTCCGCCCGACGAGGTCGAGGGTCCGCCCGACGAGGTCGAGGGTCCGCCTGACGAGGTCGAGGGTCCGCCCGACGAAGTCGAGGGTCCGACCGACGAGTCGAGGGTCCACCCGACAGTCGAGGGTCCGCCCGACATCCGTCGAGGGTCCGCCCGACGAAGTCGAGGGTCCGCCCGACGGAGTCGAGGGTTCACCCGACGAGTCGAGGGAACGACCGATGGAGTCGAGGTCCTGGCTCTAATCGAGGTCCTGCCCGAGTCGAGGCCCCAGCTCGAGGCCAGATGGTCAAGTCTCGAGGGGCGCACAGTTCTCGAGGACTGCCCCTTTCGTGCGAACAAGTCCGTCTTCGAGGGCATGCCCGTTCGCCGGGCGAGGCTTCGTTCTCGAGGCCAGTCCGTTCGCCCGAGCGAAACTCCGTTCTCGAGGGGCCGCCCGGACCGCCCCACCTCGAGTGTACAGTGCCGACCTAACTTGACCCAGATCCAGCCCTGTCCTTTCGAGGCCCAGACGAGACCTGTCAAAGTTGACCGTTGACCTGGCCCCACCTGTCAGTGACCAGACCGTGGATCCCACCTGTCAGCCGCTGACTGGGTCCCGTCAGCGCTGATGTCAGCACATCCCCAGCTGCACTGTTCCTGCGCGCCACATGGCCCAATCAGGAGCTGCCACGTGTCAGCACCAGGTTAATCTGCCCTTTTTCTTTTTCCAAAAATAGAATAAACTTTGGAAATTCATAACTTCTTCATACGAACTCCGAAAAATATGAACCAAGTGTCCAAATTTTCATAAAAATAAGCTCTACGTCATAGGCTTGTGTATGAGTGCATTTGGAGTTATTGAATTTTATTGCTTCTTTGTGTTGACTCTATAGGAGCCGCTGACGCGGCTATTATGTCTCGTTTCAGAGGAGGATCAGCTTGAGGAGGACGACTACGAGTACGAGGAGGAGCTCGGTGACGATTTCACAGGTGCCACACCCCACCCAACCTCGTAGATCCTATTACGCATGGCATAATATCTAGTTGCTAGTGCTCAATTATGAATATCACCTGATGATAGGTTGCATGATAGAACTGCTTGATGAGCCTTTACCTTGTCGCAACCTTACTCCTGCACACCTGCTGATAGGCTAGACGCTTGCTTATTTTATCTATGATGCTTTACTTCTACTACGCTTATATCTGTGTGATAATGATGCGTGGTGGAGAGCATGGTCATATGGTTAAGGCACGTGGTGCCACTTTACTCGGGGAGAGTGCTGCGTGCGTCTTGGGTGTGTGGTGAGGGTTGAGTCGATCGGACAGGATTCTACGACGAGCCATGTGGGCGAGTCTTGCCGGGGAATGTGTTCTGGGCATTCCCGTGTGAGGTGCTTGTGGCGGACACATTGTGATGCATAAGGAGATCCCGGGGGTGAGAACCTTCGTGGAGCGAAGCCCTGGGAAGGAGGTGCTGTTGTAGCACGGACTGTTGTAGTCCCAAAAGAGAAGATAATCATGTCTGATCCCCCTAGGACCTGATATCTCTTGAGGACCGGAACCTTGGGACTTACGTGCTCACCACTCGCTCTTGAATGGGCGGGAGACGGATGTCTGACTAGCTAGGACGGTGCCACTACTACTAGGTTGTTAGCAGAAAGTGTCGGGAGGTACGGGCGTGGAGACCCACACCCTCCTTAGACAGCATAGTGACCACGGGGGCCCGGTACTATGTCTCACAGTCTCAGTGTGCCGGTGGTACCTATCCGGGATGTCCCAGTACTGAGTGGTAGGGTGGCATCGCACCGGTTAGAAAGCAGCCGGAATCAGCTTAGGCGGGGCACCGCCGATGATAGTGATCTTGTGGTTACGGGAGTACACGCTCTGCAGAGTTTATGAATCTATATATAGTCCGTGGGCCACTGGTATGGCTCTTTCCTAAGACCCACGCTTCTCGGGAGTAGTGAGAGGAGTCCTTCTATTTCTCCCCCTGGTGTTACCCTTCCGGCTGTGAGCCGCTGAGACAGGCTCCGAGAGGGAGTTGGACCTGTCGACTGAGTGCGAGAGGGTGAGATGTGTGTGATAGTGATGGAATGGGTTTGGATGTGTGGTTGAGATGGATTAAAATTTGATGAATTATATTATATAATATTGGTCACTGTTTGCATAGGAAACTACAGCCACATAATAGGTCGATTTGATTATATCCTTGCATCCCACCAAATACTACATAGCAAAAGCAAAGCATAGGGTAGGAGATGTGGCCAGTACAAACCGTACTGAAAATTATTTGGCAGGTGAGCCCGACTACGACTATGACGATGAGGAGGAGTAGACGTCTCGTTCCTACGCTCAGGCTTCTTTTTGGAGATTTTATTGTACTTCCGCCTTTTGCAGCTGTTCCAGAGGC
Source organism: Bothriochloa decipiens (assembly GCA_023333625.1). Lineage (NCBI taxonomy): Eukaryota > Viridiplantae > Streptophyta > Magnoliopsida > Poales > Poaceae > Bothriochloa > Bothriochloa decipiens. The sequence goes on from CM041644.1 coordinate 8,504,014, forward strand.
TGCTGCTACTCTGATGATTCCGCCAGTGTGGCGATGAATTATTTATGTAATTCCCCCTAATTGTAATCTTTTGTACGATGTATGGATCCTGTATCGACTACTGCGGGATAATGAGATGGTTTGATGCTTCAAACTATTATATTATCCGTCATTCTGTGTATTTTCCCTTCGTGGAAAATTGAGGATGTTTCATCTACATAACACAAAATAAAGACCTTATGCAAAAATATTCTATGATAAATCTAACGATACAAATTTGATATTATAAAACTTAACCTTTTTTTCTTGAAATCCAGTCAAAGTCTATAAAATTTGACTTGAGACAACTCTAAAAATCTATTTATTTAGGAACATGTAGAGAGAGTATATATTAGGGGCTTTCAGGGCTTAATAATGTCCATTTAGTATTTATAAACAGTTACCTTGGTGCATGCTTTAACTTGGAAAGTTCACTAGTAGAGAGGAATGGTCTTCCTATTCGATCCACACAACTTTATATGAGCTTTGTTACGAGTTCCTCCCGTACAAAAATATTCACCTCCCCTATTAATTACGAAAATTAATTAATTGTGTTTAAGGGCAGTTTAGTCCTCTTTCGTGTGCTTGCAGGTAAGGGCAATCAGCCTCACGTCCTGGCACCTAGGTCAATCAATCTGCAGCTACCCGTTACCCAATCCACCGGCACTAGCGCTGGTTTCCTGGTTGCACGAGGACGAGGCGCCTGCGCCATGTCTGCTTTTTTTCTTGAGTGAACTGGAGGGGCCAAAGCCCCTGCAGGTATTTTATTAAATCTTTAAAAGTTTAATACAGAGATAGAGTGCGCTTCCATCATGAAGGCCTCAAGAAACAAAAAATGAGTCAAATAAAATCCCTCGCACCGAGTTATCAATTACAGGCTTTGGACCCATTGATCAAAAGAATGAACTAGGCTTGGCTTGACTCTTAGACACCAGCTTTATCTCTGCGAAGAAACGCTCCTTGCATTCCTGAATGGTCCATTGGATATCATTGAAGATCATTTCATTTCTAGCTTTCTAAATCGTCCAGGCCATGACTATGCATGATACCATGAAGAATTGACTCTGAGATTGTGCTTTGATTGCAGCCACGTTCAGAAATGAGTCACCATCTTGTACTGTTTCAATGTTAATGATGGCCTAGCATTGTTGACCATAGGGACAACCCCAAAAAAGGTGTTGTACTGTTTCTTCTTGTTCAAGAAGGTAGGCACCACAATTATATGAATCCAATTGCATTGTTTTTCTTCTAAGGATATTTTTTGTGCTAAGCCTGTCTTTGAGGACCAACCAAAAGAAAACTTTATGTTTCGGTTGGCACTTGGATTTCTAGATCCACCTTAAGGCTGGCTCAATATCTTGGTGGCCCATTAACCTTTTGTACATTGTTGCTGATTTGAAGACATTACCACCATTTGGATAGCACCAAATGTCCTTGGAATTGTGTTCCAGATTTGACTGATTGATAACCTGCTCAAGTTCTGTCATCTGTTGGAAGGCCACTTGAGATAGAGGGAGGTTAAACAAGCTGCTGATGGGATTTGAGTTAAGAGCCAGCTGGGCAGTGCAGTTTTGATTTCTAGCAAATGAGAAAAGGTGGGGGAACTCATCCTTGAGGGCTGGGGAGATCCAGTTGTCTGTCGAGAAAAAACAGGAACTGTCATCCTTAATCTGAATGCTAGCAAAAATCTTGAAATTGGGAATGAGCTTGAGGACATCTCTCCACCAGAAAGAGCCTTTTGCGACAATGTCAGGCAATTTGCCATTCCTGTAATGCTTTTCCCAAACTAGGCTAACCCAAGGGATTTCTTTTCTGTTGAAGAACTTGTCCATATTTTTCATCAACTTAGCTTGATTCTGAGCTTTTAGGTTGATTATTCCTAACCCTTCTTCTTCTTTTGCTCTACAGACCATTTGCCATGCTGCTTTGGGCATACTATTACCATTGACATCATTCCCTCTCCATAGACATCTTTTTCTGAATTTATCTATCTGTTTGATGACACCTTTGGGTAGCTCAAGGGTGGACATATAGTACGTTGGTAAAGCAGATAGAACAACATTTGTAATCTGTAGTGTCCCAGCCTGATTAAGCATTGATGATACACCTCCTAGCCTTCTTTCACACTTGTTTACTAGTGGCATGAATTCAACAGTCCTTGGCTTAGTTGTGCCCAGAGGGAGCCCAAGGTAAGTGAAAGGTAGGGTTCCCTTGGAGCAACCAAAGGTTCTGGCTAAAAGATCCAGCTTCTCTTCTGTCATATTGATAAGCAACATCATTGACTTCTCATAATTGACCATTAGCCTAGTTGATTATGAGAAATTTAGGAGAACAGTCTTTAGAAAAAAGCCCCATGTCTGCTGCATGGAGCGAGCGAGAGATCACGGCTTAAGCTCCTCTTATCTTCTTCCAATTTTCAAACCATCCAATCAACCAAATAGATGACTCTCATTGTTTCTAAGCACGGTAAAATTTCACATATATTTGCACAGAGAGAACTCACAATAGATCGATTAGCTATAGGTTACACTTACACCGCAAGGATTAACTTAGCTAATAGTAATAGTCAACTATCGGTAGGTTCACAGATTTCACACTTAGCATGTGATTTTCTTCGTCACGCGTTTGAGTTCATAGGAACATACATCATGAAACATGTAAGCAGGAGCGGTCGTAGGAACAGTAGTAAAGTAGTTAGCATGCACCAATAGACGCGCGTGTAGTATATATATTTTATTTTTTTAATTAACCTTCTCCATTGCTACCACCACCAGGTCATCTTGTGTTCTTCTTTTTTTTGAAATCACGGAATACATTCAAGAAGTTGCTTTTGTTCGCTGGGGGTAGGCGCGGACTATCCCGTCTTCCCGTTTGAGGTTTGAGTCTATACGGGAGTGTCCTTTTACTTTTGACAAGTTATACGGTAGTGTCCTTAAATGTCGTCCAGCGCTCAACGGCCATACCACTTGTTCCATATCTGCCGTGACAACACAATATAATCCTTATACGTACGTGCTGTCGTGTCGTGTGTTTTCGTTTAGGGCCCTCTTGGTGAGGCAAGAAATTTATAAGAACCGTGTGAGTCCGTTTTGGATCTTCTTATTTTAGAGGAATTGAAATCTACTTAATAAGTTAGATTATGGGTCTATCTAGATATCTAGTGACAGATTTGTGAACCTAAAATCTGTCAAATTTTAGATGACACTGGTCAGCAGGCCATATATTTAGTTTGGAATTTCAGATTTCTCAACTTTTGAAGTTCATAAATAAGCCTATCTCAAATTTATAAGGTGGGAGATGATAATGGAATGAAGTAGATCACCATGCTATATTTGCGCTCCACAACTTAGTTTCATTCGATTCTAAGTATAGTCTAGCTCAAATGTATGCCTAAATTATAATGAATTCAATTTCAAATATCAAACGGGCTCTAATTTCTTTTATACGGTTCTTATAAAATTCTTACTTGGTCACAAAGAAGTCCCAAATAATGTACAGAAATACACGACACGACAACACGTAATATACGGATTGTGTTTGTCGACACGGCAGATGAAATGCCCAATACCTCGAGATCGATCTACAGGCCGGTATATATAATACTACGTTTTATGGAGTAAGTCCTTGAGCGCTGGACGGCATTTGCATTTAGTTAGGACTACTACGGTACAGGAGCACTGGACTACTCTACGGGAAATACGGGATCGTACCGACCCCCGGCTAGCAGATCCGCCGCAAGCAAAGGTACACGCAGACAAGTGGTTGCTATTTTCTTTTACTGGAAATGTCAATTGGCTTGCCAAGCGGAGCGATGAAAGTAGCGTAGAAGAATATGACCTGGTGGCAGGTGGCTGTCAGCAATGGGGAGAAGGTTGTCAATTGCTGCCAAGTATTGTTCCTACTGACTCAATTGCTCACCGGGTTTTTCCTCAGATTTTTAGATGCATCTTCTCAACACGTGAAGCCACAATGGGATTACGATGTGCTCGTCGTCTATAGAGTTTCTCTGGTGATTTCTTCAAGACCGCGTATTAGGATATGAATATAGTTGTAGATCAACGCGTGAAGCCACAATGGGACTACGGCGTGCCCGTCGTCTACAGAGTTCCTTTGATGATTTCTTCAAGAACGCGTATTAGGATAAAAATATAGTTGTAGATCAACGCGTGGAGCCACAATGAGACTACGACGTGTCCGTCGTCTACAGAGTTTCTCTGGTGATTTCTTCAAGAATGCGTATTAGGATATGAATATAGTTGTAGATCAACGTGTAGAGCCACAATGGGATACGACGTGTCTGTCATCTACAGAGTTTCTCTGGTGATCTCTTCAAAAACGCGTATTAGGATCTGAATATAGTTGTAGATCTGCTTGTGTTTGAATGTGAGTGTGGTGTGTGTGTATGGTGTTGGTGTGTGTTGTATACGGTATAGCTATATCCAAATAAGAGGAGTCAGAAAAAAAAAGTATTGTTCCTACTGCTCCTGCTTTACAGGTATCATGCATGTTCGTGTGAAACATTACTCAAACGCGTGACGCAGAAAAACACTTGCTGTAAAGTTTTGCGAACTGAAACATAGATTATTAGCTAGGTCATTGTTCCTTGTGGTGTAACTTAATTACCTATCTGGTTTTCAATTTGAAGCGTACTCCGTACATAGTCAATTTGCTCCGTACACTTGACTAGTAAGATCTAGCATGTGATTAGTGCCTAACGTCGTGCGACGACGGAAATAGTGTTCACTCGTTTGACCTCGAGAGAACCACTATAGAAATTGAATTGGGCATCCAGGAGGACTAAGAGTCAAAAAGTAATCGTACCAACCCTGTACAAGGTACACGAAAGAATTTTTACTGAAAAAGTTTACTATAAGAAAACAAGATGACCTGCATGGTAGCAATGCAAAGTCAACAAATTAAAAAAATGCACACTTTGTCAATTCTACTAACTAGTAACTACTGTCCCTATATATAGCACTCATGCTTGTATATATGTTTCACATGTTAGTCTGAATTATTATTCAAACGCATGAGTGTGGCGAGTGAATTGTTCTTATACTGATATCTTGGCCGGAAGCTGCCGAGTTGCGGGCAGGCCTGAATATATTTATGATACATACATGTACGCCCGTTTTGCGTTGATGGGGTCGTTATTAAAAAAAATAATGCGGGGTTTCGGTGTCCCACTGGCCTGCATAAAAAAATGCGTGCGATGTGCTTGCTAGAAACGGTGGGACTGTTTGGTGTGGGAACGAAGACAACACAGCGGCAAAGCAAGAGAACAAGAATGACGAATATGTACTCTGTTGTATGCTTTAACTTGGACACAGAGATCTCACAATAGATCTCGATTAGCTAGGTTACACTTGCACCACAAGGATTGACCAAGCTAATAATCAACTGTCGGTAGGTTTACAAATTTCACACTTAAAGCAAGTGATTAATTTTTCTGCGTCGTCACGCGTTTGAGTTCATAGGAACATGCGTCATGATACATGTAAGCAGGAGTGGTAGGAACAGTAATAAAGTACTCCGTAGTTAGCAGCAATTGAGGCGTACCACCACCAGGTCATATTGTTCTTCTACGTTACGCAAGTTGCACCCGCTTTGCAAGCAAAATAAATAAATTTGTAACATTTCCATTAAAAATAGCAATCACTTATTTAATGGCTATGAAACTTTTCATGGACACCGGGTAATAGACAACTCATGGCCATATATTTTAGCAAATAATGCAATCAAGATCGAACACGAGACACGATTTTTTTATGTAGAAAACCCTTACGGGAAAAAAACTACGGACGCCAACCGGCGATCTTCACTGTATGAAGAGAGTTTATAGAATGCAGGGAATACAATGAGTCATCAGCTCTTCCTATGCGGCTTACAAGATATATTTATAGGACGGACTGACTGCAGTCAAATACGGAAACAAATCCGCTAATAAACATTGCCGAACCATAGGCCCTCCAGACGTCCCCACAAGACTCGCGTTACTAATTCGAATCATATTCCAACAATATATGCAATAATCTTGTCTCGATCTTCTTAGATTCCAAATACCATTTTTATTGTGTGTGTGTTACCCACCAACTCTTCCATCCCTTCCTTGTCTCTTCTCACGCTATTTCAAGCTCGTTGAGCAAGTAGCAAATAAAAAACATCTGACATCTAAGAAAGTAATTTTCCATGCGCATGTAATTCTCATCCCCTGTACAACGCAAGTGTATATGATCCACGGAAAAGAATTGATGTTTTACTGTCTGTTCGTGAAGATTTTAACGTCCACACAAGCTCAACTCAATCCACTGTCAAGGCGTATCTTATAATTATATGAAGACTTTTAGTAAAACTAATCTGATGTGTCGTGCACTTTTCTATGGATTCAACCAAGGTTAGAGATGTGTGACTTAAAACAATGGTAATAAAGTAAACTATGACTTTGAACGGAGGAGAAGTATATCTTTATGCATCACAATTCACACATCTCATCATCACCAGATCGACGACCCCAGAGAAGAAAATATGTGTCGTGCATTGATGCATACATATACCACTTTCAGGTCTTGGTTCTACACTCAGTTTGGTGCATATGCATGCATTCAACCAAGTCAAGAATTTCATACTTTTTCACATATGAAATTGACGCGCACTTCTACAACAGCCACCCAGCTCACCAATCCAAGCATCCCCAGTCTCCAACCTCACCTGACCCCCGCAGCCGTATCCTTCAGCCCCTCCCATATAAACCTCGCAGAAAGCCAGAAACCTTCTACGTGTACCTTGCGTAGGGTGGGTGGGTAGGCACAATTCTCCTCTTCTTTTTGACTCCTGCTAGTCATAAATGTCAAGCGCTCAGCTTGTTAGATTAATCTAATATGCTACTCCTATATTATACTGTAGATCTCGAGGATTTGGGGTGGCATTTTACATGCCTTCACAAACACAACATGATCCGCATATTAGGTGTTGTGTCTTTCTGTCCATTATTTAGTATTTGAACAGCTTGATATGCTTGCTTTAACTTGGAAACTTTGCTGGTGCAGAGCGAGGTTAGGGATGGCGGATTTAGAGCAAATTTGATAGGGTGCGCGCTTGTGAGTGCAAGGTTTCACATAAACTGGGGGATGTGACATGGTAAAATATATGGTGCAATTGGCATTTTATTTTTTATTAACGACCTATGGCTTCTCCGTTGCTACCAGCCACCAAGATCATCTTCTTCTTCTACTTCAATTATTACTTGCATCGCTCGGCAAGCAAAATAAAATTTGTGTCATTTCCAGTACAAGAAAAAATAGCAACCACTGCGTGTACGTTGCTTGCTCGCGTCGGTCGGGTAGCCGGGGGTAGGTACGATCCCGTATTCCCGAATAGTAGTCCAGCGCTCTGTAGTAATAAGTACAGTAGTAGCTAGCAGTCGTAACTAAAAGGTCGTACCACTTGCTCCATCTAACGTAGTATACTGTAGATATATATCGATCTCAATCGAGGCTTATAGTAGCGTGGACATTTCATCTGCCGTGACAAAAACAAAATCCGTATATTACGTGTTGTCGTGTCGTGTGTTTCTGTCCTTTTAATTAGGGCCTCTCTTGACGAGGTTGTTTACACGAACCGTGTAAAAAAATTATAGAAATCATTTCATTTTTACAAAGAAAAATACAGGGAATAGAAAGAAAAAAAATCCCACGTTTCAAATTTCAAATAAAGGGTACCTATAGGTGATTGGGTGCAATGCTTACCTCTCACCCGACGAAGTGAGCTATGACGATGATCACCACTGGACACTGGTCAATATTGGTCCAAAGATGGTTGGTGGAGAGACGAACTGATCAGAACGACTCAGAGTGCCCCGAGTGGCTTGCAAGCAGGCCAAAGTCCTTGTTAAGTATTTCTCCATCCCGGCCGAGTCCAACTTTCCAAGGTAAAGCATGCATCAAACTGTAGTTCAAATCCCGTTAGAGACTGAATTTAGGTGTCTTTTCTCTTTTTAATGAAAAATAATGTAGTTCCTCCCAAGGTTGATCTCATCTCTTTAGTGGTGATCATCGTTGGGTAGCCCACTTCCTTTGTTTTTTTATTTATGATTATGAAGTGTGCTAACTTTGCGCCATTGCGGACCATCTTTTTGACTAGACTAGAGAGAAGACCCCCAAGGTAAATGCGATGTTTCCTTTGGAAAAAAATGATTGGTTACATGGTAAAAAACAAGTAAAGTTATAGCATGTGCAGCCATGACATTTATTTGTAGCCGCCCAGCGGGCATAATTTTTTTAAGAGTCCCGGACGATGAAAACGTGGGCTGTGGATTTGAGTATTTGCCAAGGCATGTCAAGCCAAGTTAACAATGTAATATATAGCATAAGGTCAGTCTCAACAGTATAATTCAAGTCTTAGTTTCAAAGAGTATATGCATGATCTATGATGTGGGCACGTTGTACAAACGACGGAGGACACAGTGAGGATGACGGGTGCGTGCTACGGACAATGACGGCCAACATGCATACATGGCAAAGATCAATCATGGGAACGTCCTACATATGGCACTTGATGTCTCCGAGGGGTATTATTATACTTGCTCTTAGGGTGGAGCAAGTAGCAGTAAAAAAAAATCTGACATAGAGGAAAGTAATTTTCCCATGGAAGTTTTGGTCACAACCACTAGGCTATTTTGGTTTCCAATATTCTTTTTCCCATGCAAGTAATTTTCCGCACAAGTGTATATAATCCATGAAAAATAATCAATGTTTTACTGTGTTCATGAAGACTCAACTCAATCCAACTATGAAGGCATATCTTATATGAAAAAATAAAACTAATCTGATGTTGTGCACTTTTTCTATGAACTCAATCCGTTAGAGATGTGTGACTTAGAACAAAGATACACTACTGTAGAGTTAAACAAAGATGACGCGACGATCAGAGACGGGTATTAACACGCATAAAAAAAAACATGAATTGAGACGGGTTGACATCATAACCGTCTCTACTAGTGTAATCTAAATGATACCCGTCTATAATTGCTGAATACAAGAGATGGGTGCAACATAGAAATATTTCAGATATACCAGAGTCGCACAATATTCAAGCCCGTCCGTGTCCAAAATCATAGATGGATTTTTATTACCTGTCTCCATAACAAATATTGAGATGAGTAGAATATTTATGATGATGCTTTATGTCACCCGTATATCTTTTTTGCAAGGAAAAGTATATCTTTTTTGCTTGGCGTGCATCACAATTCACAGCATCTCATCATCCACAGGCCCCAAGCAAGAAAAATATGTGCATAGATACCACTTTCAGGCATAGATACCACCTGCAGGTCTTGCGGTTCTCACTCGGTTTGGTGCATGCATGCAGTCAACCGAGTCAAGAATTTCATACTTACACATGCGAAATTGGCGCGCACTTCTACAACATACCCAGCCACCAACCCAAGTGCCCTCCTTGTCCGCGGCGCCGTAGACGGCTTCTTCAGCCCTTCCTATATAAACCTCGCAGAAGCCTGAAGCTACCATCCCAACCCCACATCACAGCCGAGCAGCTGAACAAGAGAAACGTAGAAACACTAACGCATAGCAACAGTCTCTAGCAAGGGCAAACAGTCCGCGCCGTCGTCAGGAAAGAGACGATGGCAATGGTGGAGAAGTTGACGACGGAGCTTGTCGTCCCGGCCGAGGAGACGCCGGCGGGCGCCGTCTGGCTGTCCAACCTCGACCTGGCGGCGCGTCGCGGGTACACGCCCACGGTCTACTTCTACCGAACGAACAACACGCCGGAGTTCTTCGACACCGACGCCGTCAAGGACAGCCTCGCCCGGGCGCTGGTGCCGTTCTACCCGCTGGCCGGCCGCCTCGGCCTCGACGCCGCCACCGGGCGCGTCCAGATCGACTGCACGGCCCAGGGCGCGGTGTTCGTGACGGCGCGGTCGGAGTACACTCTGGACGAGCTGCAGAACGAGTTCGTGCCGTGCGACGAGATGCGGGACCTGCTGGTTCCCGCCACGCCCGCGCCGAACCCGCCGTGCGCGCTGCTGTTCGCGCAGGTGACACGCCTGCGCTGCGGCGGCGTCGTGCTCGGCCTTGCCCTGCACCACTCGGTCGTGGACGCCAGGAGCGCCGCTCACTTCGCGGAGACGTGGGCCAGCATCGCCCGCGGCGGCGGCGGCGACGCACCACTGCCGCCGTGCTTCGACCACAGGCTGCTGAGCGCGCGTCCTCCGTCCACGCGCGCGGTGACGTACGACCACCCGGAGTACAAGCCCGAGCCATCGCCGGAGCACGCGGTGGCCACCGGTTCCAAGTACGCGAGCGCCATCATCACGCTGAGCAAGTCCCAGGTGCAGGCGCTCAAGGCGCGGTGCGCGGGCGCGTCGACGTTCCGCGCCGTGGTGGCACTGGTGTGGCAGTGCGCGTGCCGCGCGCGGTCGCTGCCCGCCGACGCCGAGACGCGGCTCTTCTCCATGGTGGACATGCGCGCGCGCCTAGCCCCGCCTCTCCCGCCCGGCTACTTCGGCAACGCAGTGATTCGCACGTCGGCGCTGGCGACGGTCGGGGAGGTGGTGGGCAA
>CM041644.1:8515006-8543730 GCA_023333625.1 Bothriochloa decipiens
GCGGCTTCGTGTACGTGATGCAGGCGCCCGGCAAGGACGGCGCCGTCGCGCTCGCGCTGTCGCTGGAGCCCGAGAGCATGCCGGAGTTCAGGAAGGTGTTCACCCAGGAGCTCGCGAGCCTCCAAGCGATATGATGACGTCGTAGATAGCACGCCTACGTAACCGTGCTGCCTGCGTCGTACGTACTCGTACATACTACTGCTGTAGTAAATGATGCTGGGGGGTTGGTAGGAGGTATACTCCATGTGTGTAGTAGACTAGTAGCTGTGTACACACCTGCCTGACCAGCAGAGGTACACCTATATACCGTGTAACGCTGTTGGCTGTTGTATATCTATTACTCGATGAGGTGACTTGCCTATCGTCGTTTGGTTGCAATGAGAGAGTGATAATCATAAGCTCGATCATGTCACAGCATCACACGTTTAATTTAGCATGAACTCCATGCATATAACAGACATGTGTCTCTTTGTTCATTTGCAGCAAAACGTTGATCGATCAACGACCACTGTCAGGTCACTCCTTTTCATTCGATCGGGGCAAGCCTAGCAGCAAAATCATGATTACATTGAGAAGTTGAAGAGTAGTAGTAATTAAACTTTGCTTCGTCAATAACGAAAACGCGTAATTTTTCCCAGCAGCTTCCGGATCGCGGTCAAAAAAGGTTACAGGGTCCGTTTGCTTAGCTAGTCGCACGCACATCACACATGCGTACGTAAATAATGCCCGTGCTATATACCACACGGTCGCACAAAAAAAAAAAATAGCACACACTTTGTCAATTGCTACTAATCTACTGTCCCTAGCTACCGCCCAGCTTATATATATAATATATGTTTCATGTTCGTCTGAATTATTCAAACGCATTATATATATGCTGAGTGAATTGTTCTTTAATCTTGGCCGGAAGCTGCGGGCCGGCCTGAATTTATATTATGACACATTTACATGTATGTATATATGTACATGTATACATGTGCATGTACTTAGTGTGCACGTTTGGCGTTGATGGGAGCGTTTTATTAAACATTCTTGTGGTGTAACATGTGGGGTTTCAGTTCCACTGGCCGGCCTGCATAAAAGAAATGCGTGCGATGTGCTTCCGAGAAATGGTGGTGTACAATATGTTTTGTGTGGGAGCGAAGACAACAGCGGCAAAGCAACATGAAGAAGATGGCGAATATACATGTACAACAGAGTATATATACATACTAACTTCTCATGATAATTTTTTATATGTGGTATAAGAATCATTTTATGCTACCTAACCCACTGTATATATATACGAGAATCATAAGTTCCCGCAAATTAAGAATCTGGAGCAGCAGCAAGAGCTAGCTTGTGTGCACCAAATTATCAACAAATGATGGTGCATTATTTCCACTTGACCCCTGCATCCACAGTGAGTAGTACACTGAAGTGAAACGACGAATGCAGAGAATGAGAACCCACGTCACCCAAGTCACCCGCAGCACCTTTATATTTGTGAGGCCTTGTTTAAATACCAAAATTAGTATCTAAAATTTACTATACAAAATTTTTATTCTCCGTTATATCAAAATGTCGGTACATATATGAAATACTAAATATAGATGAAATACAAAACTAATTACACAGTTTTATTGTACTTTACGAGACGAATATTTTAAGCCTAATTAATCAATGTTTGGATAATTATTACTAAATAAAAATAAAATTACTACAGTGTGACGGAACATTTACCCCATCAAATTTGGTAACTAAATGAGACCAGAAAAGCAATCGGACCTACTATAAGGAGGAAAAATGCGATTAAAATTTGACCATCTAGTCTAGTCTATAGCCCACCCAGGCGGCCGGCCCAAACCGGCCAACCCTAATCTTCTCCACACGCGCGCCTCACCCTCCCCAGCTCGCCACCCTCCTTGCGCCGCCGCGCGCCCGCCCTGCTCCACCGCGCGACCTGCCCCGCCGCTGCTCGCCAGCCCCAGCTCCGCCGCGCGACCCGCCCCGGCCCCGCCTCCCCGCGACGGCGGCCCCGACCCAGCCCGGCCGTGCCTCCCCGCGCCTCCCGAACCGCCCCGACCCCGGATCCCCGCCCCGGCCACGCCTCCCCGCGACGGCGGCTCCGACCCAGCCCGGCCATGCCTCCCCGCGGCGGCCGCGCCTCCCGAGCACCGCCGGCGGCCCCCGAGCCGCCCCGACCCCGGATCCCCGCCCCGGCCACGACCCTGCCCGCGGCAGCCGTGGGCTTGGCCGCCCGTCGCCGCGGCACCGCCCTGTGCGCCGTCCGGAAGCCGCCGTGCTTGGCTCCGCCACCGTCGTCGCGAGGAGGAACATTGGAGGAGGAGCAGCAGGGGACCGCCAGGAGGAGCATTGGAGGAGGAGGAGCATTGGCCGGCCGTGCTCTTTCCGTCGTGTCCGCGACCGCGTGAGGACACAGCCATGGATCCAAGTGCATGGGTGGTCGTGGCCTACTCTGCCCATCTCAAGCACTCCAGCAAGGTAATAGTAGCCGATTTACCCCTTTCCCATCTGATTCAACACTTGTGCGATTGCATCCGAGCAGTTAGGATGTACCATGAGTAGCCTTGGGCACTAATCTATTTTAACTCTATATTTTGTTTTCTATTGATTTACTTCAAGTCAGTTTGTGATTAGCCTTGGGTGTTGTGTGAACCTTTGCTATGTTTAGTAAGGAATGGCTATTTCAGGATCCAAATCTGTACAATTCAGGCAGTTGAACACTGATAATTCCATTTATCTCATGATGAATAGCAGTCTGCTTATTATTTTGGCTCAAGTGCTGCTATTACCAAGCTTTCTTTTTTATTAGGCTGTTAATTCAAAATCATAGCTAAAGGTTTTGTTGCTTCAAGAAACAAGTCTGTGTGGTTTAGTAAAGAATCAGGTGCCTACAACTTTAACACATCAATTGATTTCCATTGGTGCAGTGGACTGGCATGCTGTTATCTATACAACAAATGATTTTTAATCTGGAATCTATTTTTACTATTAACTGGTATTTCAGGTAATACTAGAGTGCAAGTAGATACTACTTTTCAGATCGCAGTATCTCCTGATACTTCTCTCTCGCTATTCTTTTCAGAAAAGTGTGATTGCCCACCAGTTGATCATCAGGCTCGTGCACAGCAGCTATGTTCTGAAAGTCATGTGAACAAGGCTCATTGTATATACCGATTTTTTTTACAGGTATGCATATATTCTGGTATGCACACATACTCTTCGGGTATATGTTTATGTTTATGTATGTGCACATACCTCTGTGAATAAGTACAGAGATATAATATTTTTTGGGCATTAGCAAATAATTCCGACGTTTCGATTAAAAATGTATACATTCTGGTATATACATACTCTTTTCTACAATTGTATATACACATACTCTCTAATTAAGAAGTATATGGACCAGCCTTATGAAGTTAGAAGTGAGTATGTATGTGCACTCTCGATACATGTCCAAATTAGCAATCTGCATCTGATCTCCATTCAATTATGTCATTGGAAATTAGAAGTGAGTATGTATGTGCACTCTCGATACATGTCCAATTAGCAATCTGCATCTGATCTCCATTCAATTATGTCATTGGATCATTGGATCATGAGAGTAATATGCGTGATACTATTTTTCAAATGTGAGTATATATATATGTGCAAGTGACTGGTAATCTGTGAGACATAAATAAATAGTACTGCTATGTGCCTATTGATTCCTAAAGTAAGTTCAGTAGAAGAATCATGCTCCTAATCGACCATTTTACTATCAATCGATGTTAAACCACAATCAAGAATTGTCAGGACACAATTTTTTTTATTCTAAAATAATTCCTGTGCATGGTATGGCCAGTGCGCCAGTGGTGCTGCGAAGTGCGAACGTTTATAGTCGCTGCAGCTGACACTATCTTATTTTCATATTCATTGACATTAGGGCTGTCCTATTGATGATAGTAGTGGAGGTGCTATTTTTCATAATATTGTACTATTGTAGTATTTGTGACTTCCTGCCCCTGTATTTTCATATTCATTATCTAATATTGTAGTATTTGTGACTTCTATAATATCATGTAATAAACATTGAGTTATCAGTTGAGCTTCTTTTTCCTGAGCAGGTAGTTAGATATTGAGTACATTACTACTCCAGAACTTGATTCCTGTATAATATCATGAAAACGGTGGGAATATAGGATAATTGTATATATAGAGTATATTACTACTCTAGGAAGTTGATTCCTGTATAAGAATTTAAAAAAAAATAAAAAAAACTTTGCTGAGTGCCTGTGCACGGGCACTTGGCAAAGTAATGGTTTTTTAAAAAAATAAAAAATTTTGCCGTGTGTCTTGGTTGGTGGCACACGGTAAAGTAATTTTTTTAAAAAAAATAAAAAAACCTTTGCCGTGTGTCTTGGCTGGTGGCACACGTTAAAGTAATTTAAAAAAATAAAAAAAAACTTTACCGTGTGCCTTGGCTACGGCACTTGGCAAAATTTGTTGAGTGCTGCTCCAAGGACACGGTAAAGTTTCTTTGTCGAGTCATATTTTGCCGTGTGTTTTGCCGTGTGCTGCACACGATAAAGTCTTTGCCGTATGTAAAAAATTCTTTACTATGTGTAATTACACACAGCAAAGTACTGGTTTCCAGCAGTGATAGCACGCCTACAGACGTAACGTACCATGCTGCATGCGTACGTCGTACGTACTACTACTGTTGTACGTGTTAACTCCCTTCGTCTCTATTTAATTATCGTTGTTGGTGCGCGTGTCACAAGTTTGACTCGATTTGTTAAAAATATGAGCAATATTTATATCTCTAAATAAATTTATTAAAAAATTAGATTGAAAGATTTTTCTAACGATACTAATTATGTATTATAAATATTAATATTTTTTAATATATAATTGTCGATAATTATTTTTTAAAAAACGCAAGCGATGATTAAAAAGGGACTCGGAGCAGTTGTGTACACACCTGCCTGACCGGCCGGCAGACACCTACCGTACCACCGGTGTCTCTATATACTAGGGTACTCAGGTAATTGTGTCCGATCGTCAGTTGGTTGCTGTAGACAGTAATTATACTCCGCTAGCTGTATCAGAAGCAGCTCATGCGACATCATCACGTTTTAATTTGGCATGAATTAAACCATGTGTAATGCACGTATCTGTTTGTTAATTTGCAGTAAAAAGCGTCGATCTATCAACGACCCTGTCAACAAGCCACTCCTTTCGTCGTTGGGCATCATAGCAGCAATTCCAGCAAATTAGTACATTGAGAAGTTAGAAGTACTTACAGTAGTAATTAACTTTACTTCGTCAATAATTAACGAAAACGCGTAATATTTCCCAGCAGCATCCGGGTCGGTCAAAAAAAAAAAGTTTACCGGAAGCAGCAGGGGAGAGTCGCGATTCGTTAGTTGGTGGCACACACATCAGCTCGCACACGTAAGACGTCAACAAAGCATTCCAAGCAGGGGATCCTTTTTCCACCATTCCAAAACTAACTGGTTGACACAATGGACTCGAGACGACGGCAGCCGTTGAATTGGGGCAACCCTGTGCAGTTGGTCAGCGGGTGCCAGCCGCCAGCGTCATGGTGACGATGGGTTGACGCATGCAGTTCTCCCCAAGTCCCCATGCAAGGACGGAACGGACGGCGAGGCGTTCACCAACCTCCGATCCGTCGTCGTCGTCGAACAGTGTGGACTGGTCAGAAATTTTCAACCCCGGCCCGTTTCATGATGCTTCCGTTTGACGTTTCGGTTTGGATCCCACCCGGCCGGCCCAACACAATCATCGGCAGTCACGGTCATACTGAATTAACCGACCGGTCTCGCTTCGACGTGGATATTTCGCGTACAGGCACGTGCTACTTGCGAGGGAACCTCCATCTCCGTTCAAAGAAAATTGCCGATGTGATGTAGGTGTCATGGGACGATGTTTCCCCGTGGTGTACGTAGATTCCTTCCCTCCGGAGTGCGGTCGGTCAGAGTTTTGGTTCCGATCCCACAGATTGTGCAGAAAGCTCTGGCTGCTGAGACGTTTTGAGTCCACCCCCTTAGACAGCTAACCCTAGAGTCAGGTGCTAAAGAGCATTTTGCAGTTAGGCCATGTTTAGATCCCTCCAAAAGTTATAATTTTTTCACTCTCTCTTCATTATATCAATATTTAGCTGCTTGTATGGAGCATTAAATGTAGATAAAAAAATAACTAATTACACAGTTTAGTTGAAAATCACGAGATGAATCTTTTGAATCTAGTTGGTCCACGATCGGACAATATTTATCAAATAAGACGAAAGTGGTACTATTTATCGGGTTCATTTTTTTCCACGATCTAAACAAGGCCTTATTTCGGGACAAAATTCAAATGTTATTATAAGTGTACTTGTTTTTTAGAATGAAGGGAGTACATCTAAAAGACTTTTAAAAAACGATGACTGTTTTAAATCCATCCGGCTAAAGTTTAGCTAGTTAAAGTTTCAAAGGTAAACCTAAAAGTTTTTCCAACTTAACTTTAGTTGAGGTGTTTGGATCCTCCAGCTAATAAGCTCGCTAAACCTCGGCTAAGTTTAGCGAGGTTGAAACACCTAACTCGGCTAAACTTTAGCTAGTATTTTAGTTGTACTAGCAAAATGCCCGTGCGTTGCAACGGGAGGCATGCTATTATATGATTCTCATACTGATAGTACTAAATATATTTTTAATTAATTTATTAATTGTGTTTATTCCAACATTAAATAAATCAAGTAATTATAAGATTGGTTGTCCTCGGCTTGCTAGTTGGTCCGTGAAAACGTACGGAGAAGAGGCGCGAGTGGGGTGGGGGGATAACAACCACCATTTACACCAACTAAAATTTATATCTTATATCTTTTTTATGTCATTTGGTGATTACGTAACCCAATTAAACAAAAATGAATATGGAGTATCACTATCAGGTATAACTTGAACGAACTCACACACTCCATACTCACACCATACGCACACATGTGCGTGTCTGTACGCACACAAAGAAGAAATTGGGATGCTCTCCAGTCTCCTATGTGCGGAAAACATGCAGTACCATCGCACGCGCATAAATGCATGTACTCTACAAATTTTTGGAAAATTCTAGAGTAAAGGTGTCACGGCGTCCCACTGCATTGCCCTATCACTGGACCACATGCACATTAACAATATGGAGCATCACTTTTGAATCTAAGAAACCTAAAGAGAAGGCAGTAATTTCATAGACATATCAATAGATGACCACTTAAACTACAGTAATTTCATAGACATATCAATGGATGACCACTTAAACTAATTGGGACTTATCAACTGAGTTACATTCTATTTCGAACCATATTTAAGTATAGCATGTGAGCCCCTGTGGTATATTTTTATAGTTTTTTTTTGGCCAAGCACAATGGGGACGTGAGTATTTGAAACTGTTACAAAGTAAAAAAAAAACTCCACTTTTTTTGTCATCACGTGAGCCCCTTGGTGTGGTGGCAAGCGCCTTGTATTTTTGGTCTTTTTATCTGCGCAGGTAGAAACGGAAACAGAAATTAAAAAAAAAACTGCACGTAACCTGGCTGTGAACGGAGACAAAACAGAATTAAGGCTGTGGCGGACAGAAAGAGAGAAAGCGGACAAAAAAAGTTTGTGGGAAATTTTTATGATTTATTATTCATTATGTAGGTATGGGCGGGAAGTAATCTATATTAGGTAGTTGTCCTATACGGATTGCAAGTGAGGAAGACGTACAGTATACGGATTGCAAAAATTTTGAACGAAAGAAATCTTATTATATTTGGGCGGGTCATATTGTATATGTATAGTATACGGACTGCAAATCTTATACTATTACTATATTTGGTGGAGATATGAGCGGCGGAAGAAAAATAGTAAGAGATATGACCGGCGGAAGAAAAAAAGTTTGAGGAAGACGTAGATAGAAATTTTCATATTATATATTAGGTAGAGATTGTTTGGATTTGGATTTGTAGCGGCTGGATTTGGCCACAACTATACTGAAATTTTCATTTCATTTTTGGAGCTTTATAAACCCGCTCATTGCTTTTGCGTGATAACACATTTCCTAATCCGGGGGAAGCTGCATCCGAACTGGTAGTAGATTACTCAGACTACTACCAAATCACTTTGGTAGTAATGGAATGGTAGAAAGTTGGACTAATTTGGAAACGTTGGGCTATTTACGTTATACGGTACCTATTATTCGTCTATTCCGTCTGTTTTTTTTTTTGGTTTCTAAGTCTGTTTTTATTAGTCCTAATGATGATGAATGAAGGGATGCATAAATAAAAAATGCCAACCTAATATAAATGCCGGCCCACTACAGGTGCCGCCCCACACAAAGCCTGCTTGAAGAGGGCTTTCCATACACATTACAATTTATCGCTAATAAGGATAAAAAAACAAGAACTTAGCCCAGGGAAGCCATTTCAAAGCCCAAAACATGATAAAGAGGCACTCTTTTTTTTTTAGATAATGGATAAAGAGGCACTCACATCTCACATCCTGTCGACAAGAATTTCTAAAAAAAAAAAATCTCGTCAGTAAGATCTCGCTTAGTTGATTAGCCCCCGATGTGTACCATGTCTAGTTTCATATCTTTATTTTTCTGATGAGAACATGCGGTGGGTTAAACTTCCCCTAAAAATATCTTGCCTTGAGCTCTTTCAACCACTACTGGATCCACCGTCTTTGTCGAGTGCCGGCCACACTCGGCAAAGGCACCTTTGTCGTCGGCAAAGGCTTTGCCGAGTGCGGCTATCGGCAAAGCCCACTCGGCAAAGAATTGGTCGACAAAAGAGTCTTTGCCGAGTGCCACCTGGCAGGCACTCGGCAAGGCTTTGCCGAGTGCCACGTCAGCACTCGGCAAAGGTAACGGGCGACGTCAACCTAACGGCACCTTTTGCCGAGTCTGACGTGACAGGCACTCGGCAAAGATATTTTATTTTATTTATTTTTTAAAAATTATTTGCCGAGTGCCACGCCTGGCACTCGGCAAAGATTTTTTATTTTTTTTAAAAAATTGTTTGCCGAGTGCTGGCGCTCGGCAAAGGTATGGTCTCTTTGCCGAGTGCCACGCCAGCACTCGGCAAAGCTGGGCTCTGCTGGAAAAAAATGCCCAGCTTTGCCGAGTGCTGGCACTCGGCAAAGCTGGAAATTTTTTTGTTTTCTTTTCTGTTTTCTTGCATTTCAGACATGCAATTTCACATATATTCATGACAATAGACTAGAATATCATATAAAAATCATATTTCATCGTCAAATGGCGTCTCAACATGAATTCATACATAAAGGTCTTCAAATTCATCTGTTACATCGATACAAATTCATAACATGTCCAAAAGAGCGACAAGTTCATCGATACAAGTCCACAAGCGGGCAGTAGAGGTACCTACCTCGACCTGACGTCCCCAGGGGCCCAGAGCCCCCACCTTGCTCCCACGGATACCACCCTGACCGCGGCGCCGACTTAAACATCCAGTAGGGCGGCGGAAGCAGAGGGCCGCTTGCAGGCCCGGAGTGCCCCTGCTGCGTCGGTAGAGGAGGAGCGGTACCTGGCCACGTGAACCCCTGAGTCGGGAAGGTCGGGCCCAGTGGAGGGCTGGCATCTGTAGGAGTCGGGTTCGAACCCGTCGACTGTTCCTGCACAAAGGCCAAGTGATCTCATTAGTATCTGCAGGATGACCGCACAAGCTAAAGCAACAGGCAATATACTCACCGGAGTCCCTATAGGAGTAGGCACAGGAATAGGTGGTGAAGCGAAGATCGAGGCAGGGAGCTTGTCCTGCTGCACTCCCGGGATCTGAAGGGTCTGGAAGTAGCCGGCAAAGTCCTGCATCTAACGCTGGTAGTGCTGCGTGATAGCCGCCAGTTGCCGCTGATGGGCCACCGCCTGGGCCTCCTGGTTCGCCTACAACTGTGCGATCTGGGCCTGCAATATTACACCCGCAAGGTTGATGGTATGTGAAGGCAAGGTACATGTGTGAAACAAGTGAACGACGAATAAAACTGCACTTACCTAAAATGCCGAGAACATCTGCACGTTGCTCGGCTGCCAAGGCGCTATGGGGATGTCGGAGGAGCTCCTGGTCCCGTCTCGTCAAATCTGGCTCAGCATGGGAACAGAGGACGACTTGATGGTGCTGTTGGCCATCCAGTACCGGCCGTGCTGCTTCTCTCCTCCCAACCTCATCAAAAGGTCTGTGTCCAGGGGGTCGGTGGCGGGTTGAACGTCTCCCCATGGCGCTGGCGAGCCGTGGAGGTGTACTCGGTGAGCTTGGGGTAGACGCTCGTGTTAGTGTACGCGTCGGGCCCGTCCGCTGGGTCATAGACGTTGTCCGCCGCCATCGCTTTGCCCTTGTGAGAAAGGACGTACCCCGTAAACTCGTTGATGACCTGCCCACCATGCAACTGGGTCTGCGAGGAAAACACAAACATGGTTATAAGTAATGACAATTGAGCGCTAGAATAAATAGATCAACAGAAGCATACCCATCTTTCTATGAACAATGGGAGGGACTGGTTCTCTTGGTGGTGTGGTGCCTCTCGCATCTGTAGGCGGCGCTCCCGATATTCTCTGCGCCTCTGGTACGCCGCGTTCATGGTCCACTCACGCGCAATGGCCGCCCAACAGTCCCGGTACTTGTCGCAGCACTCCGGACACATCTGCATGACATCAAGTATTTGACATGCCAGAAGAAGAATTGAATGTTTCACGGAAGAAGTTAGAATGAATGTTTTCTACTTAATTACTTGCATGTACTGCGCCTCGGTGAGGTCGGTCTCCTCTGGAGTAGCATCTCCCTGACCTGCGGCTTCTTCACCACCTGGCCAAGCACGTCGGCGTAGTAGGTGATGATGCACTGGAGATGCGCCTCGTGGTATAGGTCCTTGAGACGATCTTTGCAGACCGCCTCCTGCACTCGCGCCGCATGCTGCTCTCTCCCCTCCTCGCACGTGAAGAAGTCCTACACATAGAACTCACACAGAACTCATCATTGTTTCAAGAACGTCCAATGAATGCGTAGTATTGAGAAATGCGATACGATGAAAAGACTCACCTAGAACTCCCTCTTGATCTTCGCCGCTAAGGTTTCGTCGTTGGAGTCTGTGACGCTGGAGAAGTGCTCCCACCTCATGGGCGCCTATACCTCACCCTTGTGGGTGACCAAGTCAGGGTAGTACTCCCTAATCAGCAGACCCTGGATGCCATTGATATGGCGTGAACCGCTTCCTCCGCTCATAAACGTCCAGCTACTGCACGAGTCATTAACAATAATTGTTAGTCTGTAGTTCGATTTTCAACATGCCATATGAACAAGTAGTGAAATCAACAATGGATACTTACGTCTCACCCACGGGTCGAATCACCGGGCAGTGGGAACGGAGTGGCCATGGGTCAGGGAGCAACAAGGCCCACGCTGGTAGGGCTTGCTCGAACCTAAGGAAGTCATCTCGCCTGGTGTCGGCTCACCCCCGTCGTCGTTGTCGTCGTTGTCTCCGCCGTCGGTCGTCGTCGTCGTCCCCCTTGCGGGGCCTCCTAGAACTGCAGCCTCCTCATCGACGTGCGATATCCGCTGGGGGCATCCCCACTACTGGTCAACGGCTCCACCAACACCTCCTCCTCCTCGTCGTCGTCGGCGATCGCCTTCTCCTCATTGTGGATCTGGTACTGTGAGAGGACCTTTCGTTGCGGCCGCTGCCGCCTTCCGCCCGGCATTTTGTCGAGTGCCTGCAATGACAAAGATTAAAATAGTTAGCATAAATAAATGACAACTACTTGTAAAGAAACATAATTACAAGGATAATAATAACAATATAGTATTACATGAATTAGAAATTATCTCCGCGAATGGCAATATGGCTGGTGTGTAGTCATCATCACTATTGTTGTCATCACTATCAATATTGTTGAGCTCTCTTAAGTGTCGGGTATCATCTCCATCGCCATCATCTCCATCGTCATCATCATCTACATCGTCCTCAACAACTCCATCACGCTCCATCTGCCATCGCTCAAGGATTCGTAAGTCCTTAGCATCCTGCACCTCATCACCCTCGTCCTCATCGATGTCGTTGTCTACTTCCATGTCCATCAACGAAAGAATGTCTATCTCCAAACTCCCTTCTAGCCCCTCAGGTTGATAGAACTCATCTGTCTTTGGGTCAAAGTTGTAATCATCATAGTTTGAGACAGCTTTACCGTGCGGCGATACCAAGTGCACAAGGCTCCAACCCGCAATCTTCTCGTCTTTTTGGCACGCCCATGGGAGGTAATAAACTTGCGTGGCGTCTCGATTAGCCACAATATAGACATCGTCTCCTTTATAGTTGGAATCCTGTCAAATTTTGACTTGTCTAATCTTAAGGTCTTTTTTTGTGACATCAGGATCGAACCAATGGAATTTGAATACCGCTGGCTTAAAAGCTTTGGCACCCAAAAATTTGAGCCTGTATATCTCTTCGACTATGCCGTAATAGTCCTTCTCATCCGTGCCGGGCATACGAACTCTGCAGCACGTGGTTTTTAGGTTGGGTCGACTCTCCTCGTAGCTTCTCGTGCGAAAGCGATAGCCATTCACATCATAAACGGTGAATGACTTGACCCTATGAGAGAAGCCACCGCCCACCTATTTCAATTCGTCACTCATTTCCGCATCTGACTGGGCCTGCAAGGTCAGGATAGGTAGATCGTTACATTACTCGCTCCTAGGAGCAAAGTGGAATCTCAAAGTCGGAATGAGGTTACTCGGATGGTACCTTTGTACAGAACCAGGAAATAAAATTGGGCACACCGTGTCAAGAAGATGGTCTTCTTCTTGCTCGGTAGGAGCCCTATTGCCTCTCTAGTGTTCATTAATATATTCCCTAAAAAAACAAGAGACAAGGGGGTCGGGTCGATAGGTGGAGGATAGTGACGGCGTATGTAACAAGCTCATTGAGAACTTACTTCTGATAAGAAATGCATTCATCAAGGTTCAACAACAAGTAGCTCATGATAGTGCGCCACTCATCAACCGCGCTTCCTCTTCCGAGATCCTCTTGAAAAAGGCTGAGGTTCGATGAGTTCTCATCGGCATTATAACGAGGGCTTGGATTGTGCGCACTAGGAAGTTTCTCAATATAGTACGCCTGTGTGAAGGTCGACACCTCCTCCAGAATGAATGCCTCTGCCACAGAAGCCTCAATTTTGGCTTTATTTCTACACTTTTTTTGAAGAAGCTTTAGACACCTCTCGATTAGATAGCACCAACGGGCCTGCACGGCCCCCCAACCGTGCCTCGTGCGGTAGGTGCAAAATCAGATGCTGCATCGACAGGAAGAAGCTGGGTGGAAATATCATCTCTAACTTGCAAGGCAACAAAGGTGCATCCTTCTCCAGGTCAAGACAAATGTCCCAAGATAACTCCTTGGCACAAAGCTGGCGGAAGAAAAAGCTCAACTCTACCAGGACGCGCCACACTAGCTCGGGGAGGTTTCCCCAGGTCATCGCAGGAAGAATCCGCTCAATCCATATGTAAAAGTCATGACTCTTCATCCCTAATACTTTCATAGTCTCCAAGTGCACTCCCCTACTTAGATTCGCCGCATACCCATCAGGGAACTGTAGCGTCTTGATCCATTGTAATACTTCCTTCCTACCTAGCCTTTTCAGGATGTAATCGGCCGGACCCTTTTTCCATTTCTTGCCTGACGCAGGGGTCTTCATCACTAGCTTTGGTCTATCACAAATCCTTTCCACGTCCAGTCTAGCCTTAACGTTGTCCTTTGACTTCTTACCAATGTCCATGAGTGTTGCCCAAAGTGCCTCAGCGACATTCTTTTCTATGTGCATTACATCGATGTTGTGTGAAGAAGGTCCTTAAAGTACGGTAGCCTAGTCAAGCCCGATATATGAGTCCACATGTGGTCGTTACCATATCCAATAAAACCACCATTCTTTTTATCAATTTAGAGAGCCTCTATCTCGGCAAGGAGGTCAACAGGGCTCTTAAACTGAGGAATAGGGTCAGTGACTTGAACACCTTTCGTGAAGTGCTTTTCATCTCGTCTCAATTCATGGTTCTAAGGCAGGAATTGTCGATGTTTGTCGAAAGAAGAATACTTGCCACCCTTGGCCAGCCAGGTGAACATCACATCTGCCTTGCATATTGGGCAATGGAACTTCCCGTGAACAGACCACGCGCTGAATAAGCCATACGCTAAGAAGTCATGCATTGAATACTGGTACCACACATGCATTGAGAAGTTCCTCTTTGTAGCTCGGTCGTACGTCAGTACCCCCTCTTCCCAAGCATGTTGCAATTCATCCTACACTGGTTGCATGAATACACCCATATTGTTGCCCAGGTGTCTAGGTATTATCAGTGTCAAGAACACGTTCCTGGGTTCAAACATGACGTCGAGGGGAAGATTGAGGAGGATCACGAACGCGGGCCAACAAATGTACGGGGCCGCCATCATTCCAAATGGGTTGAACCCATCTGTTGCCAGCGCTACGCGTACATTCTGAGCCTCCATAGCCTTGCCAAGATTCATGTCATTGAAGTGCTTCCATGCATCACCATCCGCTGGGTGTGCCATCTTGTCACTGTATCTTTTGCTATTCTTGTGCCACGTCATCTGTTTCACAAACTCCTCTGCCATGTACAGCCGTTGGATCCTCTGTTGGAAAGGAAGCTGCTATATGACCATCTCGGGGATCTTAGATTGTTTCTTCTTGTCATCACTGTCTTCTACCTCCACAAACTTAGAGGTTTTGCACTTTGGACAATGTGTTGCTGTCTCATGGTCTCCCCTGAATAGGACGCACCCCTTCGGACAAGCTTGGATCCCCTCATACGGCATCTTAAGTGCACGAAGGAGCCTCTGTGACTCGTACATGTTCTTCAGCAGGGTGTGAGGATCCGGAAGCAGTTTGCCAACAACTGTCAACATGATATCGAAGCCGTCTCGACTAATGCCCAGTTGTGACTTCAATGATATTAGGCATGAAATGGCATCCAATTGCGAAACCATTGTCTTCTCGTGAAGGGGCTTCTATGCCGCCTCCATCATGGTGTAGAACGTCTTTGCGGTTTCCTCTGGATCTTCCTCCACCTCCATTCCTTCAACGAACCGTGCATCGTGAAAGTCTTCCATCATGTCTGCCATCCCGGCATCTACATCATACTCCTCGAGGAGGGGTCTCACCACCCTCTCCCTAATACGATGGTGTTCACCATGGTGGATCCAACGAGTATAGTTTGAAACAAATCCGTTATTGTGAATATCTACTGCCACCTGACGCTTTCATTTCTTTTTCTTGTTCTTACACTTGCTGTAGGGACATGGCATCTGACTCGACCCTTTAGCAGCTGGGCCAAATGCATGCTCCAGGAAAGCATCGGTCCCCCTAAACCATTCCAAGCTCTTACTTGCGAAGCCCGTGTACATCCACTCACGGTCAGCCATCCTCTGTCATGCGCCAATGTAAGCGAGTAATAAAACCAGCATTTGCATCTACAAGGCGTTCCTACCATCTAATAGGTGAAGGATAGGTCTTAATCCCATCCAAGGATGCATAGATGAGGTTAGCTTCCATGCTCCGCTCCCGTCCAAGACGGAATTTCGGCAGCACCTCCCCGCTGTTCTCCCGATACACGTCCCGGCAGGGAGATCACATGTGGAGATGTCTTGATTTTAGGCACCCGACGTCACAACTTGCTCGAAACTTTCTCAATTTTTTACCACAGCCTCCACATGCTATGACAACACACCTCGACACGTTTCGTCATTTTCGGACTTTGTTTGGATTTTATATAATTTAAAAACACTTTTTCCGCACGTAACTCATCATGTTACGACACCAACATGGTCGTAAATTCATGCAAGGTCCTAGATACGGCCTCAACATACTCCGAACATCATGGATACCATTTTTTGAATGACCAAATTTCATTATTTCATGTATCTGCAGTTCAAATTTGGAGTTATCGAAAAAATTCAAAGAAACAAAAATAATTGAAGAAATATAGCACAAAAGTCAAAATTATCCCAACTTTTGAAATCAATATGTATTTACTGTATCAAGGCCCCACAAAAAAACTAAAAAGAAAAAAATTATGCTTTGCCGAGTGCCAGCGGTGGCACTCGGCAAAGAGGCCTTTGCCGAGTGCTGGCCGACGTGGCACTCGGCAAAGGCTGTCGCCCTGGCCGACCCTAAGCCCGCCACGTTGCAGGCCTTTGCCGAGTGCCTGGCACTCGGCAAAGGTGGCTTCTTTGTCGAGTGCCTAACGACAGGGCACTTGGCAAAGGGGACGGCCACGGATGCCGTTTGTCCATGCCCCGCTTTGCCGAGTGCCCCTCTTTGCCAAGTGCGAGGCTCTCGACAAAGAGCCTATTTGCCGAGTGCTTTCCTTTTCCGAGTGCGGGATACTCGACAAAGAAGTCTTTGCCGAGTGCTGGGGTTTGGCACTCGGCAAAGAGCCTCTTTGCCGAGTGCCCTTGTTTTGCCACTCGGTAAAGTTTGCGGCACTCGGCAAAGCCCCGTTTCCCGTAGTGAACGGCTCCAAAGAAACAAGCAATATGAACGATAGCCGCTGGCATCCTATCTCACTGAGACAACGAAAGCAAAACTACACCAGTGCTTTGTGCTTGGAAAGCACCCGTTAGTCTAAACATCATACAAAAAAGGGGGCTTATCAAGTTGTCAAAAAAAGGGGGCTTATCAAAAAAAAGTGTGCAAAGTGGGTGGATCACGGATTTGCTGATTCTTCTTTGACATGAAGGGCAGACGTGTCCTATAGTTTGGCCATCCACGAGACTGAAGCCGGTTTGTCATCCATAAGAAATTTTGGACTTTTTTTAGGGTCAACAATTTTGGATTGTTAGATAAGCGAGGAACTTGTGGTTCAGGGATATCCACCTGTTCATATAGGTTACTCTCATCATTATAAATTATAAGTCGTTTTAAAAAAAAGGTCAAAGTGACTTATAATGTAGAACAGAAGGAGTATTTACAAATTGGGCCAAATATGAATATAATCAACAAGAATTGAACTTTCAAATTATGTTGTCTTGCATATCAGGATTCCATCTTGTTATTTTCACACAAATCAACAAAATCACCGAGGTGTTGAACTGAGGTGATGGAAGTGAGGTTTAGGTGAGTGACAAAAAAGTGAGACTCAAATATCTATAAATATGTGCTCTCTTTATTCGTCATGAAATTAAACCAATATACACATTCATATAGTCATGCATGACTTGGCATCCAAGCAAAGACTTCACAGCTTAGAGCTTGACACTCTCATTCACATGCACGTATGTAGTAGCACATGCCATGGACGTTCGTAATAACCGTACCTGGCATTGCATGGATCAACAGCAATATATATACGTCATCATTACGCAGGCGCGCACACACGTCTATTGTAATAACCGCCACGTACACGTTCCACACACATGCAACTCGGTTCCACTACTCGGAGGCTTCGAGCTATATGTATGCTCGACACGTGTCTACAGCACCTCCAGGCCGGCGAGCTCCTCGGCGAACACCTTCCTGAACTCCGGCATGGTCTCCGGCTCCAGCGACAGCACGAGCGCGAGGGCCCCTTCCTTCCCGGCCGCGTTCATGACGTACACGAAGCCGCTGTAGTACATGAGCGCCGGCCCCATGAACGCCGGCGCGCCCCAGCCGAAGTTGGCCTTGTACAGGGACATGCCCACCCAGCTGATGGCGCGGAGGTGCGTGCGCGAGATGCCGCTCCGGGGCAGGTTCATGGCGTCCACGCCCTCCAGGTAGTCCACCAGCGACCGCGCGTAGTCGTCGCCCTGGCTCGTCGCCGCCAGCGCGCGCCGCGCCGCGTAACCCACGGGGTTGCCCACCACCTCCCCCGCCGTGGCGGAGACCGACGTGCGCACCACCGCGTTGCCGAAGTACCCCGGCGGGAGTGGCGGGTCCAGGCGAGAACGCATGTCGATCATGGAGTAGAGCCGTGTCTCCGTCTCCGGCGGCAGCGCACGCGCGCGGCACACGCACTGCCACACCAGCGCCACCACGGCGCGGAACGTCGACGCACCCGGGCACCGCGCCTTCAGCGCGCCCACCTGCGCCTTGGTCATGATGATTATGGCGCTCGCGTAGTCGTCGGACGCGGCGGCGGCGCTGGCAGCGTCCACCGCCGGCACCGGCTCGGGCTTGTATTCAGGGTGGTCGTACAGCACTGCGCGCGCCGGGCTCGGGCGCGCTGCGAGCAGCCTGTAGTCGAAGCACGGCGCTACGGGAGCGTTCGCGGTCGCGGTCGCGGCGACGGCGGCACCTTCACCGCGCGCGATGCTCGCCCACGTCTCGACGAAGATCGCGGCGCCGCGCGCGTCGCACACGGAGTGGTGCATGGACAGGGCTAGCACGACGCCGCCGCAGCGCAGGTACGTGACCTGCACGAACAGCAGCGCGCACGGCGGGTTGGGCGCGGGCGTCGGGGGAACCAGCAGGTCCCGCATCGCGCGGCACGGCACGAACTCGCGCATCAGGTCGTCCAGCGCGTAGTCGCACCGCGCGGTCACGAACACGGCGCCCTCGCCAGTGCAGTCCACCTGGACGCGCCCCGTGGCGCTGTCGACCCCGAGCCGCCCCGCCATCGGGTAGAACGCGACCAGCGCCCTGGCGAGGCTGCCCTTGACGACTTCCGCCGCGAAGAACGCCGGGCCGCCGTTGGGCCGGAAGAAGTAGACCGTGGGCGTGTACCCGCGGCGCGCCGCGAGGTCCAGGTTGGACAGCCAGATGGCGCCCGCCGGATTCTCCTCGGCCGGGACGACCAGCTCCGACGTCAGCACCTCCACCGTCGGCGCCATTTTTGCCTCGTAACGAGCTCTCAGCTAGCGTGGTGCTGACCAGCTGGTGAATGATGAAGGCTGCTCTGTGGTTTAAATAGAGAGGTGTACTGTACTTGTACCTCGTAATTAGTGCGGCAGTTGGAGAGTGAGAGCCAGGGGACTGACCCACCGAGGAAAGCGCGGGTCTTAGACTCGTAGTACACTCAGTTGCCGTCGATTTTTGACGAGGACGTACGATGTCTGAAACCGGCAGGGGACTAGGGAGTGTAGGACGGAAACCTGACAGGTTAGACTGTAGTGAATCGATGGGTGAATCGATGGTGAGATTTTTGAGAAACTATTACGCTTCGTTTATTCATGGGTAGAATCAGGTTAAATTATTATAATAAAAAAATAAAAAAAAAACTGACGGAAAAATAACATCTCTAACAAGGGACTCGAGTAGTCCTATGTGATAAACAGGCTTGATCTTTGATATCAACTTCTCTAGAATACGATCACCAACGTCAAGACAAAGCCGTCCAAAGACGTTTGTCAGATCTTAAAAAAGGTACTAAAAACGTTAGATACCGGCCACCATTAAAGATTAGATGCATCTTCCAAGGCAACAACACAAAGACTTGGAGCAGATAGCCTGCCAACCAATATCCGAGCTGTTACGCCATCGAATGCCACCTCCGCCTTGAGCTGAACACCGAACAGAGTGACCATACGAGAGAACTGTCCGGCCTTGGCGAACAAGAACTTTGCCGACGCGCCTGCGCCACCGCCGCCAGCCTGGAGAAAACAGGCTAGGTTTTCACCCAGTTGAACACCAGCGAGCGCAACAGGGATGGATTGACCAGCGGCTTCAGAGGCGCCTTCAACAAGGTGTGTGGCACAGAAAGTTCCATTGCCACCGGCCCGGTGAAACACGTCAGACAAGATTTTCACCCAAAACGCCGCCACCACTGTTGACACTGCGCCCGACCAACGAGGAAGGCTGCCTTCACCGGAAGGACACCATCAGCTTCGCTTGGAAGGCGGGCAGCCCCGACGCTGACCGTGGATTAGATGCAGGCCCAAGGGGCCCAAATCCGATCCGCCGCCACCGCCACCGCCGCAAGATGAACGACACGCCGGCCGCCGTCGATGAACCACCACCGCACGGAACAGGGTACTGCCGACAGAGGTACAGCCCCATCCCGGACCGAGGACGCCCGATCTAGGCCCGCAGGGCCCAAATCAGACCCCCCGCCGCCCAACGACGGCTCGCCGAGGACGGGGACGCCCATCGCCGCCACACCGCCCTGTGCCTACTAGGGATTGGCCGGCTCCGCCGCGGTCGTGGAGAGGCATCCCTGCCGACCCCCATGTGGATCGGAAGGGACGACACCACCCTGTTCAACTGAACTCCTGCGCCACCACACCCTTGATGACGCCATGGCCATCCAGTGCCGCCACTTGAGAAGGCCCCGCCGCCGCCATCATGGCCGGCCGCACTAGCCTTGCCGGTGGCCTGCTCTGGCAGGGGCGTGGAAGGAAGGGATGGGTGGGGAGGGAGGGCGGCGGCGGCTAGGGTTACTGCCTGAGCCGCCCGCGTGGAGGCGGCGCAGGGGTCAGAATTACCAAATCGATGGTGAGATGATAATGTTAAGATATATCTACAGAGGTTGTTGCTGGATTGTAGCGTTGATGTATATCCCTGATATATTGTTGTAACAACTTTGTATGACACCTGTTTCTCGTGCCTATATTAACACAAAACTGACGATCAAGAAAGGTACCTTGTTAACCTACTTTTACATGGTATCCAGAGCCTAGAATTCCTCACAGCACACCACCATCACCGCCCTCGGATTTCTTCCCGTCAGTGAGAAGTTGACTCATGGGAACTTTCCCTTCTGGCATGCGCAAGTCCTCTCCTCAATCGGAGGAGTGGAGGTGCGACTTCCTCAGTCCCACCGTCGTGCCGCTAGAGAAATATCTAGTGAAGAAGGCGGTGCATGACACAAAGGAGGCGCCTGTCCTGAACAAGGAGTACACCTCCTAGGTGGCGAAGGACTAGCAGGTCCTGAGCTACCTGTTCATTTCCTATGGACATGAGGTTTTGTAGCAGATCTCCACCGTGCAGATGGCTGCTGAGGCATGGGCCAAGATCAATGAGTTCTTCTCCTCCTAGTCGTGTGCACGCGTGATAAGAACCCAGATGGTGCTGGCAATGGCGTCCAAGGGTTTGTCAACCATTGCTGAGTACTACTTGAAGATGAAGACCCTAGCAGATGAGATGGCATCTGCAGGGTGGAGGCTTGAAGATGACGAGTTGGTGTCTTACATCCTCACCGGCCTCAACGACGACTACGACTCCATCATGACGTCGGTCTCCAAAAGGGTAGAGCCGATCTCCTTGGGAGAGATCTACACCCAACTGGTTGCCCACGAGCAACGTCTTGAGCTGTGCAATGGGGGATCCAACTCCTTCATGAACCTGGCGTCCCGAGGAGGGCGCGGTGGCAGCAACAACTCCAATCGTGGCCGTGGTGGTTTTGTTCGCAGCGGCGGCGGTGGTGGGCACAACAAGGGTGGACGCAACAACGTCAAGAGCGTGTCGTTCCAGGCAGGCGTCTTCTGCCTAGTCTACGGGAATGAGGGTCATCCTGCCCTCAATTACTTCAAGAGGTTCGATGCATCTTTTATAGACCCACCACAGAAGTCTGCATAAGCTGCCACTTCAGGCTATGGAGTAGATACCAATTGGTACATGGACTCCAGAGCCACAGATCGTATCACCAGCGAGCTTGACAAGCTTTCTGTTCGTGATCGGTACCACGGCGGGGAGGGCGTCCACGCTGCAAATGGATAAGGATGGAGATTTCATATTTTGGTCATAGTATTGTGCAATCCCTAGCACATAAATTCATCTTCGCCATGTTCTTCATGTTTGTGATGCTAGTAAGAACTTAGTTTCAGTTAATCGTCTACCTCGAGACAATAATGCTTTTTGTTGAATTTCATCCTGATTATTTCTCTATTAAGGAGGCGGTGACGAAGATAACGCTTCTCAGAGGCAAGGCTGACAGAGGCCTCTGTCCTATCAAGTCCCTTCCAAGTAGAACATCGTCGAATAAACAAGCTCTTGGAGTCATCAAACCGATTGCATCTACCTAGCATAGTCGCTTAGGGCATCCATTTGCTTCTGTCATTCGTCAAATCATTAGTCGTTATAAGATTTCCTTTATTCAGGATGATAGCCATAAGCATGTTTGTGATGCATGTCAACAAGGCAAGAGCCACCAGTTGTCTTTCCCCAAGTCAACTAGTGCTTCCTCTTTGCCTCTAGACCTTATTTTTTCTGATGTTTGGGGACCTGCTCCAACATTGGTTGATTTTAGTATTATGTTACATTTATTGATGATTTCTCTAAATTCACTTGGATCTAAGTGCTACGCCATAAGTGTGAAGTCTTTTAGTGCTTATGTGACTTTTAAAGCTTGTTGAACGTCAACTTGATAAAAAAATTAAGTCTATGCAAACCGATTGGGGGGAGTATCAATCGCTCAATTCCTTTTTTAAACGTGTTGGGATTCATCATTATATTTCCTGCCCACATGCACACCAACAAAATGGAGCTGCTGAATGTAAACATAGGCATGTTGTAGAGATGGGAATCACATCGCTCGCTCATGCATCAATGCCACTTAAATTCTGGGATGAAGCATTCCAAACAATAGTTTTCCTCATTAACCGATTACCATCTCAAGTTATTGATGGTGACACCCCTCTCCATCGCCTCTATAAACAAGAACCTGACTACATGTTCCTTCGCACCTTCGGTTGTGCCGTGTGGCCAAATCTTCGCCCCTTCAATACTACAAAACTCTAGTTTTTTGATCCAAGCCTTGCGTCTTCATTGGCTATAGTAATTCTCATAAGGGCTTCACATGCTTAGATCCAAGTGAAGGTTGAGTCTGTATATCTCACGATGTGGTGTTTGATGAGACCATATTTCCCTTTGCCTCACTCCATCCTAGTGCTGGAGCTCGGCTTTGTGCTGAACTCAATTTTCTTCTAGAAGTTCTTTAAAATCCATCAATTGCCTTTGGGGATGCATTAATGCATGATCAGCATTAGAAATCTCCTAACTCTACTATTGAATGTCTAAGCTCTAGTGATGCTATGTAGGTTACAAAAAAATTCAGGTGAAAATGATGCAAGATTGAGTGTTGAATTAGTTTCTGAAGCTCCATATTTCATGTGTCGTCACTAGGGGAGCAGCTCGGGTTCCCATGTCGATCTGCCTACACACGGCAATGGATCTGATCCATGATCCACCTCGAGATCGGGCCATTCGCTGTCGCCACTGGCCCAGCTACAGTGACCACCCATGCTGGATCTTCTGTGGCGTCGTCACCTGCCCCTACATGTACGTTGGATGAAGTGGCTTCACACCGAGAGGGAAGAATATAATTGACTGCAGATGGGTTTATAAGGTGAAGCGCAAAGCTGATGGACCGATTGATCGTTATAAGGCTCGTTTGGTGGCAAAAGGATTTAAGCAACGGTATGGATTAGATTATGAAGATATGTTTAGTCCTGTGGTTAAAGCTGCTACTATCAGATTGATTCTCTCAATTGTTGTCACTAAGGGATGGTCATTGCCTTAGTTGGATGTTCGGAATGCATTTCTTCATGGGATCTTAAATGAAGAAGTCTATATGCATCAACCACCAGGTTATGAAGATAAATCTTGTCCTCGGTATGATTGCAAACTTGACAAAGCACTTTATGGTCTAAAGCAACCTCCACGGGCATGGTATGCTCGGCTTTGTGCAAGTTGCAACCTCCACATCAAAGGCAGACACGTTGTTATTCTTCTACAACAAAGGCAAAATCAGTTTGTTTGTCTTGGTTTATGTTGATGACATAATCGTAGCGAGCTCATCTCCAGAAGCAACCAAGGCCTTGCTCAGTGATTTGCAAAAAGAGTTTGCCTTGAAAGACTTGGGTGATTTGCATTATTTTCTAGGGATTGAAGTCAAGAAAGTTTGGGATAGTCTTGTACTTTCCCAACAGATATGTGCTGTAGACATGTTAGCTCAGTCTGGAATGAGTAAGTGTAAAGCCATTGACACACCATTATCAAGTACTGAGAAGCTTAGTGCTTTTGAAGGAACAGGGCTCGGGCCAGATGACTCAACAAAGTATAGGAGCTTCGTTGGTGCATTGCAATATTTAACTCTCACTAGACCAGACCTATGCTTTGCGGTAAACAAAGTCTGTCAGTATCTGCATGCACCTACATCAGTACATTGGAGTGTAGTTAAATGTATTCTTCAATATGTTCAAGGGACACTACAACTTGGTCTTTGAATTGTCCATCTCAAAGCATGGTTGTTAGTGCTTTCTCTGATGCAGATTGGGCCGGATGTGTAGATGATAGAAGATCAACAAGTGGCTTTGCAGTTTATCTTGGTGAGAACCTGATATCATGGAGTGCTAGGAAGTAGGCAACTGTGTCACGATCAAGTACAGAAGCCGAATATAAATCACTTCCAAACGCCACTGCGTAAATGATTTGGATGCAGAAATTGCTTGCAGAACTTGGGATATCTCATCCCTCTATGGCTCGGCTATGGTGTGATAACCTTGGAGCTAAGTATCTCTTAGCAAATCCTATGTTTCATGCACAAACTAAACACATTGAGATTGATTTTTATTTTGTCAGAGAAAAGGTAGCTAAGAAGCTAGTTGAGATTCAGTTCATTAGTTCAAATGATCAAGTGGTCGATGGATTTACTAAACCTCTTTCTCGAGTTAGGCTTAGTGAGTTTAGGAACAATCTCAACCTTGTATGTGGCTAAGATTGAGGGAAAATGTTAAGATATCAGATATTTACCTATGTCTAGGTTCGGTGTATATGAGATAGAGGTTGTTGCTAGACTGTAGCATTGATGTATATCCCTGAGATATTGTTGTAACAACTTTGTATGCCACCGCCGGGAGGCTATTTCCCGTGCCTATGTTAACACGGAACCGAGAACCACGAAAGGTACCTCGTTAACCTACTTTAGAGATTGAACGATTCATTGAACAAGTACAAGTCGTACTTTATTTGTTCAGTCACCATTTCGTTTGCATGAAGAATGTAAATGCCGAGAACCGTACATGTTCTTTCTTTCTCACTTTCGTAAGGAGATTTTCTTAGCTCGTTATAACGTGGTCCCGTGTCAATATTATTTTGACAAAAAATTGCGTCTCAAATTGACCAAGCCGTCAGTGGTAAAGTGATGATTGCCACGTCACCTAACCCCCAATCTTTGACTCGATCTAGCATCCAGAGAAAACTGGTAAAATTTAGCCCAACATCAGATATTGATGCTTGATGGTAAAGGAACGCAACAATATAAGAGGGAATGATCCTTGCCCATCAAACAAGGCTCGATAGCTCACTCTTACATCAGAAATTAATTGTTTTTTATCTATCGTCTAGTCTTTTTAAGTCTCAGCCCTAACAAGAGTGCCACAGCAGCTGAAAATAACTTCACGCTTCATTTGAGGGAAACAACCTAAACATGTGATGCACAAAAACTAGGACTATTTTCCATTTTTCGCCTTGATGAGCTCCTCTCGATCAGTGAAGTCTCTACGTTTTGAAACTTACAATCGTACGGAGTCAAGCAACGTTACACTGAACCCTTTTCTTTCTGAAATGTAAAAGACACAAGGACTATCCCCACACCCCACCCGTGGAAAGGTAGGGGAAATGGCCACGTATTGTAAATTTAGACCCCATATTATGATGCTAAAACACACCGAACCAACGCTGGGTTAGTCTTGTTCAATCTAGATAAAACTACTCTATATGTAGCAATCAAAATCACTACTTACTTTTGTTTGTATTTATTTATTTGAAAGGTAAAAAAATCAGCACCAACTCAACCGAATGCATGGACTTTGCAAGATACAGTCGCCCTCAAGTCATCCCCATGATGCGACCTTTTCTGATTGTGCCTATATATGCCTAACTAGCTAGTAACTACGAGCTGACCGTGTAATAATCTCTTATTTTTCCAGCGAAAACGTGCCCTCTTCCAAGATAGTAGGACTACGATCGATGCTTCTGGACAGGAGAGCCCAGGACCGCACATGGCACCTACCATATTCACCGTTGAAAAACAAATGAGATACTCGACCGAATGCACGCTGCTCTCTGTCGTGGATGAGCATGAGCCAATAATGTTATGCATGGCGTTTGGTGGGAGAGGAAGTGTACTGATCACAGGATCATCGGAGTACCCGACACTACTCATGCACACTGATGGCGACTCATTATGCTGCTGAAGAGAGTGATGATTCATGTACAGCCATGCCTTCCATGACATGGAAATTAAAGCTAGCTCTTTCAAAAGACACAAACCAAACCAAACTCTTGAAAGGCAAAAAATCATTTCACCACTAGCTAGCATCGTTCATAGAAACGTGTCGAATTCCTGAGAGATTCTTGCGTTCCACTGTACCCTTGGACCTGGAACCTGTTGTGTGGTGTACAGGTCTTTGCGTTTTGTTGTCTGTGTTGTTGTTGAGAGGTTTGTTTGCTCTGGTCCCTGGACAATTAAGGTGCTTGATGCGTTGCTGCTCAAGGGACCGTGACACAGCGTCATGGAAACGCCTGTAGACGTTTGGTGTAGTTGCTAAATCTGATTGGTGCGTCAATCTGGTTGACTGACTTACCCTGCGCTCTCCATCCTCCATTCCCAAATCAGTGTTCACTGCCCCTGCCCGTGATGAGGCCGATGCCAATGCAAGCAAAGCCGCCGGAATGTGCAGTCAAAACTCAAAAAGGAGGGACAAAATTTCTTGCTTTCACTGAGCTACCGGCAATAATCAAGAGACTCAGTTTCCCACATCCCTTCTCAAGTACTCCGTACTAATAATAAAGGGACAGCAATTCCAAAGGCTGCAA
The DNA here is from genome assembly GCA_023333625.1 of Bothriochloa decipiens. NCBI lineage: Eukaryota > Viridiplantae > Streptophyta > Magnoliopsida > Poales > Poaceae > Bothriochloa > Bothriochloa decipiens. The sequence continues at coordinate 8,541,782 of CM041644.1, forward strand.
CTGCAATGATCGGCGCGGGAATGAAAGATTTCCCCTTTGGAGACTCAAGGACGGAAAGGATCTTCATCTATCTCTTCATTTTTTTTAGGTGCAGATGGAGGAGTTGTTGAGGCCAACTTTTCTGATGAAGAACGGGGGTAAATGCCCTGGAACTGGAAAAGGCGACCTGATGCTTTGGTCTCTTGTGTAATTTCTAACTAAACAATGCGCTCTGCCTGCACAAAAGAGCAAAAATAGTAAACTGCTAATCACACATCTAGAACACTCTGTATACAAATCCAATAGATATTTAGCCTAAAATAGAGTATATAATAGTTCATTTAAAGGGACCTATGGAGGTTTTTTTCTACATAAGCCTAAAATATGAGTAATCACTATGTCCCCCCAACAAATACAATTCTGAAAAATGATTAGACAAATTAGTGGTACAAGAAAATGTCATAGGTGTCCCTATAGGGAAAAAAGAAAAGTTGTTAGTGGGAAAAATAACCCAAGCCTACAAGTGTTAGGTGGTTAGGAGATAGGTTTTAAACCAATAGAAGTGCACTTATCACATGACAGAGGCAATGTATATATAATCCTACCTGCTTTGGCTGCTCGGCTTATAGATAACCCATAGTTTGGATGGAGAATTAATCTGCAGACTAAACACTGCAAGTCTGATGGTGCTCTGGTATATTACTCAAGGTGACTAAGTCTTCCATGTAGAAGAAAAACAACATCACTATATACGATGACGCGCTCACAGGGGCGGATCTACAAGGGGCTGGGGGGAAATAGAGAGGGTGAAGAAGAAGAAGAGGTGGAGAAAAAAAGAAAATTGGAGTGAAAAAGGGTACAAGAAGAGATCAGTCCCCCCAAATTCATGTTCTGCATCCGCTCACATGGACATTGGGGGTCCACGGTACATGTACTTCTTCCTTCCCGGGTTGGACAGGGCTGTCATTGCGGCTGTCGGTGGAGAAAGCTGATGATGGAAGTTTCCTCTTACAACTATTGTAGTGAGCTTTACTACTATATATTAATGGAGTATACTAGTACTTCCATCATTTCATGAAATAAGGGCTAGTGGTCATGGCCCTGTTTAGCTTGTCTCAATTCAGCTTGTTTTAGCTTATTTTAATTTTTAATTTTTTTATAAAATACTATTAAATCAGTTAAAATCTACCGATTTATCCATCGGTGAGCCCCGCTCCTAGCCCTCGTACTTTCCACGCTGCTTGTGCATGATGTCTCCGTACAACATTATATATCCTTGTTCTCGAACCATCAAAAGAATGTCCAATAAGCACAGTTCGGAATGATGTTTTAGCGCTGGAACTACTCTTACGTACGTACTCAGATAATTTTGTTTTCTGATTTAATGGGGCCAGCCGGCCGGATGCGATCTCATAAGTATGCGCGCTATAACTACCTTTCTGTCGTCCGAACCTGGCTGGAGCTTCCCAGCATCCACGGGCTGCAAGGCACCTGGCATTCTCTGTTGAAATTAGTTAAGTTTTAGCCGTACAAAAATTGAGGACTAGAACAAAATGTGCAAAATCATCACAGACGCGTGCACCGAAAGCAAGCATATACGCTCACTATCTTACTAGCAAGCTAGAGAACTACTAGAGGAGTACCTAATGCAGATCTAAAAATAATATATCACGCTCTATTCTAAATTATAGGTTGTTTTATTCTTTTAATACGTCTACGCGTATAGATATATGATATGCATATAATAAACATCATATATATATATATGTCAGAGTTTTGATTAATGTTTGCAATATTAATCATTCGGACGTCGAAGACCATACCCATGCACTTGAATAAAAAACGAATGAAAACAACCAGCGCAAAAGCTATACATAGTGAATATGAATAAAAAATTCAGAGTGTCGCAATCGGTCAACAGTGATCGTCATCCTCCTGATGACCATGCAACGACGGCAGGTCGCCATCCT